>CM062811.1:663097990-663697990 GCA_031772625.1 Pinus tabuliformis | reverse complement strand
TATTGAAGAATGATAAGGTGTGCTAGAGAGTGTCAATGCATGCTGAGGAGTGTTAGGGAGTACTAGGAAAATACAAGGGAGAACTAGGTCAAAATGTATGGAAGTGAATGAATATGAGGGTGTGTCAAGGAGTGTCAATGAGTGCTAGCTGTCATGCCAAGGAGGGAGTGACAAGTTATGCTAAGCACGAGTAAGGAATGCCAAGGAATATTAGGGTATTTCAAGAAGTGCTAGAGTGTTTTAGGTAGTTCTAGGGTGTGCTAACATGTGCCAAATAGTGCCAAGGCATGTCAGGTGCTAGGACATGCTACGATGTGTAGGACACCAGAGTATGCCAATATGCATCAAGGACTTTCAAGGAAACAAAAGGAATAAGCAAGCTAAAATGTAAGGAAATGAACACATAAGAGGTTTAATAAGTAAGGACCTTATCTTTTTCAAAAGGGGCATGCTATGCATACTAATAATATGTTCCAATACATGCTAAGTGCTAATGTGTTCCAAGTGCTAATGTTTGTCATTGAAATATTATGCCAAGGTGTTCCAGGGCATGCTAGGGACTACAGGGCATGCCAACACATGATAGGGGAGTGCTATGCTAGGGCATGCCAACATGTCCTTGGGCATCCTAATCATGGCAAGATGTTCTAGGTACAAAGATGTTCCAAGACATGCAAGGTGCCAATGAATGTTAGTGTATTGTTCCAAAGCATGTTAAGGTGTGCCATGAGTGTTGAGGAGTGCTAGGTCTCTCTCATTAATAGAACTGATAGAGCTTGATTATGTATTAAATAATATAGTTCCTACACACACTAGTGGAACTTTATTTAAAGGAAATTTTCTAGATAATAAACCTAATAGAGATGAATCATGTGTTGACTCACAGGAAAACTATATTCTTATGATTTTAGGGAAATGATACACACTAATTATTGCTTAACAAATTGACTGACTATATCCACTATGACCTTGGATACATAATGAAAAATACTTCACAACAATGGTCTTAAATCATTATCTTTTGACAAAAAATATAGTAAATTTAGGTAGGTAGCATCATCAAGAACTCATTGGAATGATTAGTGATGACGAACATATTTTGACTATCACAAAAAGTAACGAGAAAGAGCATTGGTGAGGGTCAATAAAAGATTGTCACTAGAAGTGTCACTGAAGATAGAATTAGTGATGGACCTTTAATGACCCTCACCAAAAGTGTCACCAGAGAGAGAATTAGTGACGGGCCTTTAACGACCCTCACCAAAAGTGTCATTGAAAATGTCTTTGGTGAAAAACCTTAAAGAACCATCACTATATACACTTACAATAATGTTTTTTAAAATACCGTCACCATATGCGACATTGGTGACGGACCTTAAAGGTCCGTCACAGGCATGAAGCATCATCAAAAACTCATTGGAATGATCAATGATGACGAACATTTTTTGACCGTCACCAAAAGTAACCAAAAAGAGCATTGGTGAGGGTCAATAAAAGATCATCACTAGAAGTGTCACCAAAGAGAGAATTAGTGATGGGCCTTTAACGACCCTCACCAAAAGTGTCACCAAAGAGAGAATTAGTGATGGTCCTTTAATGACCCTCACCAAAAGTGTCATTGAAAATGGATTTGGTGAAAAACCTTAAAGGACCATCACTATATACACTTACAACAACGCTTTTTTAAATACCATCACCATATGCGACATTGGTGACAGACATTAAAGGTCTGTCACAAGCATGACCCTCACCAATGACCTTTCTTCTTGTAGTGAAACCTGATTTCCAGTTGGCACTTGAGACCTTGAAAGCAAAGATTTATGAGGCACCCATCTTAAGAGGTTCAAATTGGAAACTACCTTTTCATATTTCAATAGATGCTTCAGATATAGCTCTGGGAGCTGTATTAGGACAAAAATATTTGTTCCCTTATGCCATCTACTACACAAGTAAGAATTTGACTCCCATTGAGTTAAATTACACTGTAACTGAAAAGGAATTCTTATTTGTTGTTCATGCTATCAACAAGTTTAGACATTATATAACAAGCTATGAAATCATTGTTCATACAAATCACTCTGCAATTAGATACTTAATGAATAAACTGATTACTAATGGCAGAGTTACAAGATGGTTATTACTCCTCCAATAGTTCAACATCATTGTGTTAGATAGACCTAGAAAACAAAATACAGTTGTTGATTTCTTGTCTAGAATTCAAAATATCAAAGATAACACCCCAGTTGAAGATAAATTTCCTGATGAATATCTTTTTGCAGTAACTACTCAAACTCCTTGGTTTGCATATATTGCTAATTATTTAGTCACAGGAAAATTACCTTCACATATGTTTCCTAAGGAGAAAATAAAGATCATTCAAACAAGTGCAAATTACTCATGGATTACTAATGAATTGCATAAAACGGGTCCAAATCTCATGATAAGAAGATGTGTTCAAGAGGATGAAATGCCTAAAATTCTTAAGGCATGCCATGATGAACCTTATGGTGGACACTTTGCTGAAAAAAGGACAACCTATGAACTCCTTCATTTAGGATATTATTGGCCCTCCATCTTTAGAGATGCCAAGAGTATGTCAAAAGGTGTGACAGTTGTCAAAGGGTAGAGAAACCTACTTCTTTAGATGAAATGCCACTGCAAACTCAGATACTCATTGAACCTTTTGAAAAATGGGCCTTGGATTTTGTTGGACCAATTAATCCTCCATAAAAACAAAAGAAGTATATTTTGGTATGCATTGATTATGTCACTAAATGGGTAGAAGCTGAAGCATTACCTTTTGGTAATGAGAAATCTGTAGTTAATTTTCTTTTTGAGGACATCTTCACTCATTTTGGTGTTCCAAGAGAAATAGTGACAGATCAAAGATCTCAATTTACATCTAAAATGGTGGAAAGACTTGTAGAAGAATACAAGATAAAACATAGGAAGTCTACTCCTTACCATCCACAAGCAAATGGTCAATTTGAATCTACCAATAAAGTGATAGAAGGATTTCTCACTAAGACTGTACATCTACACATAAAAGATTGGGCAAAAAGGCTTCTTGAAGCCTTATGGGCCTACAGAACTACATGGAGGAACACAATAGGACATGCTACCTATGAGCTTGTTTATGGGAAGCAAGTCTTGTTACCTATAGAGTTTCAAATCAGAACCTTCAAGATGGTAGTCCAATTGGGACTGGATTTATCAGAAGCATAGAAACATAGATTGGAGCAACTCAATGAGCTTGAAGAAATTAGGCAAGATGCAGTTCAAAGAACCAGTTTAGTCCAATAGCAAAGGGATAAATGGCATGATAAGTATATCAAGGAGAAGAAGTTTCAAAAAGGAGATTGGGCACTTTTGTTCAATTCAAAATTTAAATATTTTCAAGGAAAGTTTCAGACTCATTGGCTTGGGCCATATGAGATTGAAGAAGTATTTAAAAATGGAGCAGTGAGAATAAGGACAATAGATGAGAAAAAGGTACCTATTCTTGTAAATGGTCATCGGTTAAAGATATATCATAAGTCAATTTCACAGGAGGATTTTGTCAGAATTTTCCAAGATAACATTGAGATGAAGTTGGTGAAGAAGAATTCTTCTTCTCCATTAACTTAATTTTCTTGTATATATATATATATATATATATATATATATATATATATATATATATAGATATATATATATCTATATATATATATATATATATATATATATATATATATATATATATATATATATATATATATATATATATAACATAAAAAATAAATAAATAAAATGTATAAGTTTGAAAACCAATTGCTCATTGGCTTACTTATACAACAAATACATGGTGAAAATTAGTGACATAAAGCTACATTAATTTGCAGTGCCTAATCTGAAAATTCATTTCATTTCATTTCATCTCACTTCTCTTTCATTTCATTTCACTGTTATATTCCATTTTCCTTTCATTACACTCCATTTTCATTTTATTTCACATCCATGTTCCATAGCCATATTTCACATTTACCATGTTTTGCAGCTAACTCCATTTCGCAGCCAGTTTGATTATGCAGCCATAACTCCATTCCATAGATTTGTTCCAAATAAATGTTGATTGCAAGGAATTGAATATTTTTTTTGAAGACTGATATGCTAAGAAGGTGATCTGTGGATCAACATCAAAGAAAAACAACAAACAAGAAGGTTAAGTTCCAAGAGGTAATAGTGAAAAAATTTATTTTAAAATAGCAAGGTTAGAACATAGAATATGTATAATATGGGCATTCGTATGACTCCATGACAAATCATCATTTGATTTGATTCCCATCTGTATCATACTGCATATCTGCCACACCATCCGTCCTCCGTCATACAACGGCCCATAATTAAACTCCCTCATTGTTTTTAACGGCCATGACCACGATTTGACATATTTCTCCACATCTCTCCAAAACCCTCACCATCTACTTATTCCATGCAAACCTGTAGTTCTTTTCACCACACTTGTAATCAATCCATTTCATAGACTAGGAGGGGTGATTCTGAAGGTTAAGGAATCTTGTGAAATAGAAGACATGGGACTCATTGTCAGGTCAGAACTAATAGGAGGAAAATATATGGAAGGATACCCACAACTCAAGGAAATGTTGCAGAAGGCTGGATGGCTCAAATTCATCGAAAAATTTGATGGTTTTCATAAATAAATCACAAAATCCTTTTCTAGATCTTTTGATGATATAGAGGTGGAAATTGGAGATGTTAAGTTTGCAATAACAGATTCCTTCATAACAGAGGCTACAAAAATTCCAAGACATGGTGAAAGATGGTTCAAAAACAAGGAATTCCAAAGTGAATCATGGAAAGTAATCCTCAGGAACCCAGGTATTGATGTCTCTATTTTTAGAAAAGGAATTCCCATTTCATCTATTAAAAGTAAATGGAGAAGCATGATTTTGATATTACAGAAATTTATCACTTGTGAGGGGAGATTTGGGTGCATGTATGTCTACCATATAGGTTTATTGATGAATTTTCTAGAAAATGGAGAAATCAATCTTCCTTTCTTCCTGCTAAATAGTTTAAGAAGGATGCCTTAAAATGTGAAGAATAAAATAGAATTCATAGACACAACCATGTACCATCATGGGTTGGTAAAGATACTGATTGAGTTTCATTTAAAAGGCATAGGAGATACCTGGGAGGATTTCCACATTAGAAATCATTTTCAAGCAGCACCAGAGTCACCCAAAGAAGATAATGTTAGAAAAAGAAGAAGAAAGAAGATTTGTATAGTCATTGAAAACAAACTTGAGTCTTCATCACAGAAAGATGATGAAAACTTAATTTCTGAAGAACTGATAGAAATCAGGGAACAAATCAGAGAAAGATGAAAGATAAGAAAAGAGAAAAAGATCACAAAGAAACAGGATGTGATTCATCCACAAACTAGAAGAAGCTCTAGACTCTGAGGGTTGGTAAAGAAAACACCGTCAAAAGGGACAGAGTTCATAAACTTAGAAGAGGAAACCCAAAAAATTTCTCCTGTTAACATCTCTTCTGCACACAGTCCTCAAAACTCTCTTGACCATGATTTTGAAGGTAGCCCAAGCAGAGGATCTCCAGGCATAGACCCAGTACAACAACAAATATATAATTATATAGAATCAATGGAGAATAAAAGTGCCTCAATGAATCTAGAACCCCCTGTCAATCCACAAGAACCTCTAATTGTCTCTCTGAAACAAGAAATCTATGAATTAGAGATATCGAATAGACATATCAAGAAGGAGAATGAAACCTGGAGAGAAAAAAGTAAATTGGACAAGGCTATTGATGATAATATCGTTTTTCATCTAGGGTTGTGGTATAAGAAAAATAGGAAGTTGAAGAGGAAGAATATAAGTTTGAACAAAATAATCATCAACCTCAAATACAGGCTTCTTATGAGGAAACCCAGAATGACAGTCACTTCAAAGAAGAGCAAAAGAAGGAAATGGGATGTACTAGTAGAAGTGTTTCAGCAAATGCATTAGAGAATAAAAATTCATATTTTTGGAAAATTGCACGAGGACATGCAATGATTTTGCAGTGGGGGTATGTTGAACCTCAGAATTACCTTCCCCTTGACATTTGTTCTCACCTTTTTCTCTTGATTTCTCGCAAGATTATAGATCCAACCAATGATAAATGCTAGATTTTGTCTTAGGAAAGCATTAAAATGATCACCATATTATATTTTCATGTTCTTGCTATTTTAATATATTTTTGAAAATTAGCTATGGAATGCAACCTATTCTGTAGCTAACTATGGGTTCTGTAGCTACTCTCATGGTTTGGCAGGTTACAGGTGTCAAATGAAGAATTAGGCCACATGGGCATCTCCAGAATCATCTCTACATGGATTCTATCTTACTCACTCAATCCAGATTGATAGAAAAGCATGCCTAAAGTCTTGGTCAAAGATGGAGTCAAATACGTTATCTAGTAGCAGTAGGACTCTTGATACTTCATGGTTGATGAGGAGTCTAACGGTTCTATTGAAGAGTTAATGTGGAGTAAGCTACTTGTAGCTGATCAAGAGTTGAGGAGTTAATGCATATCAGGCCACCTGTAGCTGTTCAGAAGTCTAACAGTCTCATTACAATTTGAACTAAGCCATTTGTAGCATTTATTTCTATAAACAATCAGGATAGATTCAAATTAAGCCATCTGTAACAAGATTTTCTCTTAGACAATTATGTTGTTTTTCTATAAATATTGGTTAAAGTCCCTCCACTAGGTGATTGGGTCATGGAAATTTCAAACTTTCCCTTCGATTATCTAAAGAGAATAGTATATGGAAGGAGAAGGAATTTTCTGAATGACCCTCATCACCCTGTCATCATGAACACACAAAGGGTAATTCTGCCAAAAACTAGGAAGAATCCAAGAGCAGTCGCAAAAACAAATGTAGGCTTTACTCAACCTAATAAGGAGAACACTGATTTATGAATGTGAGAAAATAAACATTTATCAAAGGAATTGGCTACTACAAGGTAACAGGTTGATCATCTCATGGACAATAATCAAAGATTGTCTTCCACTAGTACTGGCTGAAAAGAATTCAAAGCAGTTATACTTGAACAAATCAAGCCACTAGAAGACACCATGGAGCAGTTATAAGATGAGATGGTCACTCTACATGAGGTGATGGTTCTCTCACACGAAGTTCAAAAAGGGTCAAGAAATATGGTGAAGGTCCTAAAGATGGCTTACTTAGCCATAGATATGATGCAAGACTGGGGCACCAAATATATGAATGTACCTGTGGTGTTGGTCAAGAAAAGTAGATAAGATGTTGAAATGGATAGGGAATAAATCAGGATATTTATGAAGATCTATGAGCAGCTCCATACATTTTCCACCAGCACCATAACATCATATCTGCAACTATATAATAGATTGGATGCCTTTGTAAGGATGCACAAGATAGTTTATGTTGGCACATTTACAAAAGTTAAGGACAAGAGTGTTATCAAGCAAGAAATAGAATATTTCTTGAGTAGCATCAAACAAGTGGCCACCTAAGATGAGTTCAAGGTGATCAAAGAATCTATTTTTGTAGAATGTGACCGAGCCAACTAATATACACATGAATTTGATCATGTTGTTGAGCAATATTCAAACCGATTCCAATACCATATATACAAATGCACTAGAGGGTAGAATCTAATACAGTCCAGATATACTAGTGAAGTTTGAGCACATAGCAGCAGAATACAGAGCTTGGCACCAATATATTGCTACAAAGTTACATGTTATTGTCGTCGAGCTACAATTCCCATAAGTTTAGCATAATCTATTATTTTATCTTATGTCTAATAGCCACATTTTTTTCTTATTGTAGTTTTGTATTTTGAAAATAATGAGAAAATGTAAAATGTGTAAAGTGGGATTCCAAGAGTCACATAGGGAATATGAAGAGTCATTAGTAATTTCAAAGGTTAAAGAGAAGCTCAAAAGGTAAATAGAAGTAAAGAGTCATGAGGTAGCTCAAGAGTTACAAGGGGAGCTGAAAGGTCACCTCACTTTTTATAAATAAACCCTCATAATTTAAGCAAATGGCTTGGACTTTTGGAGAGCTATCCTTGGATTCTCTAGTTTAGCATAGGAGTGAAGATCATTCTTTGGAGAAGCAAGTGATAGCTTCATGTTCCACTATTGGGGATATTATTCAATCATTGTAATGATGTACTGGGAACTTTCACTTAATCATCAGAAGATGTCATATCCATCCCAATTTCATGCATATATCATGGATGTTGTAAGAATATTCTTTTAATGTTTGCAATATATGTTATTTTCACACAGCTAAAGTGTTGGGTATATGACCAAAGTCCCACATTGACTAGAAGTGGGAAGGATCATGGGTATATAAGGATGGAAAAATATCTCCATTGGTATGAGGCCTTTTAGGGTAAATCCCAAAAACAAATCCATGAGGGCTTAGGCCCAAAGTGGACAATATCATACCATTGTGGAGATATGTGGTGTCTAGAGTCCTTACAAGTGGTATCAGAGCCAAGTTCGAAGTTACCCAAGTGGATGAATCCTTGGAATGCCGAACGAAGGTGGTGAGCCCTTGTAATACCACAATGGGATCTGTGGATGAGCTCAGTTAGAGCAAGCTCTACAGACAGGTGGTGCTTCCATGTAAGGTGTGTGCTTCCAACGCATTGGAGCAGAGAATCCTGGTTGGTAGAGAGGGGAGAATCCTGCAGATGGATAATCGTTTGAGGGGAGGCTCGATGGTCGTTTGTTCGAGGGGAGGATTGTTGGGTATACAAACAAAGTCCCACATTGACTAGAAGTGGGAAAGATCATGGGTATATAAGGATGGAAAAATATCTCCATTGGTATGAGGCCTTTTGGGGTAAAGCCCAAAAACAAATCCATGAAGGCTTAGGCCCAAAGTGGACAATATCATACCATTGTGGAGATATGTGGTGTCCAAAGAGTCCTTACAAGTCGTATCAGAGCCAAGTGGATTAATCCTCGGAATGTCGAACAAAGGCGGCGGGTCCCGGTAATATCACAATGGGATCCGTGGATGAGCTCGGTTAGAGAAAGCTCTCGATACAGGTGGTGCTACCATGTAAGGCGTGTGCTTCCAACGCATTGGAGCAGAGAATCTTGGGTGGTAGAGAGGGGAGAATCCTGCGGATTGATAATCATTCAAGGGGAGGCTCGATGGTCCTTTGTTTGAGGGGAGGATTGTTGGTTATACGACCAAAGTCCCACATTGACTAGAAGTGGAAAGGATCATGGGTATATAAGGATGGACAAATATCTCCATTGGTATAAGGCCTTTTGGGGTAAAGCCCAAAAAGAAATCCATGAGGGCTTAGGCCCAAAGTGGACAATATCATACCATTGTGGAGATATGTGGTGTCTAGAGTCCTTACATAAAGAAAATGAATTATTTCATTGGCTTTAGCATATATATTATTGAATGTGCATTGTTATTTTCTTTCATGATTGTTGTTTTCTTGTGAACTATTTTGTAGGTTAGCTAATGAGTCTTTCTTTGCCCTTGTGTGTCTATTTTAGGATAGTACTACTTATTTTCGACTAGAGGTTTAGTTTTCTCTCACTTCTATGGATGTACTTTTTATACATTACAATTGGTGTCTCGTGAAGCTTACCCACTTGATGAACTAAAATTAATGCGTATGATCTCTTGTGTTGTTTATTGTAGCAAAGGAATATCATAAGATCACTATAATGGAATCTAGGCACCTATCCCAGATGGGTCTCCTTCTCCAAATGGCGTGAGGTCTAATTGGGACTTCATACTAGGGAGATTCCCTCACTGTTGGTGACTTCTAGCACTATCAATAGGTTTGGGAACTAGAAGGAGGGCTAGATGAAAAGCTGAGCGCATGAATTTTGGTTTCAATCTTTTATCTTAAATGTTTTTCCTCCCAAATATTAATTTCGATATGTTTTTCTAAGAGTGTAAATCTTAAAATTTCCACAAGGATAATTCATAACTTGTCAAATTTGAAGTTTAATGATGAGGGTGAAACAACTATCCTTGACCACACTCTTTAGTTTCTTAAATTTTGTGATTCTTATGAAGTTAATTGTGAAGATTTTTCTTGTAGGTTATTCATTCTCACTCTTGAAGGTCATGTTAAAAAATGGTGTCATACATTACCGTCTACCTCCATTCACTCATTTGAGCAACATGTCATGGAGCTTGACCAATATTTTGACATGTCTAACTATTAGAATGTGCACAAGAAAATTATTCACAATATAATGAAATATGATGAATATTTAGAATATTTTCTCGATCACTTTCTTCACTTTTGTTATGAATTTTCTGAGAAAGATGTCGATTGGGGTCTTATGAATGAAAATTTTCGGTATTTAGTGCATATTTCTTTACAATCACCTAAATCTGAATCCTCTTTGAGTATCCCATATTTTCTCGGTCATGGGGTGCTTAAATTTTCTAAGCAGGAACCTACTTTCCCTTTCGTTTCTTCCCTTCCTCCTTTTCCTTTAGTATCATGTACTGATGTTGGAACTGGGAAACTTGAAAATCACATTATTTATTCATTTGTCCCACCTCCATATTCCCCTCACATTGATAATCTTGATACAAATAACTTAAATCTTAAATCTGATTTGATTGATGATATTTCTTTTCCAAGAGTTACCCCTTATCCTATATCGTCTAATCCATATGATTCTATTTACCCTGATTTTCCTAATCAATTTTCTTTGCCAACAATTGTTTTGGACCGTATTGATTTTTAATCTAGTGGTTCAAATGGTGTTCAAGTGCAAGGGATATGTATCGCTCAAATTGAGTACCAAGAGGGCTATGATAATTTTCATTACAACTATGTGTGGGATTTAGATTTTGAACAGGAGTCAATTACAATTGAAGATATTTCATTAGAGTATCCCACCCCCTCCTCACCTTCAAAAAAATTTTCATTATTTCCTAATATGTTTAATGAACCTCTTATACCATCTTGTTCTCTAGATGTTCTTGATCCTTTTTCCACTGGCTTCATTCACAGCCAGGTATGTAAAAGTGTTGATTTTCAATATGAAAAGGAAAAGGAGGAATTTGTTGTTCAAAATTTCCTTCATTCCACATCCTTAACACATGAATAAGAAATATCTGCAACTTTGAATGCTTAAGAAAGTGTTCATTTAAATTCATCTAGATTCTTTATTCGTGAAGAGTCCCATGATTCAAATGATAAATCTGATAGAGTTAGTGGCTTTGGTGATGTGTTTATTGAAACATATAATGATAGTTGTGCATCTCCAGATAGATATTTATAAGCCACCCAGTTTTGATGACTCATCATTTGAGAATTTGGAACTTGTCAAGAGGTCAAGGAACCTCATCCTTTGTTGATGGTTTTGTCAGGATCTCATGATCTTGATAAGGCTTCCAAATATGTTCAGATCAAAGTTTCATTTCTATATTTTTAATGTATATTCAAATTTCTTATGTGATATGATAAAACAAAAGACATGAATCTACTCTACTCATCAGTGGAAACAAAAATTGATCGATGAAAACACTAAGTAGAAAAGGAAGAATTTCAATCGCACATAACACAATATTTTTCTATGGAAAGAAACTGCTCAAAACCCTGACCATCTATATTGCATTAACCAAAAGATCTAAGAATAAAATACAATGCTTGTTCAACCCGAACAATCTCTACATAAATACAATCTATCTCACTTCTTCACAAACCAGCTCAAGCCAACACTTAGCCAAATATGTTGCCTACCAAGCCCCTACTTCCTTGCACAATCCCAAAGGGAATTAACCCATATTTAATTGGGAAAATCCCTCACCACAACTGTGCAATACATCATATTCCTTCTACTGATTGAATGCATCATCTATACCACTCGTAAAATTATACAACTGATAGTATATTGTCCCTAAACTCTAATATCAACTAGGTATTTCTAAGAATTGACATGGATGAGTTATTTGTGAGTGAATTATCAGTTAACTGGTTGAGCACTGAAGTTTCTCCCCACTGCAAGACCTCCTACTAGTTCCTAGAACATTTGGAACTAGTTTAACTTATTTTAACTAAATTAATTAATTACAACTCAAAAGAACTCTGTAGAATTCCTGCAGAAACTCCAATAGATCTAGAATTCTAGTTAAATTAAACACAAATAATTTGTTGATATTCAAGAGAGGAGAGAAATAATTTGCTCCATAAAATCAATGTATTAAATTAATGAACAATATTAATACATGAGCAACCAAAACTCTAATCCCAAAGGGAGGTGGTTATATAGAAATTGTTGAATCTAGAAAACTAGGAAAAAACTAGTAAAAAACTAGAAAAGGCTAAGAAAAGCTAAAGGGAGGCCTAAAATAGCAACAATGACTCAAGACAACCTATGCCAACTATCAACCACGAGAAAAGCATGAGTATGGGTTCATTTCCCAAGGAAGGCAACTTTAAAACATGTTAAAATGGTCTGAGGGACCAAATCCCTTAATTTAAGGGGGAATCTTCATGTGGGGCGCCAATCCTCAAATAACTCAAGTGGATGAGGTGTGGTTAGGTGTGAACATGCACTTAGATGTCTAAATGGTTTAGGAAAGTGGTTGGACCAATATTTCCATAATATTAAGCCTTTAAAGGAAAAAAAACAAGGGAAAGTTAGTCCACTGAGCTAGTTTACCAAAAACCAAGTGTGATTTTTAGTGAATGTGGCTAAGTCAAGGATAATTAGGCTAAAAAATAAATGTAGATGTTAGGATTATATTCCAACACCCCCCCCCCCCCCCTTCATCCTAACTCACTTATCTAAACTGAGTCCCAGCCAAGATGCCATGTTAGGTACTCAGGTACAATAAATAAAGGATCCTCATAAAATGAAGAAAGAGGGAAAACCTCGTGGGAAAAATCCCCCCAAAAGAGGAAAAAAGGGCTAAGAGACCAGAAGGGCCTACTCAGCTGTCTCCACCACTCCAAGCATAGCTCTTAGTTTTGAAAATTTCTTTTAAGTGAAATACTTGGTGAAGATGCAACTTGCTCCTCAGTGGGGCAGTACTGCAGTGATATGACTCGGTCACGGATCAGCTCGCGAATGTAATGTATGTGAATCTCGATGTTCTTTGTCCTCTACCTTTGAACTAGATCAATAGATATTTGAATGGACCCCTGATTGTCACAAAATATGATAGTCGGAAGTGGATACTGAATAAAAAACTCGGAGAGAAGCCCCTGCAACCAAACAACTTGTGTATTTGCATTCACTACACCTCTATACTTTGCCTCGACTGTAGACAAAGTAATCATGGATTGCTTCTTGCTAGAAGAGAAAAAAGGCCTTGAACCAAATTTGAAAACTTAACTAGAGGTGGACTTGCGGTCTGTACCATCGCCATCCCAAGAATCTGTGTGCCCAATCAGTGAAAGTGGGCAGTCTGCAACATAAAAGGTACCAAAACTGGAAGTACCTTTCACAAATCTAAGGATTCTCTTTTTGCAACAGGTGCAAATGTCTCTGTGTAGTCTATGCCATGTACCTGTGAGTATCATTTTCCAACAAGTCAAGCATTGTACTCACTGATCTCACCATCTGCAGCAGTCTTTATTCAATATATCCATCGGCATCGAACAAGCTTTCTTCCTTTCGGAAGTGGAACCAAGTCCGATGTGTTGTTTTCCATAAGAGCATAGTACTCTTCATCCATGGAAGCCTCCCAAAGCGGGTTTCCAGCAGCCTCAAAGTGTGAACATGGATTTGAACCAAGTGTCATATAGCAATGTATGGGAAGCAATGGTTCAGTGGCAGCCAGAGCTTGAGGAGCCCCAAAAAACTGTGATCTAGTCATTCTCGTATCTGCAGGATCACCGACTAGTTTACTTGCATCTTGCAGGGATTTCTCTACCCAAGTTGGTAGCTGAGTTGGAGCAGCCATGACTTGCCCCTCATCCTTTGAATTAGAACTAGGAGGCTTCTATGATGGCTACTATAAAGTGCTCAAATAAGTTTTGGACTCCTCCTCATCAGTGGCAACAAGCGGTTCCTCGATAAGGTCTGTTGAACAATCATGCAGTGGTTCTTCTTCAAAATTCACACGTCGAGCTACAAGAAACTTTTAAGTGTGAGAGTCTAGCAATCTATATCCTTTAACACTGTCAGGATATCCAACAAAGATACATTCAACAGTTTGAGGCTCCAAATCCTTCCTCTTATCTATCGTAATGTGAGCCCATGCTCGTGAACCAAAAATGTGAAAGTGCGACACTTTTGGTTTCTTACCGGTTCAACATTCAAATGGAGTGGTGCCTTTGAGTGCTTTGTGAGGAATGCAGTTTTGAATGTATGTTGCACAATTAATAGCTTCAGCCCATAGCTTAGGAGCTAATGATTTGGATTTTAGCATACAATTCACCATCTCTTTTAACGACTGGTTTTTCCTCTCTACGACACCATTCTACTGTGGTGTATATGGCACTGTGTGTTGTAGTTGTATACCTACATCAATACAAAGTTGCTACACATATTTGTTGACATCGTCCCCCACATTATCAATATGGAGTATCTTGATCTTACACCTAGACTCATTCTCAGCAAGTGCTTAAAATTCTATAAGGCATTCAAATACTTTCGATTTTAATTTCAGAAAAATACCCAAGTAAAGCAAGAGAAATCATCTATGAAGGTGAGTACATATCGAGCCTTACTGATTGAAGGCTGCGGGAATGGGCCCGTGATGTCGCTGTGAATCAGCCCAAGAGGTGAAGAAGCTCTCTATGCCTTCCCTTTGTCAAAACTTTTCTCTGGATGCTTGCCAAGAATGCATTCTTGACATACACCGCTTGTGAATTTAATAGTAGGCAATCCTTCTACCATGTTTTCCTTTCTGAGTTGATGCAAGTATTTTTAGTTTAGATGGCCAAATATTTCATGCCATAACCTACTGATATCATTAGATTGTGATAGAAATACAGTGCTAATAGATTTAGGAACAAAGTGGGAGAATAAATACAAACGAGAACCGTGATCTCCAATTCCATGTGTAAGTTGTGATCCCGTGGAAATGTCGGTAATCACTGTGGAGTCCAGAGTGAACTCCACCTTCCTTCTAGAGCCGAAATGAGTGATATGATATATCAAGAGAATATTTGTGGATAGAAAGGGAAAATGAAGCACATTTGTGAAGCATCCCCTTTCAAGGTCTACAATTCCTTCTCCACAGACCTTTGCGGGTGTGGCATCTCCCAAGTAAATTGGGGATTTGGTTCTTTCTTCAATGGAGGAAAATTCATATTTTGATGTAGCCATATGGTTCGATGCACTTGAATCAAGGATCCATGTTGATGGAGTGGATGTGAAAACCATTAAAGCATGACCATCTCGTTCTCTCCCTCTCCCATCTCCTGTTCTGTTATCATCCTTCTTCTTTGCATTCTTGGGCACGGTGAGATTGTGCTGCTACAATTGCTTAGCCATCTCATCAATTTTTTTCCTCATGCAATTTTCTTCAGGATGAAAACCTTTGGAATAGTAGCTGAAAAGTGTTCTTTCCTTCTTCTTCTTACCCTTAGGCAAAGAAGAGCTCTCTGAAGATTGTACGGGTCTCTCCTTCTTTGATTCATTAAATTTACCCTTCCCTTTTGCTTGTCTCTTCCACTGCTCTTTGGAGCATTAGTAGCCAAAAGTGCTTGGTTCTTTGAGCACTTGATGGCACCCATTTGGAATAACTTAGTGATCCGACTTGGATCCTCAAAAAATTCCATGATTGTTAAGAATGGATGACAGACTTCAGGAAATCTTATAGCTATCAGAAATAAACTCTAAATAATGGTAATTTGCAGCCATCACGGAACAACGAGGACCTTCAGTCAAAGCGCGTTGACTTTTGGCCCATGGAGACCATGCATGGCGCAAAAATGGCAGTTGGGAAGATAAAACCCAGAAACAGAGGTTGTTTCTGATACGCGGTTAGTGCCAAGCGCTCGGTCACAAGGGAAACCAGAAAACCGTGGGAAAGCGCTAAAACCGACAGGCGGCTCCGGTGCTCAAAACGGCGGAATATCAAAGGCATTTCAGGCAGTAAGTGGGTTTGGCCAAAGACCCAGCGATTCCATACACCCACTGATGTGTTTCCGGTGGGGAGAGAGAAAAACCGCTTACATCGTAGACTAACGGTCGAGCAACTCAACCGCGCAATATAAGCGAAGACCATAGGATCTGGGGGCTCCAAATCAAATGGTGGAGGTTCAACCTGATGGATGACTGGACCCGAGGGAGAAATAAGCTACGACGCATAAAGATTTGAAGTCTGATTTGACCAATGAGTCGACAAAAGGATCCGTTTCGTAGGTATCTGGGAAATAACGGAAAAAAACGACCTTTCAAGAAGAACTAGCACTCAATTCGAAGAAGACAGTGGCCACCTCTCTGTGAAGCGTTACGCAACAATGATGATGTAGGGCAGAAAAGTCCCAACAGACAGAGGCAGGCAATTCAGAGTGCCAGGAAGCCTAAATGAACAATCAGGGAATGAACTGGCTTTAAAGCCACGAGCTAACAGAGACAAGATAGGGAGATAGTGAGGCAGAGAAGTAGTGAAGAAGACGAAGGCTGAGAGACACAGAAATAAAGGTAAAATTGCATAGAACAGAGAAGCCATGCTGACCATCAAAGTAAGGGCAGCATCGAGCAGATAGAGACCAATTGAGGTCAAAATTCAGTAAGGGGAGTCTGTGAACTCTAAGGACTTGGGATTTCCAAGTGCCATCCTACTGATCATCCTCTGTCAAGTGAGACTCATATTGAGCTCCTTATTGTAAGAATCTACTTTAAAAACATAGTAAAAATGCCACCATTGAAAGCTGGACCAAGAGACGTAGCCCAGGAAGATTGGGTGAACTCCTTATTAAATTTTTTTGTGTTTCTATTTTGCTTACTGTGAACTCTTACTGTTTGAAGTGTCTATTTATTTTGCAATCTTATCGATCTGTTGCCTAAGATAACATAGACACACACACCAGAACATGAGTCTGTAATACCTTCATTAATTTCCTGAGGTCACCTAGGGGTGATTTCAGATCAAGTGGTATCAGAGCTATAGGTTGTTAAGGTTAGACAAGCTTGTGCTGGATTTAGCTGTTGAATGCTAACTAGATCAAAGCTCAAATTAGGAGAAGGAGAGTTGGTCGAAACTAATCCTGAAATTCAAAGAGTTTATCCTCAGAAGATAATGTCGGAGGAAGGTTCTGTGGGGCCAGACCCTCAATTTATAGATAGTTTCCTGGCCATAAGGTCCATGGTAGAGGAAATGTATAAGGACTTTAGAAAACATAAAGATGAAGATTCATCAGGCTCCAAACAAGATAAAGGAGAAGAAGAGTCTCTCCTCCATGACCACTCAAAAGGCAAAGGGAAAGAAGAAAACTTTCTCACACCTCCTAATAGCCCTGAACATAAAAAGAAGACATCTTTGATTAAACTAGATGTTAAATTTGATTTACCAATATATGATGGAGAGTTGAATGCAGAAAAGCTGGAAAATTGGATTAGACAAATTGATGTTTATTGCAGAGTGCAGAGTATTGATTCAGACAAGAGCAAGATTTAGTTGGCCAGCCTACGCCTTGGAGGCACTGCCTTGGTTTGGTGGGAAGGCAGGACCCAAGCTGACATGAAGAGACATGGTAAGACTCTTTCTATCTGGAGTGAATTTGTTTCTGCAATCAAAAAGCAGTTCTATCCACTGGCCTACATGCAGCAAGCCATGATGAGCTGGCAAACTCTTCGACAATTGAAAGGGAAAAGTGTACAAGGTTACACCCAAGAATTTAGAAAGAGAGCTTTGATTCTAGGACTCTCATTAGACTCACTTGAGACTCTATTGAAGTACATTGGTGGTCCATGTAGCTACATGAGGCACACTATCCTCATGTTTAATCCCACTAGTATAGATGAGGTATCTATTCAAGCTACGCATCTAAAAGCTAGAGGAAAGAATGGGAACCCAGAAGTTGGGGGATCATCCCAACCCACTGCAAGCAAGAATAAGGAGAAAAGAAAATAGAAATGGAAAGTAAGGAAGGCCAACACTAGACAGAAAAGCAAATCTTCATGCACTCACTATAAGAATGATGGGCATGATGATGAGCATTGTTGGATTCTACATCTGGAGCTAAGACCTAAGAAGTTTGAGGGCAAGAAGAAGAAGATTGTTGCATCTATTCAAAAATATTTGGGGTCAGACTCAGGAGATGAAACAACCATTGCAGCCACAGGTGTAAAAGGTAAGAATTCTGAAGCATCTACTAGTAATTCTACACAATCTACTATTGATGAAGAAAATGAGAGAAAAAGACATGAGCTTTTCCATATTCGAGTTATTTCCAAACACCGAAAGATTGATACTTTATTTGATAGTGGCTCACAAGTAAATTTAATTTCTGAAGCAATTGTGAAGAAGTTGGGATTACTAACTACACCTCAAAAGAAACCATACCCATTAGGATGGTTAAGTGATAAAGCGCAACTACAAGTGACTAAACAATGCAAACTTAAGTTTTCATTTGGGTCAGCATTTGTAGATGAGGTTGAGTTAGACATAATTCCTTTGGATATATGTGGAATTTTTTTGGGAAGTCCTTACTTGTATGACAAAAAAGCTATTTTCTATAGAGTTGAGAACAAGTGTCTACTCGTTAAAGATGGAATCGAATACCCTGTAAGAGCTCATAAGCTCAAGAATAATTACACTATCATAAACTCAGGGCAGATGAAACGAATTATAAATTCATGCAAAAAAATTTCACTGATGGTTGTAAAGGAAAAGAAACTTGATAAAACCAATGTATTTGAGGGTTGTGATGCTAAACAGTAAGCTGATTTAGAAAAAGTTGTTTCAGAGTATGATATCTTGTTTCAAGAACCTAAAGGTCTGCCACCCAAAAAGGAAATAGTGCATGATATTAATTTGCAACAAGATGCTCCATTGCCTAACATTGGAATGTACAGGTTTTCCACTTTAGAGAATGCAGAAATCAAGAAGCAGGTGCAGGTGTTTCTCGAGAAGGGGTTCATCAGACCTATCACATCACCATGTGGATCTCCAATCATTTTGGTGAGAAAGAAAGATGGCTCGTGGAGAATGTGCATTGATTACCGAGCACTAAATAAGATAACAAACAAAAATCGTTATCCCCTTCCTCGCATTGATGATCTATTAGATCAATTGAAAGAAGTTGTTTATTTTTCCAAGTTAGACTTGCATAGTGGATATCATCAGGTCAAAGTTACACAACAAGATGCATGGAAGACTGCTTTCAAAACAAAGTAGGGATTGTATGAGTGGATGGTTATGCCTTTTGGCTTAACTAATGCTCCTGCTACTTCCATGAGAATAATGAATGATGTACTCAAACCTTTTCTTGATGATTTTGTTATTGTGTATCTGGATGACATTCTGATATTTAGAAAAAAATGGGAAGAACATTTAAAGCATGTCAAGCAGACACTAGATGTTTTGAAAAGAGAAAAGCTTTATGTTAAACTCTCAAAATGTGAATTTGGCAAAACATCCTTGAATTATTTGGGACATATAGTAGGGGTGGTGAATTGAAGATAAATCCCTCTAAGGTGGTATTCATTGTAAACTGGCCTAAAACCAAATCTGCTACAGAAGTTAGGAGCTTCTTAGGAGTAGCGCAATATTGTGGAAAGTTCATTTCTAACTTTTCCTTAATTGCAGCTCCCTTGCATGCTTTAGCAGGACTGAACAAGGTGTTTCAGTGGGGAGGCAAACAACAGAAAGCCTTCAACACCTTGAAAGAAAATATTAGTACAGCACCAATACTAGCACTGCCAGGTCTTCAAAGACTATTTGATATCCAAACGGATGCCAGTGACTATGCCATGGGAGCTGTGTTGATACAGCACGGTAAACCCATATGTTATCATTCTGAGACATTTAATTCTGCAGTAGTTAACTATCCCACATATGATAAAGAATTGTATGCATTAGTACAGAGTGTGAAAAAGTGGAAACATTACTTAATGGGAAAAGAAATAGTTATACATACTGATCATCAACCACTTCAATAACTACACTCCCAAACTAAGTTGCAACAATCAAGACACTATAGATGGATGGGTTTTCTACAACAGTTTCATTTAGTCATTAGATATAAAAAGGGCATACACAATAAACTTGCAGATATGTTATCTAAACCCATTATAAATGCATCTACTATACTTAATGTTACACAAAATATTGTCACCATGACATTCTGCAGTCAGTGTGAGTCTATCACCTCTCATACTGTCCTCCTATGCAAGTCTTAAACCTTAGCTCTTCATGTCAAGCCTTGAAAAATGAGAGAAAGCCTTTGAAAATCTCTAAAACTCTAGTTCTGCACTTTCTCTTAGCATTACCTACGGTCCCACACCTCTTGGTCATGTCCCCTGTGGACCTGCCTGCTCTGTCTCTAAAGGAATGGGTGCGGACCCCTGTAAAAGTCAAAAAGGCGCAAGTTTATTCTTAAAAACTCACTTTGGGTTAATTGTGGAAGCTTCTAGAGGGAATCTTGACGTGGTTAGTTCGCTCCTTGGTGGTTCATGCATTCCATAACTAAAGGATCTAACCCCTTGATGTGAGGATCTTATCCCTTTGAAGGAGGACTCTATCCCTTTGAAGGTGGACCTGGAAACTTCCTTCCTTTGCACTATAAAATGAGGCATTAGGCTAGTTACTAAGGAGGTTGAAAAGCTGAATATTTTTGAGGTGAAATGCTGTTGGAATTTAGTCTTCCTAGTTGAGCTTGAGAGGAGAGATTACATACCTTTTTTTTCTCTCATTGGGAAGAGTGTGAGGCTTGTCAAAATAGAGGAGATTCCTGTTTGGACCCTGGGAGGAGCTTGTACAACATCAAGGCACCAAAGGTTGTAAAGTTCTTCTTATTTTTCAAAGTTAATACAATCAAGTTTATTTTCCTCAATAAGCTATCTTCTATGGTTTATTTCATGGATTCGTTGATCACCGTGATGAATATGATTTATTATATTGGCTATGTAGGTGTTATTTGATGTGTGCTTGTTTGTGTTTTCAAGTTCTCAAAAGGAAACTCGTTTGGATGGTCGAAGTGTGGCTGCCCACAAACTAGCATTCGACTTAAGGTAGGGTCTAAAACACCTCTTGGTTTTTATTTATAAATCACAATATTTAGAGAAAGGTAGATTTGCTTGTTCTGCTTGTCACTAGATATCGGTTGTTATATACCTAGGGGGATAATATGGGGTACCAAGGGAGGTACCCAAGGTAATAATGTAATAATGGGATGGGCCATAGTAATAAATAAGGTGGTTAACCCATGTCATGTAAGGGACCACAAGTAGTTAATAATAATGTAATGGGCCCATGGTATTAGTTTGATGGTATGAGGGAACCATGGTAATGATCCATGGTATTGTATGTATGAGGCCTATATAGAGGCTAGAGACTCCACATGGGAGATATAGAAGGATTATTGTATGAACATGCATATGGCTTGTGGAGTGTTCTCCTTCCTTAAGGAGTGAATGTATGGTGTTGCCCTACCTTAAGGGTTTGATCAATAAAGAATCATTTCATATTATTTCTTGGTTTAATTGCATTATCTTACATTTTTATATCAAATCTATAGTATTTCCAGGTTAGATCTACAACAATTGGTATCAGAACTGATACCACTTGTTATAGATCTGATATGAAATAGCTCTGATACCACTTGTTATAGATCTAACCCAGAAATATTATAGATCTAAAATGATTCTTTATTGATCAAACCCTTAAGGTAGGGCAACACCATACATTCGCTCCTTAAGGAAGGAGAACACTCCACAAGCCATATGCCTGTTCATACAATAATACTTCTCTTATCTCCCATGTGGAGTCTCTAGCCTCTATATAGGCCTCATACATACAATACCATGGTTCCCTCATACCATCAAACTAATACCATGGGCCCCTTAAATTATTATTAACTACTTGTGGTCCCTTACATGACATGGGTTAACCACCTTATTTATTACTATGGCCCATCCCATTATTACATTATTACCTTGGGTACCTCCCTTGGTACCCCATATTATCCCCCCTAGGTATATAACATTCCACCCCCCTTTGCATGTTTCATCCCCGAAACATGGGAAGAACACAAATAATAAGATCTACTCAAAAGAGTAGTCCACTGGTACCATGCACGTGCATCTAGCCATCCAAGAGAAAGGTGAACCCTCGATCTCGCTGGTGCCTCGCTCGCTTGAGATGGAAGTGGACCATGGCAGCTCTTCTGTGTTGATGTGTAGTAGGTGGATCTTCGCTCCTCGCTATCCGTCATACGGGGGTTGTTGTCCTTGTGGCTAATTGGTTGCCATCTGGTTGGTTGTTTTCTTGCGAGGTGATGTGGGTGATGATATGTTGAAGTTTTAACCCACGGTGTCTTTTTCTTTAATTCACCCTGTTGTGGTGCCTGTTGTGGTGTCTTCTTTTCCAATATGACTTCAACCATTGATCCCTCCTCTGATGTATCATCACCGGTAACCTTTTCTTCTTCAGCCTCTGTTTGTGTTTGATTGTTGATCATCAAAGGTTCATCATCTGATGTGTCAGTCCCTGGAACATCTTCTGCGTCAACCTCCATGGACTCTACCTATTTATTGATAGAAATATCCTGTAATGTAATTTTCTTCTTTTTACACCAGAGCTTCAGGAATTTCTTCTGCACATTAATATTGATAGTACCCACAGATTCCATCCAAGGATATCCCAAAACAACATCCATATTATCCATCTCTGAAGTATAAAAATCACCATGCAACACATACTTATCCATAGGAATCTTCAAATCCTTATACACTTGAACATCCTCATCATCAACCTGTGTCGTTTCAATGTGTTTTGCTGGAACTTGCAATCTTTTTGCCAAATTAACACTTATAAGATTTTGCTTGCAACTAGGATTTATAGACACAACGATTTTCTCCTTCTGAATCAACCCACGAACCTGCAATAAGGAGACACCCGTAGCAATTAACCCCTTATGTGTCTCATTCTCCTTTTTTCTAGCCCGAGACCATTTGTCCAAAAAGACTTTTTCAAATTCTGCATCTGAAAGTGTGATCAACTGCTTCTAGTCAAGTGATAAAGTCCATTTTTGAGCCTCATCTGTCATATTAAGCAGCATTGGAAGCTTCCAATATGTCCCATGTGTGGACTTGTATCTTTGTATGAATTCTTCAATAGTAGGACCATCATCTTTTCCTGTAAAATATAGAATCGCCATGAAGAGGGTTTGAGAAAAAATTCGCTTACTTGGCGAAAATTTGAAATTGTCACAGTTTCGTCAATATTGATCTGAATCCTTATTATGACCTGTTTGCAGAAATGGAACAATCATTCTGCATCTACCCATGTGATAGAAATCCTGATCCAAGCACTAGAATTCCCGATCTGCGCTGCAACTCTCCCGCCATCACCAAAATTTCTGCAAAAAAGAGCTGACTTTAAATCAGCGATATCTCCCTCATCCGGACTCCGATTCGACTGATTTTTTTTTGAAATCAGCTATTTTTTCACATAGAATTCAGATCTACAATTATATTTTGCAGATCTTGCACCAGGACGTCCAGATCTGTGCCGCAAACTTGCTGCCCTGAAAATTGTCTGCAACCCCACTGATTTTTAAATCAGCGATATCTCCCGCATCCGGACTCCGATTCAACCGATTTTTTTTTTTGAAATCGGCTATTGTTTCACAAAGAATACAGATATATAATTATATTTTACATATCTTTCACCAAAACGTATAGATCTTATCTGAAAACTCGCCACCCAAAAATCCCTGCAAAAAATATATAAAAAAAAATTCTCCACTTTTGTGCCCAAGAAAGTGCTCTGATACCACTTGTTGTAGCTCTGATACCACTTGTTGTAGCTCTTATACCACTTGTTATATATCTAACCCAGAAATATTATAGATCTGATATGAACATATAAGATAATGCAAATAAACCCAGAAATAATATGAAATGATTCTTTATTGATATCAAACCCTTAAGGTAGGGCAACACCATACATTCACTCCTTAAGGAATGAGAACACTCCACAAGCCATATGCCTGTTCATACAATAATCCTTCACTTATCTCCCATGTGGAGTCTCCAGCCTCTATATAGGCCTCATACATACAATACCATGGATCATTACCATGGTTCCCTCATACCATCAAACTAATACCATGGGCCCCTTACATTATTATTAACTACTTGTGTTCCCTTACATGACATGGTTTAACCACCTTATTTATTACTATTGCCCATCCCATTATTACATTATTACCTTGGGTACCTCCCTTGGTACCCCATATTATCCCCCCTAGGTATATAACATCAGTTGAGACTAGGGAGATCGGTCTTGTCCGTAAGAACGATTTATTCGGCCAACACTTAAGCATAATTTTTTGTTACATGAGAGCTACATAGAATAATATGCTCAAGATATATACTTTAAAGATGTATATGCAACTTTAAGTCAAGGCAAATGAGTAAAAGAATTGGATTATCATAGTAAGGACCAACTCCTATATCATTGTGGGAAGCTACGCATTCCACAAACTAAAAGAGTGAAGATAATTCGAGAAGCATACACTTCTCTAATATCAGGTCACTTTGGGGTAAGTAAAATAGTTGTACAGCTACAAAGATTTTTTTATTGGCTAAGAATGAACGAGACAGTTTCTAGATATGTAAGAGGGTGTACTATGTGTGCTAAAAGCAAGCTCAACAATAGAAAACTAGGCTTGTACACTCCATTACCAGTTCCTTCTCATCCTTAGGAAAGTGTTTCCATGGACTTTGTTGGAGGACTGCCTAAATGTAGGAAAGGTCATGATTATATATATGTTGTTGTGGATAGGTTCAACAAAATGTGTAATTTGATACCTTGTAATAAACAGATTACAACTGAACAAACTGCAAAACTGTTTTTTCAACATGTATGGATTCATTTTGGATTACCCACTTCCATTATATCTGATCGAGACACCATATTTGTGGGAAAGTTTTGGTCAAGTTTGTGGGAACTGATGGACACCAAACTGAAGAAAAGCACAACTCTCCATCCACAAACCAATGGCCAGACAGAAGTAGTCAATAGGATAGTGATCCAATTACTCAGGGGATATTGCAGCAAGCATCCTAAGCTTTGGGATGAATATTTGTGTTATGTGCAACATGCTTACAACCAAGCCAAATATTCTTCCACACAGAGATCTCCTTTTGAGACCTGTTTTGGTGTCACACCAAGGTCTCCCTTGGATTTTGTCTTTGGTAAGGACACAACATTTGAGGGACACAACGATGTGGACAAGGCAACTAGGTTCATTGAACAAATCCAAGAGATCCATCAGGTAGTACAGGAACAACTGGAAAAGAGCCAGGCCAAATACAAGGCAAGGCATGACAAGCATCGGATGGAGCATAGTTTCCAAGTTGGTGATCAAGTATGGCTGTATATCAGCAAGGACAGGATGCAAGGTGAAGGTAAAAAGCTAAAACCAATAAGGTATGGACCTTTCAGGATCCTTGAGAAAATTGGTGAGAATGCTTTTTGCCTTGATTTTCCAGCTTATATGCACATCTACTCAGTCGTCAATGCAGACAGCTTGAGACTATTTGAACCTTTGTTAATTGAAGATCTTGAAGAATAGAGTCAATTGCCTTCTATTGATGACCTGCTACCTGAATATCTTAATGGATTGTAGGAAGACACAGTTCTGGATAGGAAGGTGAGAACGACGCATAAGGGAGATGTTGAGTACCTTAGAATTGGGCTGATGGGTTCAAAGCCAAGCAGAGCAAAATGGATAGAGATTGGACACGTGAGAAAGTTGTATCCTCACTTAGTCGATGCTTGAAAACCAACTTTTGGTGGTCCAAAAGCTTTTTCAGTTGGAAGGCTGTGATTTGAATTGGATCCTCAAACAATTCCATGATTGTTAAGAATGGATGACAGACTTCAAGAAATATTATAGCTATCAGAAATAACCTCTGAATAATGGTAATTTGCAGTTAGCAAGGAACAACGATGACCTTTAGTCAAAGCGCGCTGACCATTAGACCATGGAGACTGTGCATGATGAAAAAATGGCATTTGGGAAGCTCAAACCCAGAAACGGAGGTTATTTCTAATATGCAATCGCTGGGAAAAACCCCTCGAGAAGGAAAAGTACTGAGCGCTCGGTCACAAGGGAAACCAGAAAACCGTGGGAAAGCGTTAAAACCGACAAGCGAGCCCTGCACTCAAAAAACCAGTGGAATATCGAAGGCATTTCAGGCGGTAAGTGGGTTTGGCCGAAGATCCAGCGATTCCATACACCAAGTGACGTGTGTCTAGCGGGGAGAGAGAAAAACTGCGTACATCGCGGACTAATAGTCGAGCAACTCAATCGTGCGATATAAGCGAAGACCGTAGGATCTGGGGGCTCCAGATCAAATGGCGGAGGTTCAACCCGATGGATGATTAGACCCGAGGGAGAAATAAGCTACGGCGCATAAGGATTTGAAGTCTGATTTGACCAATGAGTCGACAGAAGGATCCATTTCGCAGGCATCTGGGAAATAACGGAAAAAAGGATCATTCAGGAAGAACTGACACTTAGTTCACAAGAAGACAGGTGGCCACCTCTCTACGAAGTGTTACACAACAATGATGATGTAGGGCAGAGAAGTCCCAACAGAAAGAGGCAGGCAATTCAAAGAGCTGGGAAGCCGAAATGAACAGTCGGAGAATGAACTGGCTTTAAAGCCACGAGCTGAGAGAGACAAGACAGTGAGGTAGAGAAGCAGTAATGAAGCCAAAAGCCAAGAGAAAGGAAAAATTGTAGAGAACAGATAAAGCCGAGCTGACCATCAGAGTAAGGGCAGCATCGAGCAAACAGAGACCAATTGAGGTCGAAATTCAGTAAGGGGAGTTTGTGAACTATAAGGACTTGGGAATTCCAAGTGCTATCCCACTGATCATACTCTATCAATTTAGACTCAAATTGAGCTCCTTATTGTAAGACTCTGGTTCAAAAACATAATAAAAAGGTCACCACTGAAAGCTGGACCAGGAAATGTAGCCCAGGAGGATTGGGTGAACTTCTTATTAAATTTTGTTGTGTTTCTATTTTTCTTACTGTGATCTCTTACTGTTTCAAGTGTCTGTTTATTTTGTAATCTTATCGATCTGTTGCCTAAGATAACATAGACACACACACCAACACATGAGTCTGTAATACCTTCATTAATTTCCTGAGGTCACCTAGGGGTGATTTTAGATCACTTAGCTTGCTCCTTGATTCAATGTTGCGATGAAGTCATTCAATGGAGGCATTTTCCACTTTTCCTGAGTCAATTTAAATGCTTGAAAAGATGATAAAAATACGGAATATTCAGGGCCTAATTTCGAGAGAATGGAAAGGATGAGTTGATCTTCCTCTTTCTTGACTCCACATGCATCAAGTTCACTGAGGAGGGATTTAAACATGGTGAATTATTCTTTGAGGTTGTTGAAATGAGTTGGACTGAGGGATATGAGTTCATCCTCCAGTTGATGCACTCACATTTCATCCTGCTTGCCGAATAGTCCTTCCAATGTGGTCCAGACCGCATCAGGAGTAGTGGCTCCGCTGACATGAAAGAGGAGTTCTCTAGAAATTTATAGGCATATCAGCCCAATTGCTTCATCTAATTTATTGAAATACTTTATCTTCTCCGCTACAGAAGTCGGTTCAGTCTTCGTTCCCATTGTTACCCTGTAAAGCCCTTTGCTTCAGAGGAGCAGAGTAATCTTTGTCTTCCATTCGAAGTAATTGAAAGGATTTAGAACGAGTTTTGTGGGCTGAGAGATATGATCCATTGCTACTTTATATGCCTCTTGATGATCTATACCTGCAAATAAAACCGTGTACAATCCACTAGATTCAAACTAGCTCTGATACCATGTAGAATTCCTATAGAAACTCTGATAGATCTAGAATTATAGTTAAATTAAACACAAGTAATTTGCTGATATTCAAGAGAGGATAGAAAGAATTTGCTCCATAAAAGCAATGTATTAAATTAATTAACCATATTGATACATGATCAACCAAAACTCTAATCCCAAAGGGAGGTGGTTATATAGAAATTGCCGAATCTAGAAAACTAGGAAAAAACTAGTAAAAAACTAGAAAAGGCTAAGAAAAGCTAAAGGGAGGCCTAAAATAGCAACAATGACTCAAGACAACCTATGCCAACTATCAGCCATTAGGAAAGCATGAGAATGGGTGTATTTCCCAAGGAAGGCAATTTTAAAACATGCTAAAATGGTTCGGGGGACCAAATCCCTTGATTTAAGGGGGAATCTTGATGTGGGGCGCCGATCCTCAAATAACTCAAGTGGGTGAGGTGTGGTTAGGTGTGAACATGCACTTAGATGTTTAAATGGTTTAGGAAAGTGGTTGGACCAATATTTCCATAATATTAAGCCTTTGAAGGCAAAAAACAAGGGAAAGTTTGTCCATCGAGCTAGTTTACCAAAAATCAAGTGTCAACATGATTTTTAGTGCATGTGGCTAAGTCAAGGACACTTAGGCTAAAAAATAAATGTAGATTTTAGGATTATATTCCAACAAACTCAACCTAGACCCCTAAAATTTAAGAATCACTCTACATGACTCTAAATATACTTCCAACTTGAATTTACTGAGCAAAGAAAGTCAACTTAACTTAGTTAACTATTACAAATTGATATGAGAATAGAATTTCGATTTAATTCCCAATTTAATTCAAGGGAAAATTAAATTAGGAATTTTCTTGTTGTTATTTTCAACATTCCCTCTCAACAAGAAAGGGATTATCTACTGCCTCGATCTTCTCTTTCATCTTGAGAATTCCTTTATCAAAATATTTGTATCATTCTCCTCTATACGAATGTACTCTAGCAACATGATTCTCTTGTACACACAATCTCGAAGATGGTGATACTAAATGTCAATATTCTTGGACTGATCATGAAAAATTGGATTCTCAGAGAGTTTGATACAAATCTGATTGTGATGGTTAATCACTATTAGATCCATCTGCTGACCAAACAAACCAACAAGAATCTTCCTAATCTAGATAGCCTCACAAGCTGCTTAAATAATAGCCATGCACTCTGCTTCTACTAAACTGAGTGCAATTGATCTCTGCTTCCTTTTGTACCAAGAAATTGTTGTTGACCCAATACTAAATATTCTCACTGATGTGCTCTTCCTCTCGGGTGGACTCCCTACCCAATCTTCATCTATGAAGCCTTGAAGATTCACTCCCTCTATCTGTTTGTACAAAAGACCAAACTGAATGGTGCTTATGAGGTATCTCAACACATGTTTTGTTGCATTCCAATACAGTTTGGTGGGATTAACCATAGCTTGATTAAGTTGGTTAACTGCATAACACATGTCTGGTCATGTGTTCACCAAATAAATAAGTGACCATAAGTTGTTTATAAATAGTATCCTCCACTACTTCACCTAAAGTAGCATCCTCCTTTCTCTAGTTACCAGCTAGAGGAGTCTCTATGGGTTTACTTCTCTCCATGTGGAAATTATTCAGTATCTCGTTTGCATACTTTCCTTGAGAGACAAACAATTCTTCATCTCCTTTCCATACTTCCATACCCAAAAATTAATGCATGAGCCCCAAGTCCTTCATTTCAAACTCTCTTGAAAGATCCTCTTTGCAAGACGTGATAAGCTTATCATCATTTGTTAGAATCAAATCATCAACATATAAAACAATAACCAACAATTTACCTTCAACCACAATATGGTAAAGGTTTGCATCTGCTTCACTTTTGGTGAAGCCCAACTTGGTGAAATAGTTGTCAATCCTGTTGTACCAAGCATGGGGTGCTCATTTTAGTCCATACATCACTCGCTTGAGTTTGCACATATGTGACACTTTGTTGAAGGTCTCAAATCCTTCAGGCTAGTCAATATACACTTGTTCCTCAATTATGTCATTGATGAATGTTTTCTTCACATTCATCTGATGTATCTTCCATCCCATCTGCACTGATAGGGATAGAATGGATTTGATTGATGAGTACCTTGCTATAGGAGAAAAAGTCTCATCATAATAAATTACCTCCACCTGAGAGAACTCTCTAGCCACACATATGGCCTTGTGTTTCTCCACACTCCCATATGTTGCTTTCTTTACCTTGTATAGTCATCTCGAACTCACCACTATCTTGTCTTTTGGTCTTGGGACCACCTCCCAAACACTGTTTCAGATAATGGAGTCATACTCCTCAACCATGAAATCAATCTACACTGGTTACTGCATTGCTTCCTCGAATTACGATGGCCCAATATCTACGCTTTTTCTCATTAGAACCATGTAGCTGTTTTACCTTTCTGGTGACCTCCTATGCTTGTGTTGTGATGTGCATGCTCCCACATTCTCTCTAGCATCATGCAATAACATGTCAGTCTCTCTGATGTGCTTTCTCCCATCTCTGGAAGTCTCTACATGAGTGGGTATTTCCACTCCCTGCTCCTCTGCATGTGGTTGCTCCACATCATCCTGAGGTTCCTCCTTTGGAGATAAAATCTTTTCAAATGAATGTATCTAAATCTCCCTCTCAAGGGAACATCTCATCACCTTCTCATTATCAAACTTCACATCTCTGTGAACCACTGTCATCCTGTTGGTTGGCAAGTATACCTGATAGTTGTGAGGTGTATCAATGTACCCCACAAATATTCCCAACTCAACTGTTGGCTCTAGCGCTTTATGTGCATCTTTGGTAACATGGCAGTAGACTAATGAACCAAAGATACTGAAGTGTGTCACATCTAGTTTCTTCTTTGAAAAATCCTCTTCTGGTGTACTCATTCCAAGAATTCGATGAGGGCTTTTGTTTTGGAAATAAATAGCTATGTTGCATGTTTTAGCCCACAAGTGTAATGGTAGGCCCTGAACATGCACCATCTCTTGTGTCATTCCCACAATACTTTGTTCTTGCATTCATCCACCCCATTCTGCTATGTTTTATGAGGTTTTATCAACTCCTGTCAAATGCCTTTTGTTGCATAGGAGTTCTTGAATTCATTTAAAACATAGTCTCCACCATTATCGCTTTTGAGAGCTTTAAATTTCATGCAAGTTTCTTTCTCGAAAAGTGCTCTAAATTCAAAAAATTTAGCGAATGTCTGATCTTTCTTCTGCATGAAGAAAATCCAAACTTTCGAGAAAACTCATCAACAAATATTACATAATACTTGTGCTTGGATGTGCATTCTTTCAAGAATGATCCACACACATCTAAGTGAACGTGATCAAAGATCACTTGTTCTCAACTTTCTTTGTCATGAAAGGAATTTTCGGTGTACTTCTAAAATTCACACCCTTTGCATGTGTCTCTCTACTCTACTGTACCCTTGGGAAGTATTGTAATGATATTCAAAGCTCTATGGACTGTGGTGCAAGTGAACAAATATTTTATGCCACAACTCACCAATGTCTTAACTTTGAACCTTCTCTGCTTTAGTCCTCAAAGCGACACAATACTCTACCTCCAATTTGTAGAGGTTCTTCACTTGAACCCCTATCCACTTCACCTATCCCGTGGCTATGTGACGAAGGAAAGTTTTTCCCTTACTAAATATGACATCATAGCATCTATCCTCCAACATGGAAACAAAAACCAAGTTCTTCTTCAAACCCAAAACATGCATGACCTCTCTCAAAGTGAGGGGATAACCAGACTCCCTCTGAAAGGTAACAATACTGATGCCAATTGTGTTATACCTCTCATCATCACCCATCTCGATATGCATTTGGAGATCCTTCTCTTCCATGTTACTGAAGAGCTCTTTGTTGTCGGTCATATGGAATGAAGCTCCATTGTCCATGTACCACACACTACCCATCACTGATGACACCATGCAAGCGATGCAAATAAAATCCAATTCAAATTTCATCAAAAGAGTTTCATCTACCGCTCCTCCTGAGGGCTTCTTACCAGCCTTCTTGTGCGGACACTTTTGTTGGGTTGTGTTATATTCCTTCCACGACTAGCTACCCTAGTTAACCTGGCTGTTAGAAGGAGGGTGGAGCCCCCTCTTCGTTGCACCAATTCTACAATGGGGGAATCATAGGGGGTTTGATGGGGGTGATTAGCCCCCTTCTATGGGGTTCGGGACAGTGCCCCTATTTTTGGACCCTGTATTAGGTGGGCAGACCTACCTATGGTTTTGTACAGGGTTTTCACACATGGTTTTGGGCATGATGGTTTTCCTTCCATGTTATTGGATTCTTCGGCATGTATATATATGTATTGTAACATTGAAAGGAAAATAATGAAAAATCAAGTTGGTAGTCCCAGTTTTGGGATCCAGGGGAAAATCTTTGTGTATGTGTGTTTTATGTGTTATCCTATCGCATTGTTTATTTTCTATTCTTAGAATACATATGCAGGTAATTTCTGTATGGGGTTAAAACCTACATTTGGTATCAGAGCTATTTGGCTTCAAGGGGATGCCTTTATTGCGGAGGGGTTTTGCTCGGGCCTGTGGTAGACCCTGTTCAGTGGGAGATCTACGGGAGCGATTCTAGTGGTGAAAGAAGATGGTGAGCAGTGGAAAGATAGAGATCGAGAAATTTAATGGTCAGAGTTTTGAGTTTTTGAAACTCAAGATCGAGGATTTGTTGGTGGATAAATATTAGTGCATTGTGGTGGATCTGGGAACTAAACCAACGGGAGTGTCCGATGAAGAATGGAAGAAGTTGGATCAGAAGGCAAAGAGCACAATATGATTGTGTGTCTCAGATTCAATATTGCTAAATGTATCAGGGGAAGCTACAACGAAGGCTTTGTGGGACAAGTTAGGGACTTTGTACCAATCTAAGTCTCTGGTGAATAAGCTGTTCCTATGGAAAAATCTGTATAACCTGAGGATGAAATATGGAGACTCAATGACAGAGCATCTAAACGCATTTAATACTGTGGTAGTCAATTATTATCTATTGATATCAAAATTTCATATGAAGATAAGTGCATCAGTTTGTTGTTCTCTCTACCAGATTCATTGGATAGTCTGGTTATTGTAATAGGTGGTAATGAAATTGCCTTACATTTTGATGAAATAGTCTTATCCTTGCTAACAGAGGAGATGAGATGGAAAAATATGGAGAGCCAAAATGGTGATGCCTTTTCTGTACAAGGACTGTCCCAGAACAGAAACAAAAATAATTCATCAAGTGGGAGATCTAAATCTAGAGGGAGATCTAAATCTCCAAGAAAACCTATAAAGGTGTGCTGGAAATGCAGAAAGGAAGGGCACTACAAAAGGGATTGTAAATCTAAAGCTCATGACAAAGGAAAGGGATCTAATTATGCTCCTTCTGTAGATGTGAAAACCACCTCAGATGAAGGTAAAGATGTGTACCTGGCTTCTTCAGTACACATGTGGATCATGAGGCATGGTTGATTGACTCAGGTGCATCCTTTCACTTCACTCCCTATAGAGAGTGGTCTTGGAGTATGAGAAATATTATGGCGGTGATTTCTTCTTGGGGGATGACAGGAAGGCTAAAATCATTGGTCGCAGAAAATTTAAGTTGAATTTTCAAGGTGGAAGGATTAGAACCCTTCTGGGTGTTCTACATATTCCTGCATTGGCCAGAAATCTGATTTCTGTAAGCAAGCTGGATGATGCAGGTGTAAAAACAGTGTTCGAGAAGGATACCTGTTGTTTGGTCAATTTAGTGAGGTCTAAATTGCTACTTTAAAATGTCAACCCGGGGTTCGTAAACTGACGAAGTGAAGTGTACTATATGTACTAGATAACCATTTCCTTAGTCTTTTGTCATTTTTAGTTTTTTAAGTTTGTTTTTGGATTTATCTTTCCCTAATGTGAGATGATGAAAAGGTGATAAAGCAAGTGAAATATGGATGATTATGGTGATCTCTAAGTGGTTTTTCAAAACTTAAAAGAAAAAAAGCTTTAAAATAACTGCAATGAAATCAATTCTTGAAAAGAAATAAAGACATCAAACAATGAACTAATGACATCGGCCCAGTATCTTTGTTGCTGAATGAAAATGAAAGTGAAATCTACACTAAATTCAATTAAAAGTAAGAACAACTAATCCACACTATTTCAACTCTTCAACTCAATCTTCCTTGTGAAAAGATATCATGAAATGTTAATCAATGTGAAATCTAAAAGAAGTTAAACTGCATAAAAGAAACTAATCACACTACTTTAACTCTTGACCTTTTGCCTTTCAGCTTAATTTACCCTGTGAGAAACAATCATGAACAAGTCAAGCAATGTGAGATCTAAAGCAAACTAAATAAAGCTATAATGAGTGATATTCTGGTTCCTAATAAAGTTATTTGATTATAGAAAGAAACCGTTAACATATGAATAACATGATATCTAAGAGCAGAAAATAAATGTACAACTTAAGGACATGACAGTACTGGAAATCAAACTTCAAAAAACAAGAGTTAGCGACAAAGACAAGATGATCTCGTATGCCAATAGTTATAAAAAGAAAAGGTGAAAAATTGCCCAGGGCTGCCTAAGAAAACCTGCAGAAAACACTGATCAGTTGTAACCATAAAAGAGCAGCAATGAAAATGTAAATCAACAGAAATCAAAAATCTTTGTTATGTACAGCTAATATACCTGATGAAATAAAACGCAGCATTTAAATGACAACTGTATAGCTAATATACATGAACAGGAAAAAAAGGTAATGCAAGAGTTAAAGGACAACTGTACAAGGCTTTAGTGAGCAGGGGCCCTCTGCCACTTCAGCCGATTCAACAAACAGATACAAGCTTAAGTTTAAACCAATCTTCTCATATATTAAACAACAACGTAAAAGTGCAGTGGGGAAATACAACAATCTTCGAATTACATTACAAGAGATTAACTTTTAAAACGTTCATGGACGTGTTATTTATAAGGAAAGAAAGCTAAACAAATTAACTAAATCTACGCTATTAACCACGCTGCCAGAGACACGTAAATCCTCTTCAGCCCGGATCTAGGTAATTGTCATCATGTTTATTAAATCTGAGAGGTATGGCTGTTGGATTCACGCTACTAGGATGTCTTCGTGGCTAAGGACTATGCCACGTAGCTTCACGTGCTCAAAAACAGAGCTACGCAGAGCTGTGCCATCGCTGAACACTTCCGTTGACTATCCTTTGCCCCTTGTTTGACCGCGGGCTTTTATGGGTGTGCTGGATGATCTGGAGGGACACGTTCCATGTCCTTGACTCCTGTAACTTGCCCATGTGGCTCATTTCTTCAGAGGACACCTGTAGCATGGTGTTTGACAAAACGGCTGCGGAATCCTGTGCTGGCTGCAGAAACCTGGGTCGGCTGTGGAATCCTGTGCTGGCTGCAGAAACCTGGGTCGGCTGCGGAAACCTGTGTCGGCTGCGGAAACTGAGAAGCTTCCGCAGCTGTCTGAACAAAATTCTAAACCAAACAACAGTCATCAGCGTAGTTAGAAAACCATGTCAAAAGCTCTTTTTAAAACTAAAATACAATGATTTAATCAACTTGGTGGATGAAATGAGTGGAAAAAGAAGGCTGAGAGGGTGTATAGGAAGGTGCAGGTTCGAGGCTCAACATACCCCCACTGTGAAGGTGTTGCATGTCGTCATGCAACCAAAACTTAGTTATTTTCCCTTAATCCATATGCTCTGAGGCTTCTGCAAGAACATCTAGCCCTCTTCTCTTTCTCTTTGATGCTAAAATGGTCCTTGGTTTCCTGACTAGACATTTGAAGTTAAGATTAATCAATGCCCTGCTCAACTTCTTACACTTTTTCTTCAGCTTCCTATTCTTCTTTTGCCACAGTCCTAAGTGGAGCATAGTGTTATCATGGACAATCTTGTCTACCTTACTCTGCTCTTTGAGTGCTTCGTTTTCCTGTTTGATGTGCCTATTTAGGACTTCCAATTCAAACACTTCCTGTTTTAAAGACTGTACTTGTGCATCAAGTGGCAAGGTGGTGCTTGGTCCTGCAGCTGATTGTTCCAAGGACTCTAGGTAGTTATATACCTCTTTCTGATTAGGATCTACTTCAGGTGTCTTTCTTGGGCTAGGCTCAAAATCAAAATCTGGTGGAGGAGGAAGACTGTCCTCTCTTTCTGGCCGAAAAAGGCTTTCATCACGTGCAGGACTTGACTCAATGTCTGGCTGAGCTGGAGCTTTTTCAGGTGTTTCTTCACCTAAATCAATAAAGTGTGATTGTTTTTCTTGGGTTACACTCTTCTTTCCTTTTAGCCTACTGCTCCTCCTCACATGTGGACTAGTGCTCTTTTCCTGTGCACTATGTTTTCCTTTTTGTTTCTTTGTTATGGCAGCAGCTTGAAGATGTGCTAATCTTTCTGCCAAAGTTTTAGAATCTTCCTCTATGGATGGTTCAGGGGATGGATAGGTTTCTTGAATGGTTATTTTGCCCTTGTCCTTCTTCTGTTTCTTGTTTTTAGCTCCCTCTTCTTCTTCTTTCTGAATAGTTTCCTGAATGTCTATTGTAGGAGAGTCTTGGGCTGTAATATTTTTTTCTTTCCTCCTACTTCTCTTTGGAATTTTTGGGGAACTGCTTCCAGAGGCTTCAGTCAGTTCTTGGAAGTGGTTTCTTGTCAAAAACTTTTCCCAAGTATCCTTAGTGTTTTTCATCTGATCTTCAATAAGGATTTTTATGAACCCGTGATGGTAAAGATGGGGTTCAATATTGCCTACGTGTTTTTGAACAGTAGAGCTCATTTTCTTCAAGCTTGATAACAGAAAATAAGGCAAATTAAGGGTATAACCTTCCATAAAATTCATCATTAGCCTGGCATGATACATGTACATGGAACCAAAACGACCCTCGCAAGTGATAAATTTCTGGATAAGTAATAACAGAGTGGACCATTCTTTTTTTATTGCATGCACAGGGATTCCTTTTGTAAATACAGAGGTATCCATACCTGGGTTTTGTAGCATTGTTCTCCATATTTGATCTTCCACACTTCTATTTTTAAACCACCTTTCACCTTCTTGAGGTAGGCCCGTGGCAGCTGCTATTGTGGCCTCGGTCACTGTAAATTTCAAGTCTCCAACCTCCACTGTTTGTCCATTAAAGGACCTTGCAAAAGCTTTGGTCACTTCCTTGTTATAGCCCTTAAACTTCTGGATAAACCGTAGCCATCTGACTTTCTTCAGCAGTTCCTTAACTTAAGTATGGGGGATTTACGCAGTGCATTATATTAGATATCATTTTTGGGATTCAACTGCGTTAAGTAAGTCATTCAAACGTATGACCATTTCCATGAGAGGTAGTCGTAACTGACTAATTTCTCATGATTTTTGAATAGTTCACTTAGCACTCATTGCATTGCGGATAACCCTCCAAGTATTTCGATCCTTCCGGCTCAGCTCTCAGTAATTTTCCCATTCTCGGCTTTAAATTCCGACTGAAAATTCTACTGCATATGAAGGTTCAGGAAAAAAATGGTCTGATTACGGGATTCTTAGGGTAACTGGAGTGGACGTAATCGAAGTTCAGGATGTATGTGGTGACTGTAGCCAGGGTTTGGAGCAAGCTGTAATGGATGCAGCGGAAATGGAGAACAAGGAATGGTATGAGTACCGAGGGAGTAAAGGGTAAGCAACAGTAACGAGTTCAACATCAAATGCATGCGGGAGTGAAGTGATAAACGGGCAGAATAACGGCTGAGTCCTTTTGAATCGGATGACTTGCGCACACGTCTCGGCAGACGGCTGCGGAAATTATGGTGAAGGAGAGCCGTAGTACAGTCGGTCACGTCTCAAAAGTACGGCCAATAAATGGGAGAGCAATCCATCTCGAGTTTAAATTTAGAATGATCGTGGGACCGTTGTGGAATGACATCGTGGAAGAGGAGTGGTACGGGGCTTGCTGTATCAAATCATTGCATTTAGTGGAAATTGCCATGGTTTAATAACTATGCATAATAATGACATTGAATTGTTATTTGGTAGAGATTTTCGATCATACCTTTGGAAGTTTATCATTTCTTGATTAAGGCTTCTGACCCATTGTTGTTCTTTGATCTTGAAGATGCCCCATGTCATTGCTGCACTTGGTGATGATGACACTAACCTTTGACTGTGATTTTTTTTTTGAAAACAGAGTGATGCCGGTTGTAAAGACAGAATGATGCTGGCTGCGGAAATCGTTTCTGGCTGCGGAAACTGGTTCTGGCTGCGGAAACGGTTTCTGGTTGCGAAAACGGTTTCCAGCTGCGGAAACTAAGACAACACCCCTTTAAATGCACAAAGATAGTTAGAGAAGAACTAACTAAATAAAATAGTCCTGAGAGGGACTTTTATTAATGGAATGAAATGAAATGAGTGGAATGAGATGGAAATGAAGTGGAGTGAAGATGGAGATGAAAATGAGATGGATGAACTGAAATGGCAAATGAGGTGGAGTGAAGATGGAAAGAGAGAGAGATTTTTTTTTTTGGAAAATATAGTGTCAGGTGCCCCTGATTTTCACTCCACATTTTCTGTATAAGACTGCCAATCTATGATTGGTTTTCAGGCTTATACAAAAGATTTTTTTATTTTTTTTCTTTTTTTTTTCTTTTTTTTTTTCTTTTTTTCAACTGAAAGAAACAAAGACTAGGCTGATAGAGGAGAAGGATTCCTCTCCACCATCCTCATTGCAGAATTTTCTTGAAACATTTTGACAAATTCCTCTTTTGAGAGTGGCTTATGATAAATTTTCAATCAGTGGCCATTCACAATGAGAGGAGTTTGAAACTCATCAATGGTCTTGACTCGAACTGCTCCATTGCTAAAGACTTCGTCAATCTCATATGGTCCAAGCCAATGAGTCTGAAATTTTCCTTTGAAGTCTTTAAACTTGGAATCAAACAGTAACGCCCAATCTCCCTTTTGAAACTTTTTCTCTTTGATATATCTGTCATGCCACTTAGTTCTTTGGTGCTGAACTAGATCAGTCCTTAAAATTTCATCTTGTCTTATTTCATCTAGCTCATTCAGCTGCTCCATTCTGTGCTTTTGGGCTTCTGATAGATTCATCCCCAACTGAACTGCCATCTTGAAAACCTTGACTTGAAACTCAATGGGGAGCAGGACTTCTTTCCCATAAACAAGTTCATAGGGAGAATGTCCTGTTGTATTCCTCCATGTAGTTCTATAGGCCCATAAGGCTTCAGGAAGCCTTTCTGCCCAATCTCTTCTATGTAGATGAACAGTTTTGGTGATGATGTTCTCAAGGACTTTGTTTGTAGACTCCACTTGGCCATTTGCTTGTGGATGGTACGGAGTAGATTTTCTATGCTTGATTTTGTATTCTTCCATCAGCTTCTCCATCAAATTAGATGTGAATTGACTTCCCTGATCTGTTACAATTTCTCTTGGGACACCAAAACGAGTAAAAATATCCTCAAAAAGAAATTGAACAATTGAATTTTCAGTGGCAGAAGGCAATGCCTTGGCTTCTATCCATTTAGTAACATAATCAGTGCAAACCAATATATACTTCTTTTGTTTAGATGGTGGATTAATAGGTCCAATGAAATCTAAAGCCCATTTTTCAAAGGGTTCGATGAGTACCTGTGGCTATAATGGCATTTCATTTGAAAGAGTTGGTCTCCCAACTCTTTGGCAGCTGTCACACCTCCTGACATATTGTTTTGCATCTTTGAAGAGAGAAGGCCAATAATATCCTAAAGAAAGGATTTTATAAGTTGTTCTCTTGTCAGCGAAGTGCCCACTACATGGCTCATCATGACATGCCTTGAGGATGTCAGGCATTTCATCTTCCTGAACACATCTTCTGATCACACAGTCTAGCCCTGTTTTGAACAATTCATTAGAAATCCATGAATAACTCGAACTCTCCTGAATAATTCTTCTCCTTTCATTAGGAAATAAATGTGGAGGTAGTTTCCCTGTAACCAAATAATTAGCAATATCTGCATACCAAGGAGTTTTAGTAGTTACTGCAAACAAATATTCATCTGGAAACTTATCCTCTACAGGAGAATCTTCGTTAGTATTTTGGATTCTAGACAAGAAATCAGCTACTGTATTTTGTTTCCCTGGTCTATCCAATACGGTAATATTGAATTCTTGTAAAAGTAAGAGCCATCTGGTAACTCTGCCATTAGTAACAGGTTTGTTCATTAGATATCTAATTGCAGAATGATCAGTATGGACAAAAGTTTCATAGCCAGTTATATAGTGTCTAAATTTGTTGATTGCATGAACAACAGCTAAGAACTCTTTTTCAGTCACAGTATAATTTAACTCAGTGGGAGTCAAATTTTTACTGGTGTAGTAAATGGCATAAGGAACTAAATCCTTTTGACCCAACACAACTCCTAGAGCTGTATCTGAAGCATCTGTAGAAATATGGAAAGGAAGTTTCCAATTCGGCCCTCCCAAAATGGGTGCTTCAGATATTCTTGTTTTTAAAGTTTCAAATGCAGATTGACAATCAGGATCCCAATTGAATTCACAGTCTTTTGTAATTAATTTGAAGAGCGGAGATGCTATCTTGGTGAAGTTTTCAATAAATCTTCTATAATATCCAGTAAATCCAAGAAAACTTCTAACATCTCTTTGACAATTTGGAATAGGTAACTTGGAGATGACTTCAACTTTTGATCTATCAACTTTAATCCCATCTCCCGAAATATGATGTCCTAAAACAATCCCTTCAGTAAACATCATAAAACATTTTTCATGACTTAATGAAAGATTTGTTCCTTTACATCTTATAAGGACTTTTTCCAAATTTTCTAATGCCTCTTCAAATGAATTACCATAAACTGTAAAATCATCCATATAGACCTCTACACAATCATGGATTAGATCGGAAAAAATTCCTAGTACTGCCCTTTGAAATGTTGCGTGTGCATTACATCATCCAAAAGGAAGTACTCTGTAAGCAAAAGTTCCCCATGGACAAGTAAATTTGGTCTTGTCCTGATCTTCATGTGCTACCTAAATCTGATTGTAGCCACTAAAACCATCCAAAAATGAAAAATACTTTTTGCCTGCTAAAGTATCTAATACCTGATCAAGAAAGTGATCCTTCAAAGTTGCTTTTTTTAATTCTCTGTAATCAATGCAAACCCTCCATTTACCATTCTTTTTAGGTACTATAACCAAGGGAGAAACCCATCGGCTATCGAAAATTGGATAAATGAAGTTTACATTAAGTAACTTTTGGAGCTCTTCTTTCACTATCTCCCTAAGGTTTGGATTCATCCTTCTTTGAGGTTGTCTGATTGGCCTACTGTTTTCCTCAATGTAGATGTGATGAATGCAAGTCTTAGGGTCAATACCTTTCATATCGGTATACTCCCATGCAAATGCAGTAGAATGTTTTTGCAAGATTTTGGTTAGCTCTTCCTGTTGTGATTTTTCCAAGTTTTTGTTGATATTCAATCTTTTTCCTGGAAAAATCTCAATGGCAGAACTACCAAACTCTTCCATAGAGAAAAGAGACATTTGTCTAGATGATAGACACTCAATGTCAGAATCCAATTGAAATTGTGTGTGATCATATTCTGAAGATGGTTCAAAGTTTTCTAATGTGTTCAGAATTTGACTATCTTCACTAATCTCAGAAATGGTAAGGACAGGTTGTATAGTATCTTCATCATCAACCCACTCATCTTCTTCTATTTCTGTTATTGCCTTTGTTGGAGGATACAGATTGAACTTCTTTGTTGAATTACCATCTGAAATATACATATCCCCAGACCTACAACTAATAAAAGCATCAGCTATCGCTAGCCAAGGTCTTCCTAAAATAAAAGGATGTCCTCCTAGATTACTCTTGGGAGTTAAAATCATGAAATCGATTGGATATTCCCAAGAGTCTAAGGAGACTGGAATGTCTTCTAATACACCATTTGGTTTGATAATTGATCGATCTGCAAGTTGCAGTAAAGTAGGTGTAAAGAGAAGATTAGGAAGTTTTAGCTATTCCATAGTCTGTCTACTCATAATGTTGATAGCAGCCCCTAAATCAATCAAAGTATTTGGTATTTCTACCCCATTGATATGTGTTTTGACAATTGGACTACCAGGATCTATATACTTCTGCATGGTAATTTTACCCATCATGATATCTGCAATTTTCCCTACCAGGTGGATTCTTCTTGTATCTCTTGGTTTCCTTCCTGGTCTTTTAAGACTCAACTCCTTTATTGTTTTTGCTAGAATAGGAATCTCTTTAATGGCTTGTAACAAGGGAATCTTGATACAAACATTCTTCAATTCATCTAGAAAATTATAGTCAGGCAACCAAATTTGTTTTTCCACTCCTTTGTCAATTTGTAATCTTTCAGGAAAAGGAGGTGTGGATAAAGATGCAGGTTGCTCAACCATGGGAGTTGTGGGGGTTAACTCTTTTTCTTTTTCTTTTTGAGTGTTTGGGTTTTGAAGAGATGCTTCAGAACCTTTATTGGCTTCAAGAGAATCTTCCTAAAAAATGCTTTGCTTTTGAGAATTTATAGAAGGCTTATCTAGGACTCTACCTGATCTGAGTTGTACATCATTGAGAGGAACAATCATATAGGCAGGAAATTGTTGACATTCCATCATGTAAGCATTTTGAGGGTTTTTGTTATTGGGGTTTGGCAATGGCTGAGAAGGAAGTTGATTTGACTTTTGTTGGAATGGAAGCAAGAGTTGAGAATTTGGATTCTGTTGAGAAGGTTGTTGTTGTTCTGGAAATGGCAATGATAGTTGTGGATTTTGATTTGGAAGTTGTGGAGCTTGTTGGTTTTGAAAAGATGGGGGATATTGATAAAATTGAGCAAATCCCCCATAAGGATTTTGCATACCTTGTACCCATGATTGAAAAGGATTTTGAGGTTGGGACCAAGGTGGTTGCCAAGGATTCCAATTTGGTGGGGGTTGAAAATTCATAGAGTTGCTAAGCCCTTGATTTTGTTGCCCCTGCCAAGCTCTCCTTGCAACAAAACAGAGAGATTCGATTGTATTTGGATCTTCTTGAAAGACAGCTTTGAGCCCAGGAATTGAAGGACAATCCTTGGTCTCATAATTCTCTGAACAAATTACACATGTTTCTACAACTTTTGCATCCAAGGGACATTCCCTTAGAGCATGTTTCTTCCTACACTTTGGGCAAAAGATGGCCAAAGCCTCAGCTTCTGCTTTCTGCTTATTGTGAATCTTAAGGGTGTCTAGTTGCTCACTAAGACTCCCTAAGATGTCAGTTTTGAATTCATCAAGCATGTTGCCAATCTCAGCCCTACTTACTGATCCAGTTGCAGATTTGTTTGCTCTGATGAGAGAAGGATCTCTAGGCCCTTTTTGAGTTTTAAATTTCCCCCTTGAGAGATGGACACATAACTCTGCTATATCATGAAGTGGAAGTTGAGATATATCTCCCTTTCCCATCATGTTCAAAATATCTATCCATTCATCTCTAATGGCTTTTAATAGAATGGCTTTCAAGGTCTCCTCATCTAAGTTACTCATTTTTGCTCTTTTCAGGGTTTATTGAAATCTTTCAAGTAAATCCTCCAAGTTTTCATCTTCTCTTTGCACCATTTTGAATACCTCATACTTGTGATTGGTGGGCATACAATAGTCCAGGTACCTATCCAAAAATGTTTGTTTCATATCATTCCAAGTCCTAATGGATTGAGTGAGTAATCCCATGAACCATTTCAAGGCTGCTCCTTTCAATGTTGAAGGAAACAGTTTGAGTTTTTGAGAGTCTTCCAGATAATCATAAGTTCGACACACGACCTCAAACTCAAATAGAAATGTTTCAGGGTCCTCATTCCTTAACCCATGGAAGTTTGGGAGGACAGATGGTGAGATATTTTTTATTGTTGCTCGAGAGTCTTCATCAACTATTGGAAACCAAAATGAGTTATCTCCATCTGTATTTCCCCCAATGTTACCTCTACCTTCTCCATTATTTCCTCCTCCACCTCCTCTACCTCTACCAAATCCGTTTACTCGTTCCTTTGTCATAATAGTTTCCCTAGAGACTTCAGAGTCCTCTGGTTCCTCTATTAACAGTGAACGAGGAGGAATTCCCCCCTCTTCTTCCTCAGGTGATTCTACTTCTTCAATTACAATTTGTCCTCCTGTGGAAGGAAGGAAAGGGTCTCTTCCTAATTTAGACTCGATAGATGGTGTGGGTGAGTCAACTACTGCTTCTTGAATTCTAGGGACCCTAGGACTAGGAGTGTGGGTTGGAGATGATGAAGATGTCTCTTGTCTATCCCTTGAAGTGGATGGACTTGTAAAAATCGAACTCTTAGCCTTAGCTAAAAACCTTCCCCTAGAATCTCTTGCTCTATGCATGTCATTTTTATTTTTTCTTCAAGTTGGGGTAATAATTCCTTTTCTGATCTTCCAAGTCACTCTAGGTGCAAGAACAGAGCATACTTAAGAAACTATTAAACCAATAAATTTATCTTTTCTGATCCTCCAGATCACTCTAGGTGCAAGAGGAGAGCATACTTTGAGAGGTTATTAATTTTCCTTCCTTGAAATTTTCTTGTTATTATATCTTCTTCTTTTTTTAAGAATTTGGCTACCTAATTTCACTTCCCCGGCAACGGCGCCAAAATGTTTGGTCAATTTAGTGAGGTCTAAATTGCTACTTTAAAATGTCAACCCCGGGTTCGTAAACTGACGAAGTGAAGTGTACTATATGTACTAGATAACCATTTCCTTAGTCTTTTGTCGTTTTTAGTTTTTTAAGTTTGTTTTTGGATTTATCTTTCCCTAATGTGAGATGATGAAAAGGTGATAAAGCAAGTGAAATATGGATGATTATGGTGATCTCTAAGTGGTTTTTCAAAACTTAAAAGAAAGAAAGTTTTAAAATAACTGCAATGAAATCAATTCTTGAAAAGAAATAAAGACATCAAACAATGAACTAATGACATCGGCCCAGTATCTTTGTTGCTGAATGAAAATGAAAGTGAAATCTACACTAAATTCAATTAAAAGTAAGAACAACTAATCCACACTATTTCAACTCTTCAACTCAATCTTCCTTGTGAAAAGATATCATGAAATGTTAAGCAATGTGAAATCTAAAAGAAGTTAAACTGCATAAAAGAAACTAATCACACTACTTTAACTCTCTTGACCTTTTGCCTTTCAGCTTAATTTACCCTGTGAGAAACAATCATGAACAAGTCAAGCAATGTGAGATCTAAAGCAAACTAAATCAAGCTATAATGAGTGATATTCTGGTTCCTAATAAAGTTATTTGATTATAGAAAGAAACCGTTAACAAATGAATAGCATGATATCTAAGAGCAGAAAATAAATGTACAACTTAAGGAAATGACAGTACTGGAAATCAAACTTCAGAAAACAAGAGTCAGCGACAAAAACAAGATGATCTCATATGCCAATAGTTATAAAAAGAAAAGGTGAAAATTTTCCCCGGGCTGCCTAAGAAAACCTGCAGAAAACACTGATCAGTTGTAACCATAAAAGAGCAGCAATGAAAATGTAAATCAACAGAAATAAAAAATCTTTGTTATGTACAGCTAATATACATGATGAAATAAAACGCAGCATTTAAATGACAACTGTGCAACTAGTATACATGAACAGGAAAAAAAAGTAATGCAAGAGTTAAAGGACAACTGTACAAGGCTTTAGTGAGCAGGGGCCCTCTGCCACCTCAGCCGATTCAACGAACAGCTACAAGCTTAAGTTTAAACCAGTCTTCTCATATATTAAACAGCAACGTAAAACTGCAGTGGGGAAATACAACAATCTTCGAATTACATTACAAGAGATTAACTTTTACAGCGTTCATGGACGCGTTATTTATAAGTAAAGAAAGCTAAACAAATTAACTAAATCTACGCTATTAACCACGCTGCCAGAGACATGTAAATCCTCTTCAGCCCGGATCTAGGTAACTGTCATCATGTTTATCAAATCTGAGAGGTATGGCTGTTGGATTCACGCTACCAGGATGTCTTCGTGGCTAAGGACTATGCCACGTAGATTCACGTGCTCAAAAACAGAGCTACGCAAAGTCGTGCCACCACTAAACACTTCCGTTGACTATCCTTTGCCCCTCGTTTGACCGCGGGCTTTTATGGGCGTGCTGGATGATCTGGAGGGACACGTTCCATGTCCTTGACTCCTGTAACTTGCCCATGTGGCTCGTTTCTTCAGAGGACACCTGTAGCATGGTGTTTGACAAAACGACTGCGGAATCCTGTGCTGGCTGCAGAAACCTGGGTCGGTTGCGGAAACCTTTGTCGGCTGCGGAAACTGAGAAGCTTCCGCAGCTGTGTGAAAAAAATTCTAAACCAAACAACAGTCATCAGCGTAGTTAGAAAACCATGTCAAAAGCTCTTTTTTAAACTAAAATACAATGATTTAATCAACTTGGTGGATGAAATGAGTGGAAAAAGAAGGCTGAGAGGGTGTATAGGAAGGTGCAGGTTCGAGGCTCAACACCTGCAAGATGGTTCGGGGAGCATTGGTATTGATTCGGGGAGTTTGGATTGGAAATCTGTACAAGCTACAAGGTAGCACTATTGTTGATGGGCACAATAGTTCTGTGGTTCCTAAAAGTGGAGCAGAAAATATAGTGGTCTCTGGATAAAAGACCATGTTATGGCATCAAAGGCTTGGACATATTAGAGAGAAGGGCCTTCGAATACTTCATGGTGAAGGTATGGTAGAAGGTAAGACTAATATCTCTCTGGATTTTGATTTCTATGAAAATTGTGTATATGGGAAGCAGAATCGGGTGAGTTTCCCTCTGGTGGTAAGAGGGCGAAACAGATATTAGAGCTTGTGCACAGTGATGTGTTTGGACCTGTAGAGGTTCCATCACTGGGTAAGTCTGTGTACTATGTATCATTTATATATGACTTCTCAAGGAATAAATGGATATATTTCCTTAAGAATAAATCTAAATTCTTTGACAAGTTTACAGAATTTAAGGCTCTGGTGGAAAACCCGACAGAGAAGAAAATAAAGGTGTTGAGGATAGATAATGGTGGAGAGTCTTGCAAGAAGGAATTTGAATAATTTTGGAAGAAGTGTGGTATAGCATGATAGAAGACTACTCCAAACACACCTGATAAAAATGGAGTTGTAGAAAGAATGAACAATACGTTGATGGAAAGGGAAAGAAGCATGCTCAGTGGTGTCGGGTTAGGATAGGAATTATGGGCAGAGGCAGTGGAGACTGCATGTTACCTAGTCAACATATCACCTTCATCAGCGTTGGAGGATAAGACTCCACAAGAGGTATGGACTCATAAGAAACCCTCTCTTTCACATCTGAGGGTATTTGGATGTGATGCATATGTACATGTTCCAAAGGAGAAAAGAACAAAGTTGGATAGTAAATCTGAAAAGTGCATCTTTATTGGGTATAAGGATGTTTAAAGGGTTATAAACTTTGGAACCCAGTAACAAGGAAGGTGGTGTACAATCGAGATGTGGTGTTCAGGGAGGTGAAAGATTTTGTTAAACATGAAGTCCAACCAAACGAACTTGAGAAGTTAGAGTTTGAGCTGAATGAGGAAGAATCACACTCTAAAACAGAAGAGGAATCAGAAGATGAACATCCACAAACTCTGGTTGTGAGAAGATCAGTTCAAGAAAGAAGGCAACCAGAAAGGTATATTCCATTTGATTTTTGTTCAAATTTTAGTTTATCTATTACTAATGATGATCCTAGAACTGTGAAGGAAGTAGTAGATTCAGAGGATGGAAAACTCTGGAAAGAAGCCATGGTTGATGAAATGGCGTCTTTGCACAGAAATTATGCTTGGGATCTAGTGGAGTTAACAGCTGGAAGGAAACCCATTGGCAGGAAATGGGTGTTCAAGAAGAAGACAAATGCAGAAGGAAAGGAGGAGAAATACAAAGCTCGGCTGGTAGCAAAAGGCACGTATACACGCCGGTTCGATATTCCAAAATAGCGTATACGTTGGTTGGCTTTGGGAAGAATGCGTATGCATGCAGGTTTGTCACATTAAAGTAGCGTACATCTCGTAGAATATGCTTTAGCTACTTCTGTTTTGATACTATAGTATTTTGGGTTTTGGCTTGGATTCTAGTTACTGGTATAGTATTCTCGTTACAACTTTCAGAGAAGAGATTGGTTTATTCAGTTTGGTTGGTACAAGGAGATTGGCTGATGCAGATGTTTGATTGATGTTATTGATGGACCGAATTTGAAAATTTATGAAACGTGGTCCCTGGAAGAAAAGAGAAGGTTGTAGCCTTCTGTAGGTTAGCACCTATGTACTAGTAAACACATCAACTAGTACAAGAGCTAAGGGGGTTGAAGCTCCCTTCCAGGAGAAACTGGAGAAGGAGAGAAGGTTCTAGCCTTTTACAGGTAGAAGCTTGCGTACTAGTATAAGAGTGCACCAGTACAGAAACATTGTAAAAAGAAGTTTCTTGTTAAAAGAAGATAGAGACGAATTGCAGCAAGTGGTTTTCACCCACATTAGGTTTCCACCTTATATCTTGTGTTCTTGTGTGTGATTGTCTGCTCTATTTTTACTGTACCTAGTTAGTATTTATATGGTTTTGATGCACAGATTAATGATCAACATCTGAAGAATTAACTAAATTATATGTCTATAGGGTATACGCTAGTTTCCTTAACTACAATTGCATATATACGCAGGTTTCACTAACTAAAGTAGCATATACAAATCTGATTTTGAAATGAAAAATAATTGACTTTCTAATACTGATTCACCTCCCCTCTCAATATTATTTACAACAAAATAAAATTCACATCTAACAGTTTTTGAAGCTCTTCTTTCACAGTATCCTTTAGATGAGGATTTAATCTATGTTATGGTTGTCGAATGGGTCTTGCATCTTTTTCAATGCAGATGTGGTGCATGCATAATTAAGGGTAAATCCCTTTCATGTCTGGGTAGTCCCATGCAAAAGCCCCTTTATATTTCCTACGGACTTAGATAAGTTTCTGTTGTTGTTCATTACTTAGATTACTGTTAATGTTCAATATTTTCCCTTGCTCGATTTCAATAGGCTTGCTATTATAGATAGTGGTTGTTGGTATCGGTTGGTCATTAATGTCTCTCAAGGAATCTTCTTCAATCTCATTATCAAGGACTGCTTCAATCATGTGACATCTCAATTAGACACTGGAGCAGGGTGATTGATAAAGGTGTTAATGACATTGTCTTCCATTTGGTTTTTGAATTCAAGTGCATCTGCCACAATCAATGGTGAACGAATATTTTCTTTCAAATATGCCGCTGGTTGTTTCCTAGTTTTTACAATGGTTGGTCTTGGCTAAGCAGGAGGGTATAAAGCTAGATTCTTTACATAATTCCCTCTGGTTATGGTCATACTACCTGTTCGATAGCCTATATAAGCATCGACTGTTGCTAGCCAAGGCCTTCCCTGTATTAATGGATGTCCATCTAGCCGATTCTGGGGTTAATAATCAAAAAATCTGCTAGATATTCCCAAGAGTCCACAGATACCATCACATCTTGTAATGTTCCTTCTAGCCTAATGATTGAAGATCAGCTAGTTCCAACAAGGTAGTGGTTGGTTCTAAGGCTGTGATACCAAGCACTTCGCAAGTTTCTGTTGTAAGAATGTTAATGGTTGCCCCTAAGTCAACCAATCATTGGGAAAAGAGTGGCCATTTATTTGGACTGTGACAGTGGGATTCCCCGGGTCTTCGTATTTTACAGGTGTCTCTTTGTCTAGTAATAAATCAGACAAAGTTCCGACGACATGGATAGTTGGTGTTATTTTTTTTTCCTCACACACTTCTTTGCACACAATTCTTTAATGGTTTTATCATATATCAGAATGCCTTGAATGGCTTGGAGGAGGGGTATTTTTATACAGAGATTTTTGAGTTCACCCAGAAGATCAAAGTCGGGATATTCAATTGGTCGAGGTATTATCAATCTTTCTGGGAACAAAGGAGAAGTAATTATAATTTGCTTGGGATCTTTCTACCTGACTGTATCTCCTCCCTATTTTATTTGTTGGTCATCTACAGTCAAAGGCTTATTCAAATGCATTTCTTTAACTTTAGGTTACATATTTTTTTCCTCATCTAGAGCAATTACGCGTCCATATATTAACTTAAGTTCATTACATTCTCTGATCTCAACTTCAGGGTCCAGACTCTCAATAATTTGGACTGACTGGATTGGTTTTTTGTTATGATTTGGGTTGGGTTGAGCTGGGAGTTGCGGTCATATATTAGGTTGAGGGTTTTGTTGCAACATGTAAGGTGCTAGTAAGGTTGGTTGAGGCAGCGGAACTATTCCCATAGGCTAGTTTGTGGATCATTGCCAGTTTGGTTGCCAATTCTGATTCTGTGAGGTAGAAGGAGACCATTGAGAGGAATAGGGGTTGTTCTGCCAGAATGGTGGAGGGTAAGAGGAATTTGGCCAATTATTATTTGGATTTGATTGGTTGGGAAAAGGTGGCATAGAAAATTCTTGAGGTGGCCAGCTAGAGAGGTGGTTGGTTTTGCCATGCTATTCCTAAATAATGTTGAGAATTAAATTGTGAAGAAGGAAAGAACAAAGATGGTTCTACAGGCATACCTGTCAGACGTGTTTGCCATTGATGGCACTAGTTCAATAAATATATTGGTTCCACTTCCTCTTCTGCTTCCTTGAAAACTACTTTTAATCCAGGAAGTGATGGACAACTTTCAGTAGCATAATCCTTAGTACAAATGGCACATGTTTATATCATATCTAACAGAAATTCTCTATGATTGTGTTCATTTCTGCAATGTAAATAGAAAATAGCAAGATTATGTTCTGCTTCGCTCTGCTTTTGTTTGGCCTGCATGATATCCAATTGTGCCATCAAGGTCCCCAAGATATCGGTCTTGAAATCTTCTAGTAGATTTCTGATTTCAACTTGTGTAATGCTACCTCTTGAGGCTTTGCTATCTCTGGTGACCGCATCACGTCCGGCTAGTTTCAGCCTTGTACTTCCTCTGGAACACCTGATACACAATTGTATAACATTGTCATAATCCTCTTGATAAATATCACCCTTCCCCATTAAATTTAGTGTTTCTATCCATTAGTCTTTCATACCTTTGATCATCGCAGTTTTAAGAACTTTAGAAGGCAAATTTGGATAAGGAGATCTTTGCAGATTATATTGAAAATGTTCTACATATTCTTCAAGAGTCTCATTAGTCTTAGCTAGCATTTGAAATATTTCATCCTTTAGTTCTCTATTTCGATAATATTCTTGGTATTTTTTTAGAAAGGTTTTTTTCATTTGGTCCTAATCATTAATGGTACCTCCACCGAGCCCCATAAACCATTGCAGAGCTTCTCCCTTCAGAGTAGAGGGGAACAACTTCATGTTCTGTGGGTCGGTATTGTAATCATATCCTCTACATAGAATATCAAATTTGAAAAGTAATGCATCAGGATCCTCTTAAGTTAGCCCATGAAAGGTAGGAATATTTTGTAATGGAATAGCTTTCATGGGAGCATTAACAGTTGTATCAACAATAGGGTATTGTAATATAGAGGTTTGAGGTTGTTGCTAATTATTAGCCATTTGATAAAAAATATGCCAATATTCTTCAGGGATTTCCGGAACTGGAGATTTGTTCCTAGGGGATTTAGAAGAGACTTTTAAAATTATTTTAATAGCACTACCTTGGTCTGAAATACTGGGTGTCCTCTATTCAACTACTACTTCAGGAGATTTGGGTTCTCATGATTTAATCTTTTCAGCACTACCTATTTCTCCTTCTCCTTCACAGAGGTTGCAAGAATTCCGTTCTTGTAAAGGGTTAGTCTATAAGTTTTCAGTGTTTTGAAAACTTTGTTGAGAACCTTCAGTCTTACTGTGAATCTCAGCATCCGCTACAGATGGTGATCCTGTGGCCTGAAGCGTTACAATAGGATTTCTTGTAAAAATGGTTCGGGGTCCTACTAATGACTGAGACTCAACTTTCTTGATGATTTCATCAATAAAGGTTGATCATCCAAGGGGCACCGATCCCTTATATTTTTCAAATCTGGGAGGAGGAATTATCTCTTTTTCTACTCTTTTCTTCTTAGTCATTCATACAAAAATTCAAACATTTATTTCTACTTTAATTCCTACGCAATTTTGCTAAAAAGTGGGCAAAGGAGCAAGCACTTTACTTACTCGTACGCAGGTTCTTACCTTCCATTTTTAATACCCAATTCTTTCACAGCAAACAAACATCAAACATCTATTTCTACTTCAATCTCTACGTAATTGTGCTGAAAAGCGGGTAAGGGAGCAAGCACTTTACTTGCTTCGTACGCAGGTTCTTACCTTCTATTTTAAATACCCAATTCTTTCGCAGCAAACCATTATCAAACATACATCACTTTCTATGAAATGGAAACACTCCCTGGCAACGACGCAAAAATGTTGGGCACATATAAGGTGTATTTTAGAACTCCTAAATGCCTCACATTAATTATCAACCTGGGTAAGTCTTTTTGTTTCAAGAGTGTACACAATATGTGCAAGTGATGAAAATCATTGAATCTATAGAGAGTAATATCTTATTAATTTCAATACAAGAGTAAACGGATCAAACCATAAATATCAAGCTTGTAACTTCAAGGAAATTAACCTATTCAAGCATCAAAACTCAATCTTAATCAAAACCAAAACTCAATCTTAATCAAAAGTTCTAATTGCAATTACATCAACCAAGTGCACCGTAGCGATAACAGAGCTCTTTCAGCTGAATCTAAACTTTTGCATAAAAGTAATACACCTGATCTAATCAATAACACTCTGGCTTTCAATTAACAAGAAATTATCCTTATCTAATAATTAAATCAATCCGTGACATAAATAAATGAAACCAATCAACAAAAATAGGAATTAATGCAATAAACACACAAACTCAACACTAGTCAAAGTAAAAATCATAAATCTATAAAATAGAGTAATTAAACTTTCAGTAAAAGAAACGTAAACTATAAAAGAGGGAACAACAGTGAAATTCACTAGTGACTGGGCCCAAGCTGCCAGTGATTACTACTTAATTACTTTAGAATCTCATGAATGAACAACAACACGAATTACATATTATTCATCAAATCCAAATGTCATTACAGCACATTGTATCCTTCAGAATAATGCTCTATATATTAAAATTACAACTGAAGTAAAAAGGCGAAAAGTTAAATATCCCTATTTCATTTGTTTTTCCCCTCTTATAGTCAAAGAGGAAAAGAGATAAGTGTGATTCCTTAGGATCAGGAGATCCTGAGGAATTCGTAACTAAATACTATTATCAGACAATCTTTCATCTTGGGTTGATCCTTCTGATTCGCCTCTCGATTTGACCGCACAGGACACACTCTTTTCTCCCTCTTTAGCCTTTGTTGTTCAATAGTTTGAACAATAGTTGTTCCATTCACTAATTTCTACATAAAAAGCAACAAAAGTTAGTTTTGACAGCCAAATCGCATCAAAAGAAGTTTTGTTCACTTCTTATCGAAATTCTATCAAAACCTTATTACATCATGGCATAATTGCATAAAAAGGAGGAAAAAGATAGTGTAATCAAGAGTATAATTATACCTGTTGCATGGCCCAATAGCCATATTGAGACAAGTCAATGAAGAAAAAGTTGAAGCTCCAATCTCTTTCTTTAGCTCCAATTTGCAGGGGGCTGAATTGAATTACTTAGATGTTGAAAAACAAGATTTTGTTGTTTTCAAATCAATAAAACACTTCAGACCTTTTCTTCTCAAAACCCATACTAAATTAATAGTGCCATTCTCAGTAGTGAGAAGTATGTTGATACAAAGGGATGTAGGTGAGAAGAGAGAAAATTGGGTGATAGCTCTACAAGAATATGACATTCAAATCAGACCAATGAAAATTGTAAAAGGTCAAGGTTTTTGCAGGATGTTAGCAGGAGTGTCTAATTTATCAACACTATAAGACTCAGGTGATGATGTACGAGTCTACAAGGTAAGCCTTAACGACATTGAGTCAAGTTATGATGATATCATATTTTACTTAAGAAATGGATATTGCCCCAACGCAATTAAATTATAAGAACAAAAGGGCCTTGACGCTAAAAGCTAGACAATATCAAATCATCAATGACGTGTTGTTTAAAATAAATTATGATTCTATTTTGCTTAGATGTCTTGAAAAATCTGAGGCAAGGAAGGTGTTGCAGGAACTCCATGATGGACCAGCTAGTGGAAATTTTGGAGGAGATATCACCACACATAAAATCCTACACGCTAGCTATTACTGGCCAACATTATTTAAGGATACACACAGTTATGTAAGGAGATGTAAAGTTTGTCAAACAGTTGCTGGGAGACAGAGAAAACCCGCATTACCACTACAACCAGTCAATATTGAACAACCATTTGAGCAATGGGGATTGGACATAATAGGTGAGATCATTCGTCATTCTTCTAAGCATCATAGATATATCTTTACACCAACTAATTACTTCAAAAAATGGGTGGAAGCCATTCCACTCAAGGTAGCCAATTCTGAAAACATCATTGAATTCATTGATCAATTTATCATTACCAGATTTGGTCTGCCATTTTCCCTGATGTTTGATAATGCATCTTATTTTTCAGGCAATGCTATGACAGAATTTGCTCTTAAAAGAGGTTTTAAGCTTAAATACTCTGCTAACTATTATCCACAGGGAAATGGGTTAGTTGAATCTACAAACAAAAAATCTCATAAGGATTATTAAATGAACTGTTGACCAAAATCAGAAGAACTAGCATAAGTCTTTAATATTTTCTCTATGGGTAGATTGAATAACTCAGAAGGCCTCCATTGGAACTTCTCCTTTTAATTTTCTCTATGGTAAAGAAGCTTTCCTACCTACAAATATAGCTATTCCATCTCTAGACCTAATTCATTTCATTGAAGAAACTCCTTCCTCTTTTATGCAAGTCCAAAGGGGGAGATTGTTGGCATTATGACACAGGTTTGGCACTATGACACAAGTGTTGTCCTTGATGGAAACTCACTCAGATGACAGATCCCAGTTCAGGCTCTCAGAATGAAGGAAACAGAGATATACGTAGGTTTCCTTTGAGTGAGGTGCGTATACACACAGGTTATATGACCAAAAGGCACATATGCGTATACACGCACTTTCACACAAGAAAAAGCACGTACAATTTGGAGAATTTGGTTTTGGTTTATGGTATTTGGACCATGGTATTTTGACCCATGGTATTGGTCCAAGGTATCTTGTTTGAAGTGTTGACCCCAGGTATTTGGTCCAAGGTATTGATTCTAAGTGGTTTTGGACCATGGTATTGAGTAAGGCCTAAGACTATAAAAGGAGGAAGAAATCATTAGGCAAAGGCACTCAAGTAATGCATATCATATGAAGAGAAAGATCTGATATTCAGATTATTGGGTTGTGGTGCATAGCTGGATGAACCTGAGTGCTTGATGAAGGATAAGTTCTATTGATGGGTCAAGATCTTAAAACTTGAAGAGAAATATCTTTGTGTGGTTTTGATCTTTTATTATTGGCGCATATCGTAATCTGTAAATCTGATGATCTGGGTATAACTGATGTCTGATTAATTGCAAAGGTTAAATCATCTTTTACAGATCTGTACGCAGGTTCAGTATATCAAAGGTGCGTATACATGCTGGTTCGACATTCCAAAACAACGTATACACAGGTTGGCCTTGGGAAGAATGCGTATGCATGCAGGTTTGTCACATTGAAGTAGCGTACATCTCATAGAATATGCTTTAGCTACTTCTGTTTTGCTGCTACAGTATTTTGGGTTCTGGCTTGGGTTCTGGTTACTGGTATAGTATTCTGGTTACAGCTTTCAGAGAAGAGATTGGTTGATTCAGTTTGGTTGGTACAAGGAGATTGGTTGATGCAGATGTTTGATTGATGTTATTGATGGATCCAGTCTGAAAATTTATGAAACGTGGTCCCTGGAAGAAAAGAGAAGGTTGTAGCCTTCTGTAGGTCAGCACCTACGTACTAGTAAACACATCAGCTAGTACAAGAGCTAAGGGGGTTGAAGCTCCCTTCCAGGAGAAACTGGAGAATGAGAGAAGGTTGTAGCCTTCTGCAGGTAGAAGCCTACGTACTGGTATAATACTGCACCAGTACAGAAACATTGTAAAAATAAGTTTCTTATTAAAAGAAGACAGAGACGAATTGCAACAGGTGGTTTTCAACCACATTAGGTTTCCACCTTATATCTTGTGTTCTTGTGTGTGATTGTATACTCTGTTTTTACTGCACCTAGTTACTGTTTATATGGTTCTGATGCACAGATTAATGATCAACATCTGGAGAATTAACTATATTATAAGTCTGGTAGACACTAGTTTCCTTAACTATAGTTGCGTATATATGCAGGTTTCACTAACTAAAGTAGCGTATACAAATATGATTGTGAAATGAAAAATAATTGACTTGCTAATACTGATTCACCCCCCCTCTTAGTATTATTTCCAACAAAATAAAATTCACATCTAATAGTTTTTGAAGCTCTTCTTTCACAGTATCCTTTAGATGAGGATTTAATCTATGCTATGGCTATTGAATGGGTCTTGCATCTTTTTCAGTGTAGATGTGGTGCATGCATAATTAAGGGTCAATCCCTTTCATGTCTAGGTAGTCCCATGCAAAAGCCCCTTTATATTTCCTACAGACTTGGATAAGTTTCTATTGTTGTTCATTACTTAGATTACTGTTAATGTTCAAGATTTTTCCTTGTTCGATTTCAATAGGCTTGCTATTATAGACAGTGGTTGTTGGTATCGGTTGGTCATTAATGTCTCTCAAGGAATCTTCTTCAATCTCATTATCAAGGACTGCTTCAATCATGTGACATATCAAATTAGACACTGCAGCAGGGTGATTAATAAAGGTGTTAATGACATCATCTTCTGTTTGGTTTATTAATTCAAGCGCATCTGCCACAGTCAATGGTGAACGAATATTTTCTTTTAAATATGCCACTGGTTGTTTCCTAGTTTTTACAATGGTTAGTCTTGGATAAGCAGGAGGGTATAAAGCTAGATTATTTACATCATTCCCTCTGGTTATGGTCATACTACCTGTTCAGCAGCCTATATAAGCATCGGTTGTTGCTAGCCAAGGTCTTCCTAGTATTAATGGATGTCCATGTGTCTGAGAAATCATAAATGACTCCTTTATTCATAGATACTACATGCAGAAGAGAAGGAGGAACCTCTACATGGGAATCCATGTATGATTTATTAGAAGAAGAGGATCCAAGGCCTCTGGAAACAAAGGTCACAATTGAAAATAAGTTTTTCTCAAATGCCTCCATTTTTGATATGGCATGCTCATTTCTACATCACATAGCCTCGCGACCAAAGATAATCCCTTATACAGATATGGTCAAGTGGATAATTTATCAAGTCGATATCTCAAACAGAGAATTTAAGAATAGCAGCCAAGAGGTTAGGGGATCTTTTTCGCTAGACAACCTACGGCATATGTACAACCTACCAAAGCCACAAACACTCTACAACAAACAGTTCCTCAAGAAGTTTTCCAAGGAGAACGAGGACCCAGCAGATGTCACATGGACCTGGTCAAAAAATGAGGGCAAGATCAAAAAGGAAAAAACGGGTATGTAGTCTACTGCATCTATTTCTCCCCCTCATAGTTTTGCAGCAGCCATGCTATGTAGGATGTGCAACAAGCCTGATAGCACTAAATTTTCCCCATAATGGATACCATTAATAGATGCAGCTGTAAACGCAACCATAATGAATTGGTATAAATTTTATCTGATAATTTAGTAAAGGAAATAATCGATTATAGGAGGAAAAATAGTATCTCTTCGAGGGTTTACCCTCCATTTTTTATGAGTGGCTATGTAATGGATACAATCTATTTTGGTTTAAAATTTCCTATCATGGGATGGAAGTGGACTATGAAGGATCCACTTCCCATTCATATATATCATAAGGACATGTGGGAGTCTCAGTTCCACCCCCATTTTTACAAAATTTGTCATGGCGTCATGCCGCCTATCCATAAACAGGTTTACAACCAAAATGCCCCTAGGTTTTCTAAGGAAGCCGAAGTGGATATCCTCCTGGTGGCCAGGCAGTTTGGGGAGGAAACATTCACATATATCAGATTATTTGGGAGCATTTCCTTACTGCATGTCCTCCCTTACTATGTCCCCAACAAATTGATCGCTAGAGAGATAGCCTACCAAACAGTGAGTGAGGGTGGGTTGAGCAAAGGATTGAAAGATTAGAAAAAGGCCTTTTGGCCTACATTTCCATTGCAGTGTGGAGCATTTGCACTGCACGATTTTTGGCATGCATGCAAAGAGGCAGAGATCATATCTTTAAAATTACCAAAATTCCGAGGAAGGTAGTATGACCCAAATGGCATTGTCAATTCCTTCACTACCCTGGTGAAAGTGAAGAAATTCACTCATGAGGAAGATGCATTTGATGACGTCTTCCTACAGAAAGAAATAGTCACAGAATGGGGAAGTAAAGGAAAGAAGTCAAAAAAGGGTACATCCAGATCTACAGTAAAAGCAACTGAGAAAACCTTAGCTAAAAAACAGGTTGAAATTCACTCCACCTCCACCTAGTCAAAAAAACCCCTGGTGATTGATTTAGAGAAAGAATGGGAGCATTTTAATAAAAATCTCCATACATAGGAACAAGCACTTGAGCCACAGACTCCACAAAATTATAGTAGAGAAAATTGTAAGTACTCAAGAAATTATAGTAGAGAAAATTGTAAGTACTCAAGAGGTAGAGCACATTCCTGCCACTCCTACCTCTGAAATTGTTTTGAGAATTGAGGAGATTCCTCCTTTAGATGTGTTCTATAGCCCAGCCCACAAAGCTGTCATCAAAAGGCAAAGAAAGAAGAGGAAGTTGGATGCTACAGTTGCTACTACTCCTGATAATGAATCAATGGATATTGTCTGGAAAGATTCACCCATCGACCCATCTGAGAACCTTACTAAACTGTCGCAGTTTGCAGGAGCCTATGTTACAACAACTATTGATAAAGCAACAGAGATACAAATGCTACTAAGAGAAAAGGAAAATAAAATTCTATAGTTAGAACAACAGTTAGAGAAAGAAAAATATAACCAACAAGTGGAATTGCAAATAGTCAAGCTCTAGCAAGAATTCGAGCAGATGCAAATAAATCATCAATCTAGCTTAGCAGAAAAGGAAGCAAAAATATAAGCAATAACAGATAATTATAAGGATAGTTCGAAAATTGATCAGTTTATAATTGAAGTGCTCAACCTTATCTCCCAGCTAATGCAAAAAAAATAACTTCTATGCCAGAAGATCTCGTAGTTGAGTCCTTATTGTGAGACTAGTGACAAGTTAACGAGTCAAGTCATTGACATGAGACTTGAATATGATGAAGTCTTGAAAAGAGTTTCCGACTTCATCACCTGGAAGAATTCAGAGGATGGGAGAAAGGTCGATTTACCTAAACTGGAGGAGTCACATAAAGAAATTCTATTTGCAGACTGGGATTCTCGGCTTAGACAAGCAGAAAAGGCAACAGTGGTCGCAATAGTAGCAACAAACAATGTTATTGAAAACATCAATGAGAATTTACACAACACCAACCTGGTGGCAGAGACTGTACCAGGTTTTCTTCCAAATGTCAAACAACTCGAACAATAGTGGAGGTAGGCAACAAAGGAAAAAGAGGAAGAAATTAGGTAAATGACTAGGTTAAAGTGGGAATCATACTATCAATATTTAGTTAAAGCTTACAACCAGTGCATGACCCTTGCGATGCCTAACCACTTCCACACAAAAAATGGTTCTAGCACTGACCGATGTCATGTGCACTAGGAAGTTGAAATCTGCAATTGGTCAACTGACACAGCTCAAACTAATGATGAACATCTGCGATCTCAAAGATCAAATGCAAAAGAGTTAGTCACCATGTTTTATTTCTATTTTAGTTTTTGTTTCGCATAATTTGAGGAAGGTCGTTTAAACCTCCTCAACTATTTTTGTAATAATCTATTCTTAGGATTTATAATTTAGTATTTAAACCCATCTCATGCATTTAGAGAGGGGTCCAGAAATTTTATCAAAAACAATCTTCAAAACATGCACTTTTATCCCTTTCAGGAAGTTTTGGTGAAATTAATGGAACATGATTTATTTTCATTTTATCTAGCATATTCTACTGAAATTTTTGTTGGGCATGGAATCCCCCCCGAAGCATGTTTTTGGGCTCAAAGCCCATGTTTTGACCAAATGATGTTGTAAAGCCCTACGATTTACAGGCACGGAAGTATGTTAGAGTCATAGGGTTTTTTTCCCTAGTTTGTAATGTAATGTCAACCCACCCATGGTCCGCGGACCATGGGATTGTATAAATAGAGTGAGGATCTAAGTGTAAGAAAGAACCAAGTATGGAATAGGAACAAGTCCAAGGGATTAAGTAGTAAGTATCTAAGTGTGTGTTTGGGTCGTAGAGTAGGAGAAGGCTCAGCAGCTGAGTGCGCAGACCCTTGCAGCTGACTGCGCAGGGTGGAGTCAATTCTATAACCAGAGAAGACAGTAATAAAAGAAGTTTTATCCAAATTCTATGTATTTGTTCTTGAGTTATTACATGTTTGATATCAACTGAAAATATCCTATTTATTTACTATGCGCACTTGTATGAATGATTTTATTGCTAAGTATACTTTACACATGAAAGTAAGCTAAGTCAATCAATTAATGGTGGAATGTTAGTAAGGACTTGGGTAATAACAACGTTTGGGCCCCAAGTAGGGATGCACAATGGCAGCATCTCAGGCTGCGAGGAATGAGTAAGTGTGCATAGCGATGTGCGTGTAGGGTTGAACCACAGACCACTTGAACTCATCAGACATCTCCAGGGTGCGGAAACCTAGTTCTAGCACCCTCCCATACTACTTCGGGTGAGACCTCAGCCCGCGCTCCACAGACTATTTCCGAAAGGGCTAGTAGTACCATGATTTGTTTGGCTAAATCACCTTTGAACCTAGGTCAAGACCAACAAGCCAACAAATGGTTCTGTTCTCGAGACCGAGATCTGCATAAGGGATGTTTGATGTCGTGTCACTGGAATTCGACGAAGAAATAAATTGAAGGGTGGTTCGACAGAAAGATCCATGGGTTCGCGGCGTAGGAAAACAGGAATCCACGAGTATCAAAGGTATAGTGGTTAGAGCGCTACTTATATATGGAAATCCTCAAAATTTTATTTGCATCCTTCCCCTCTGAGTTGTACGAGTTGATCTCGAAGCTAGTAGACAGTCAAGAAAGGTGTAGGCTCGACAAACCAATTGTGTGGACTCCAAAGTTGGTGCGTAGACTAGAAGCATCGAAAGATAATATTGCGCGTGTTGTGGATCATTGGCTCTATTGAATTATAGGAGGGTTTATCACCGTGTTTGCGGTAGATACTTCAGTTAGCTACAACGAGGCGAAACGAGGCTTCCTCAAAGGACCCGAGGTAATTACATTAAATCTTTGAACACTTGGATTAAAATGCTATTGTGTGAAAAGAAGGTTATGTGAATAAATTGATGTTTGGGGCTACGTGGAGTGGGAGGATCTATAGAAATGAAGGTAGCACAGATATAGAGAATAGCCCCTTGATTTTTCCTCAGTGAGAAAACGAGGAAGAGATCGCGAAAGTTTCACCAAGAAGTGCAATCAGTCTGATAAGGCAGTGAATTCTGCGCATACCACCTCCACCTACACCACCACTAGTCTCACCATCTTCACCTCCATCTCCACCCACACCACCTTTGCCACCACCACAGTTCAATATGGTGACCGAGATAAAATTGCTGGTGTTCAAAGGAGTAGGGAGCAAAGATCCGGACCAATTTTGGTTTGTGGTAAAAGTTGTATGGGAAGCACAAGGAGTCATGGATGACAATATAAAAAAGGAAACACTGGTAAGCGCATTGCAGGATCGTTCACTGACATGGTACATTAAGCATTCCAATGACAATCCAAACGCAGGGGTCATGGATATCCAAGCTGCACTGAATAGGGAATTTAATAGGCCAAAATCAGAGACACAGTCGATTATTAGGTTTAAGGAAATCACGATGCTTCCAAGTGAGATGCCTTGGGAACTAGATCAGAGACTGAAGGGCATGATTCGCGAAGCCAACATGACCTTGACAGATGGGCAGCACCGTGCATGGTTTTTAGCGTCACTAACGCCACATCTAAGGACAGTGCTGTCACATCAGAAGTTATCCACCCAGGCTTAAGCTTTGAAGATTGCAATGAGACTGCACGAGACCCCAATACAAGATCCTGGCCTAGGAGTCCAACAAATCGACGCGCAACTAAAAAATTTGTGTCTGGAAATGCAGAGTTTGAAACAAGACAATACAACTCTTCCATAGGCGTGCGAGGAGGTATGGTGCATAAAATGCAAAGGCCGGGGGCATGACAAGGACCATTGTCCAGTCTTCACGAACTACCTAGTGGGAGGAGGGCCAATGCCATTGAGACCAGAGGCACAAGCAAAACCGAGCACAGCACCTGTATTATGGTGCACGATTTGTCAGATAGGAGGGAAGAACGCTATAGATAACTGTCACCTATTATAAAAGTGTACACAGACATCCCAACAGTTGTTTTGTAATTTCTGCAGGTCAGTAGACCATGATGAATGCACCTGTAGAAATTATGAACTGATGGTGGATCAGACTCTAGCCTATAGAGCTTAGACCGAAACACGAGCCCTCAATCAAAATACAGGGATGGTGCACACTGGATTTCAGGGGCGCTGACGAGGTCGAGGTGGAATGGGACTAGGAAGGGGTTGCAGACAACTCATTTGTTACAATTGTGGAGGGCCAGGGCATTATCCCTGCGATTGTACAAGTCTGATGAGGGCATCATGTTTATATTGTACCCAGTTTGATCATGGGATAGAGGACTGCCCCACACTGATAGCGAGATTGCGCGATAAAGGAATACTCCAGCCTCCCCCAACTTAGAATCTGCAAATGAGGAGTTTTGAGCCGCGCGAAGAGGACCCAAATGTAAACATCATGCTCTGAAGCGGTATTACGATAGGAGATGACAAGGGTAAGCAACCTGAAGAAAGTGCTTGGGTTCGCAAGGCTCCTACAAAGGAACCAGAGTTCTAATTGGAGTGCACAAAGGAGACATTCATGGAAGCTAAGAAGAGCTTCACGAAGGCCTCCACTTTAGGTAGTAAAGACAAACTAGAACTGGAGATGGACCTGTCAATACTTACTACCTTTCTGGAGACATGAATGAAGCTGCTACGCGAAAAAAAGGTTGTGAAGGGACTGCAGGAACTCATCACTACGTGCACTGGGTCAGGAGAACCGTGCGTAGTTCGGAACCTCAGGAAGCACACAATGTGAACAGGAAGGGAGATGAGATTGACTGTGCAAATCAGGGAATATGAAACAGATCAAGTGATTCTATAATTAGGATCAGACGCGAACGTAATTCCAAAGCAGACATGGGAGCGCATGGGTAGGTCTGCGTTGCAATGGTCCCCTATTCAATTGCCAATGGAAAACCAGCAGAAGATCCTACCAATGGGAAGGTTGCATGGAATAAAAGTAGACATCGAAGGTGTGAGCGCACTTGCAGATTTCGACGTGATAGAGATTTTTGATGACAACAATCCCTATCCTGTGCTACTGGGAATCGATTGGGCCAGTGAAATGAATGGAGTGATAAACTTGAAGAAGTGCAAAATGATTTTTGAGAAAAGGTCACTACGCGTAGTGGTACCTTTAGATCCTGCAGAAGGATCATGCTACACAGAGCCAGTATGCGATGACAAAAGCAATGACAATCTAGACTGTATCTACAAGATAACAGCTCGGGAACAAGATTAGGTAAATCCTACAGCAGATGGCAGGATTTCATGGGAGCGTGAAAGCTCCTGCACATCGGATTCAGATGAGGAAATAGAACGATGGCAGAACCAGTTACACGAGGTAAGCACGCTTAATTGCAACATGATGGTAAGATCACTGCGCTGCGTGACAGAAGAGGTAAGGGATCTGCCTATGTATGAGGGGTTGACAGGGATGGATGAATTCTTGAACAAATTTGAAAGAGAGGTGCCAGAACAGCAGCATTTTGAGGCTCTGAAATGGGCACTGCAAGCTACACCCACAAGATGCTGGGGAGCGCATCAAAGCAGTTTCGAGAACTGGCATTAATGTAGAATGGTGATGCTTATATGGTTTGGAAAACCTCAGTTGAAAATGGAAGCTGGGTATGATGCACACCGTCCTCACGATAGAAAATAGGAACAACAAGCAGGAGCGGGCATGATGAGGGCACAAATGATGAAGTATGATACAACCAAGCGTAATGAAGATTATATGTGGGGAAGCCTTTGACAAGGTGTGTGAAGTGTTGAACACGGTACACCATGTGAGACGCACTCACTAGGACCTGCGCGTACTAGCGATTCTATGGGCTTATAGGACCATGTGCAAAACCATGACCACGCAAGCACTTCCAAAGCTAAAGTATGAAGTAGGGGCTGTAATCCCTATGGAGCATGCGAAGCCTAGTCCGCACATAGCAGCACCCATAGAAACGATAGTCCACGAAGCCCAGAATGAAGGAATCACACAATCGTGAGAAATAGAACACATAAGACTTAAGGAAAAAATTCGACAGGGCAACATTAGATTTCACAAACTTGAAAAATACCGTGTACGACTAAGGGATAAAAGCGCTTTGATGGACGCGCTGGTCAAGAAGTCGAAAGATGAAATAGAGGAAGCATTTCTCATCGAAAAACTGAGGATGGTAAGGCAAGGTGTGTACAATCATACTAACATGTTGGAGAACTATCGCCATGAACTAGTTAGCTTGTTGCCTTGGCTTGGACCACATATCGCCAAACGTAGTGACCAGGGTAGCATGTTGCAAGTAGTAAAGTGCGCGAGGCCAACCACAACTATGGAAGGTGGGGATTCTCTACAAACCATGGTGGAGGACGAGATGGAGCCCCACATGGGTGGTGCGACCACCTGACTAGCCACAGGAAGGATAGTCTTAGTGCTCCAGGCAGTTGAAAGGAAGCGCGGGACTATAAACTATTCTGCTTGGAAGTTGTGTGATATTGGGGATGCGCACAGAAGTAGAGTGTCACAGGGTCCGTGACCACGCACGGAGGGCTACGCTACCATGTGGATTGGCCGAAAAGTGATTGTTGGAGTCACTATTCATGATGGGATGCTCAATTTGAGGCCAAATGGAGCGGGCGGCAGGCATTTAAGACACGAGTTATGGGGAAGATTTGGGAAAATATACTACCAAGAAAGAATTAATGGCCCGAAATTGGGGGTAACGGTCGAATTCAAATTCAAAAGGTGCTATAAAACACAAAGGGTTGGCCAGAAAACAATACTTGGTCATTTGAGAAATGGGCACTTGAGCAAAACACTAAGCATTGAGAGCTGAGCAATAATTGAGCCCCTAAGTTCGCGAGTGATAGAATATAGCCTAGATATGATGACAACCACTAAGGATGGTTTGGGAATCAAAGAGGTAACCGCCGGTGAGGCCGCGTAGACCCCAATGGTGGAGGATGTTCCAGAAGGCACCGAGGTTGTGGAAAAAATCCCCAAATCACTGCGAATGCCGAGGCCCAAGAAAGATAAACAAGCAATGGGCCCCATATACGTGTCCCAGAGGAACCCACTATGCAGTAAGCTATCAATGGCAAAAAAAGGGAAAGCTGTCATGATGGACATAGATGAGGAAGATGAAGATCTAGAGGCCCTGACCATCACAGCAGAAGACGATGAAGATATGGAGGAGGACATTAAACCTATACGCTCTGCAACAAAATTTCCCACATATGTCCCCCCACAGAAAGGGAAGACCAAAGTGTCAAAGGACCTAGACAAAACGAAGAGTTCACTCTAGACTCCAGTCCTCCCAGACAGCATAGTGTTTGAAGGCATGCACCTGAGCCGCATGCCAACCATGAAGTTTAAATATTGGGACCTCGCTAACCACGAGAAGTTCCCTCACTTAGAGACCGGGAACCTCATGAAGCAAAACACTAAGGGGGTGGTGACAATGTTAGAGCCACAAAAATGGTTGCGTGGTGCGGAAAAGGCCAAGTTCTTACACTTACTATGGATACCACATTTTCACCGTGTGCCCATCACCATTTTCGTCATCACGCAGCTGCTCTACCCAGTGCATGATGGGTGTCTATGGCTAGAGGAGAATATCCCCATCACAACAGACCTCATTCATTGCATTTCTCGGCTCCTCTACAAAGGAAACGACCCCACAACCATAGCTGAAGGAAAGGGCAGTGATTTGGCCCTTGCAGAAGCCATGAAGACAAAATACAAGTTGGAGAAGAAGAGAAGGGGCTACGCCATCTCCAGCATCAAGGACAAAGGGGTATACGTAGCAACCCAACTCTTGGCTGGAAAAGTTATGAGGAAGTGCCGCGCCGAAGAGGTACCAGTGCCGGTAGTCGCACTGGCCAAGCAGTGCATGGAGGGGGTCTAGTCCAACTGGTCTGAATTCCTCTGCGAGGAATTTTTGAAGAACTGTCGTGAAGCCTAAGAGTAGGGTAAAACCTTCCACTACGAGTGGTTGTTGTTATCCATAATGCTCGTAGTGGGGGAACTACTGAAGGACAGTCAATTCCATAGCATTGACAGAGAATTACCGTAGACCATGAAGTATGCTTCGCTCTAGGCCACAAAGGACGCAAAACTGATACGCGACACCAAATTCTTCTGGGTGCTCATGGAGATGAGCATCCGAACGTTGATCAATTGGAGGCCGCACCTATCGCCTATGGTGTACAATAGTCTATAGAGTTTTTCAGAATGAAAAGCCAACATGCATAATGTATACATCAAGGCACGCAAGGATACAATGAAGCAGTGGATGAGGCTCCATTTTATAGCCACTAAAGATGCCATATTCACTGTCTTGGAGACATGGCCTCCGAAATGGCGCGCCCCAGATCTAGTTGAACTTGAGAAGGCAACAGCGCAGAAGAAGAAGGACGGTGCCAAGCTGTGTGTCACATGATTGGCCAAGAAAAAGGGGAAAGAAACAACAGCAGCTAAGGAAAGGGCAGCACAGGAAGCGACACAGAAAGCCGCAGAACAGAAAAAGGCTACAGAAGCAGTAGCAGCAGCACAAACGACAGAGGAAGCAATAGCGAAGGCAGATGAGAACCAATCAATGTCCTCACAGGGGCAGGAGGTAGAGGAAGTAGAAACAGTAGGAGGGAGCATGGACCTAAGGACCGTGTCCACACAGCCAAAGCACCCATGCATAGCAGAGAGAACAGGACCGAGGAAGAAGGTCAAGGCCTCGAAGTTGGCCATTGACCCGATCACCTTAACTGAAGGTGACATCCATGACATCGGCAAGGTGGTTCGCGATGTCACTAATGAGGCCCTTCAAGATTTTATTCAGGAGCACCAGACTGTGTTGGGGGCCCTCAGGGCATAGCTACAGAAGTTACAGGTGTGGCATGCTCAGGTGGGTACCCATTCGACCCACCTCGCAGCAGGATCCCCGACAGTGGAGAAGATGCTACGCGCACGGATGGAAAACACAATAGTGTTACCGAAAGGGTCCCTAGTAGCAGCAAATGAGACTGACAGATTTGCAGTAAACATGATCAAAGGCCTTGGCCTTAATTTGGCTGCCCTTCTGCGAGAGACACTGTATCTACTGCAGGATGGGATAACGACAGAGTTGCACACTAGGGAGAGCCACATGACCCAGGTTCTCAATGAACAAAATATCAACATGGAACAACTCAGTCTGTAGCGTGATGAGTTGGTGTCACAGAACTAACAGTTGGCACAGGTGGTAGACGACGCTTGCTTACACGTCCCGGAGTTGGCCATCCCAGCAAATCTACTAGTAAAGGTGTAGATTCATAGGTTGGCAACTGGTCCCATTATCCCCAGTCAGAGCCACTACACCAAATGGAAAAGGAGCTGCCAACCAAGGTCCAAACCGAGTGTTTTCCCCCATGTTATAAGCAACGATTTTTGAGGCTTCAACAGAGCCATACATCATAATTGTCACAAAAAATGCTCATAACCAACATAATTAACAAGGATACAACAGCCATAAATGCCACATATGAACCAATACATATACACATGAAATAACAAGGGAAATATACTCTTGTTAATGAATTCATAAGCCAACTAGGTTTGGGACTTCCACATACCACATGACCATAAATTGGTTGAACTAAAAATTTCTTTCAACAAATCACCGTCGTTCCATATTCCAAGCATGAATGTGGGACTCATAACCAAAATCAACCAGGGATTCCTGAGGCTAATCCACTTCAACCTCATCAATAGAACCATGCTTTACCGCAATCCTCACCGGGTCACTAGGCCGTAAGCAAGCACAGATTCCACTGGATTTCTCTACCTACACCATGGGGAATTTTCCTGTCTCATTGTCTCTAAGCTTTACCATAGATCCTACCATACAACGATCGAGGATCCCTAGGCCTAATCAATAATCCACCCTTCTTGATTTACCGTATATCATGCTATTCACTAATAAGGGATTCCTAGGTCTCATTGAGGGCACCCACCTCTAGGATTTATTGTGTATCCTTCCATTCACCAGTCGATTGGGCCTATTCCCACTGAGGGAAACATTATCCGGATTTACTACAACCCACAGTCCAGTTCAGGGGCTGCTAGGCCAGGGCTTTACCACAATCCATAGCTCAGTTCAGGGATCACTAGGCCATGTGTTCTTTCTTCCAAAGACCACCTCACTTAGTTTTGAATCAATCCAACAATCCAACTCAACCAAATCATGAGAATCCCATCACACCATGACTATCTGAAAATGGAAAGGAAAGGCTAAAGAATATTATCACACCTGTAAAAATCCATGCCAGTGACAAAAATAGAAAGAAGAACACACATGCATAACCATGCATGCAAAAACTAGCAAGGAAATCATACATGCAAATCAATACCTACAAACAATCCCATTGTAGATGGTTGATCTTGCTCTTCCTTGCTTGATCTTTACTTCCTCTTCCCTTCTTTGATTTTCTTGATCCAATGCTGAAGTGCTTCCAAGAAAACTCTAAGTGTCAAAGAGTGTGTGAGAGAGAATAGAGAGAGAACTCCAAAACTGAGCTGGAAAAAGGTACCAACTGATCCTCATAAGCCTTTTTATTAATGAGGCCTCTATTTTCTTAATTTTCCTCCTCACATGAAACCTATGACCTTTCACCTTCCTTTTCTCCTAATTTTCATTATTTTCACAAATAAATTGCTCAAAATGTCATTTTTCCATTTCAAAGCCTCTACCATTACCTTTTCCAATTTACTTTAGCCATATTAAATCAAATGAACGCCCACATTAGGATGTTTTGCCAAACATTCAACTTGGAAGAAGTGTCCCGTGACCATGGTTATTATTTTTTCCTTTATTAACTTTATTTACATGAAATTTTTATCAAGGTTGTTACAGAACCCTACCCCCTGAGGGAAACCACCCCTGGTATTCAATGACACCTACAACCAACAAGACTGCTGAAAGAAAATCATACTGCTGATGGAGCTTTATAACTTAGCTCGTTGCAGTATTTATAATGATCGACCTGCTGAGAAGCAAACCAACACGACAACATAACAACAAGAAAACTATAATGACATGACTCGCATACCACTTATTGGAGCTTTATAACACAGTTAATGGTGGTACATACATTCATATAAATATATACATATAAAAAAACATCATACCAAAGCATATACCAAAAACATATATCAAGGACATTTGTTCAACTAGTGAATAAAGAAGGATACATAGCCCACATATGATTTTCCACCTCCCATGTAGCTTCATTGGACCCAAAGTGCTTCCACTACACTTTAACCTGCTCAATTGATTGGTTCCGTAGCATGAGAATATTTCTCTACAATATACATTGTGGTCCCAACTGGAATTATCCTTCTGGATCAACCTGAAATACATACTATTCAATCACATGATAAACATCTTTAAGATACTTCTTAAGAAATGACACATGGAAAACATCATGGACTTTCATTGTCGAGGTCGGTGCAAGTCGATGATCTACTGGTCTAATCCTTTCAAGAATCTTGAAAGGTCCAAAAAACTGAGGGGCCATATTTGCATATGATCTAATCCTCAAGGAGCTCTTCTTGTGCTTTATGTGCAAGTACACCTATTCTCCAAACTGGAACTCATTAGAAAACCTATTTTGATCTCCATAACTTTTATGCATGTGCCTTTAGATTCTTCTTCATTACTTGTATTTCCCATTCCATCTCTACCAACATATCTGATCCCATCAATACCTTGTTCATTGGATCACTCCAACTGATGGGAGTATCACAACTCCACCCATACAGTTCCTTAAACAGACTCATCCTCACTGACTCTTGGTATGCATTGTTGTAAGTAAACTCAACCAATGGAAGGTACTCCTCCCATCTCCTCTGTTGATGCATCACATACATCATTAACATGTCCTCCAATATTCTTTTGACCCTCTATGTTTTTCCATCTATTGGTGGATGATAGGTTATGCTAAAGGCCAAATTTGGCCCCAAAACTGTGAAAAACTCCTTCCAAAACATGGAAGTGAACTTATAATCCCTATCTGACATAATCTTCCTTGGAACACCATTTAGCGTCACTACATCTCTGATGAAGAGTTGTGCTACATCATTATATGAATAAGTAGACTTCACTAGAATGAAGTGCGCAACCTTTGTCAACCTGTCTACCACAACCATGATCAAATCAAATTGACTAGATGTCCACGGCAAATGTGTGATGAAATCCATGGAAATGGCCTCCCATTTCCACTCTGGAATCAGATTCGGGTGTAGCAATGCACCTATATGTTTACACTAAGCCTTTACCTACTGATATTCCAAGCATCTAGACACCAATGTTTACATGTCCTTCTTGAGATTTGGCCAATAATAAAACTTCTTAACTGTTATGAGTGTCTTCTAGTATTCTGGGTGACCCGAATATCGTTTTTCATGAAACTCTCTCAAGATAGTCTTCCTGAGCTTAGTATTGTTTGGCACATACATCCTAACTCTAAATTTGACCAAACCATCTGCTACAAGGCGATAATCCACATCATGCTCACCTATACCCTTTTGTAACATGTGCCTAAGCTGCATGTACCTGTCATCCTGGTGTCCTGCCTGTAAGATCTGATCCTATAAGTCTGTCCCATATGAACTCATAGCTGCTATATGACTCACCTATATCCTCTATCTAAGAGAATCTGCAACCTTGTTTTCTTTTCCCTTAATGTACATGATCTCAAAGTCGAACTCACTGATCATGTCCAACCATCTAGCTTTTCTAGCATTAAGATTCGACTGATAAAACAAGTATCTCCACCCACAGTGATCACTAAACAATACAAACCTCCTACAAAGAAGATAATTATTAGGGGATTTTTGAGGTCCAAAATGGGCCTCCTAAGGAAATTATAAAATAATTGTGGAAATAATAATGAAGATTAGATTACTTCATCAAATTTGAGAGGGAAAAAATAAAAAACTATTTTTTCAACTTTTATTTTAAACTTATGTCCTTATGGGATTACTCAAATTTTGAGCGAAAACACTCGTTGGATGCATAATTTGTTTCCTCTTCCAAGGAGTACCCATGTTGGATACTTTCGATGAACCTTGCTACATGAAAAATGAGAAATACATGAAAAAGATGATTGCAATCACATTTTTCATGTATTTCTCATTTTTCATGTAGTAGGGTCCATCAAAAGTATGCAACATGGGTACTCCTTGGATTAGAAATTATATTTTTTATGCAACGAGTACTCTCACTCGAAATTTGAGTGAAACCTTAGGGAGATAAGTTTAAAGTAAAAGTTGAAAAAATAGTTTTATTATTTTATTAATTTTTAATAGTTTTTTTTTTTTACTCCAAAATGATGAATTGGCCCCCATGGTTGACATCATCATCTTGAATCCTATTGGTTCTTATAATTTTATTTTGGTTTACATTTTTCTTACGAGGCCCATTTTATACCTCAAAATTCCCCTAATCGTCTCTACATCTTCAATGCATGGATGGTCACTGCTAACTCGAGATCATGTGTCAGATAATTATGCTCATGCTCATTCATTTTCTATGACTCATAACAAACTACTTGTCCTTCCTGAATAAGGATTCCACCGAGTCATTGCTTGCAAGCATTTGTACATGCCAAAAACTCTTTGTTCGGATATAAAATATTTAACATTGGAGCATTTGTCAAGAACTGCTTCAATTGTTCAAAACTTGTTGCACATTCCTTTGTCCATTCAAATTTCTTACCTTACCTCCATAGTGATGTAATATGATATGAAATCCGAGTGAAGTTCTTGATGAACCTCCTATAATATCCTTCTAGCCCCATAAATGGACTTACCTGTTCCACATTCTAGGATATTCCCACTCCATGTTATGCCTTATCTTCTCTGGATCTACTGCTATACCTTCCTTGGAGAGCACATGCCCAAGTAATGTACCATTGTCTGAAAGAAACTACATTTTCTAAGCTTAGCATACAACTAATGCTCTATTAGAAATCTTAACATTGTTGATGGAATTTTAATATATTCTAAGAATGAGGAAGAGCATGTTGAACACTTAACAACAATAACGAACTTGTCTAGATAAGGATGCAATACATTATTCATCAAGCACATAAAAGTAGTTGGAGCATTAGTCAAACCAAATGGAGCTATAAAAAACTCATAATGCTCATACCTTGCCTAGAAATTTGTCTTGTATATGTCCTCTTCCTTAATGTGTACCTGATGATATCCTGATCTCAAACCAATCTTTGAGAGCACTGTTGCTCCTTTCAACTGATCAAATAAGTCATCAATCATCAACAATTGATATCTTTTCTCGATGGTTACCTTGTTCAACTACCTATAATCAATGCATAGCTTGAAAGTATCATCCTTCTCCTTTACAAACAATATTGGTGCATCTCAAGGTGATACACTTGGTCTAATGTATCCCTTGGCAAGCATTTCCTTCAACTGCAAATTTAGCTCTACAAATTCTGGAGTGCTCATCCTGTATGGTGACTTTGATGTTGGTGCTACCCCTAGTACCAACTCAATGCATAAGTCCACTTCTCTATGAGGAGGAAACTCTGAAATAGTTGTTGGAAACACATCTTGAAACTATTGTAGAGCCGAGTACCTTCTCAATATCTATGCATCCTTATCCTCCTTACCTTTTATCACTAGAAATAGGTAATACAAATAACACACACCCTTTTCTGTGACTGTGCTTCTCCTGCATAGTTTTAACCATTCTAAATGATGTTTCCTTCTTCTTACCCTACAAGCACTCAATGGATTTGTCATAAACTTCCACCTTAGTCTTGTGAAGATACAACCAGTCCGTAATTATATGATCCCAAATTAAAATGTGTTGATGTAGGAATACCATTAAACTCAAAAGCACAAACTCTTACCCAATGATGAACTCTCTTCTTTATACATGTATCCAACTGCACTAACCAAGATTCTGTATGCACTTCTTTACTCAAATCACACTTATCCACCAAGTCATGGTTAACATAACTATAATTATATCCAAGGTCAATAAAAATAGAAACAAATTGATCACAAAGCTTACCATCCATCTCAATGGTATATTCCTGGTGATCTATCTTCCTGTAATCCAATGCTACATAGATACAAGGAATGTTTTTCCCAACATCCCAAACAGTCTGTGCCTCTTGTGCACTGTAAATTTGAGTCCTACCACCCTGCTTCCGCAGAAAATCCTTCTTAAGATTCTCCTCACCACATGTCCAACACTCCAACCATCTTGTACCATTACCTCTATTCTGCTTCCCTCCAGGTCGTGATCCATGTCCATGTATAGCTACATTGAACTTTTTGTTAGGTGCAACATTTTATTTCTCTTCTACATTTTCAGGCCTTGTTCTTTTCAGCTGCCATCTACCTTTTCCTTTATCTTTCCCTTTCCAACCTTGTTGAGTTTCATTATTATGATTTGACTGCTCATAACAATGCTTCAACTTCCTAATGACCTCCTCAAGTTACCGAGGCTCATCATACTCAATCCGATTTCTAAAAGCTAATGAAAATCCACTGAAAGATATTTGAAATTTAGCCTTCTCATCTTTAAGATACGGTACATATCTCAATAGCTCAAGAAAATTGGTTGTACACACCTCATCTATCATCGATCCTAGTTTAAGCTCGTAGAACTCCTTGGCTTTGTTATCATAGTACCTCTTTGACAAGTACTTTTTCCTGAAAAGTCTCTTAAATTCATGCCAACTCAAGTCTTTTGTCCTAATGTCTATGACCTGCTTCACATCTTCCCACCAAATGTCTACTTTACCTTTGGGACTAAAGATAGCTATTATGGCTTCATATTCTCCTTGTAATCGGGCAGCTCAAAGAATTTCTTTATTACAAGTAACCATGCCTCTACATCCTCGGGCTTCTTCAAATCTCCATCAAAGGTAGGTGGATTTTCTTTCTTGAATTCATCTAGAAAGTATCCCCTATCACTCCTCCTGTAAGAATGATAACGACGACGACAATAGTGCATGTTAGAACTAGACCTAGAATAGACCTTGTGTCCATCACCTCTCATATCCTGAGTATCCAAAATCCTGTCATCTATAACTATGTCATCTTTATCCGACTTATGACCATCATGTGACAAAATGCCATATGCCCCATTAGTCTTGTCCTCTTGCCCATGGTTGATCTTGAGTGGTCCCTGTCTTTGTAATTCTGACAAAATATAAAGGATTACTACATTGAATTCTTCTTGTTTCTCCTATTCTTGCATGATCATGTCATTATTGAATTTGAAACTTCTTATTTCTACTTTCAAGCTTCCAGTGTCTGCTAAGTCAGAAGAATTCCCAACAGAATGTTTCTTATTTGATCCACAGGGAGAATCTCATGAAATGTAGTCTACCATCTTGCTAGTCATATTTGATCCCTTTCCTGCAAATATACCATGTCAGCTAAAACCAAAACATAACATAATCAAGATACCTCAGTATTGTTCAGGGAAGGATATCTCACTGCAAGATCAACTAGATTAGCACAATACATGTATAAACATAATCATAATAGCATATAGATATCATCCTAACCATAGTCTAGTCGTCGATGCATGACCATACCAACCACACATCATGATCTCATGCATGACAACTACAACCAGATCAATATATGCTTGAATCATGTAAACATTGTCATGCATAAACATTTCTTAATAGACATACACTCATGATAATATATTCAACAACAACACCATGAACTTTCACATGGCGACATCTCTAAAACCATGACCAAAACCATGCATATGCAATAAGCACATAGACCACAAGTATAAGTAAGACATATGTAATCGACATGAATGCATGACCATCACACTGCCCATCCATTCCAAGAGTTGAACAATGATCTAATAGCACCATGTGGTATTAGATATCAAATAAGGGGAATGGAAACTAGAAAACACCCAAAGAGAATGAAACTCACTCGGATAACACCTTGTAACACCCTCCTCCCACATTTAACCAAGCTACCTGATCCAATGGGGTAAACACGTGGTGACAGGATATTATGATGTGATTCAACTCCCTATGTAAAGTTAAGGAAGTGGAACCAACATAACTAAACCAAAATGGCCTTCCACACATGCTAGAGAACCTCCAGGAGCCAACCAACCCTTCCAGGTGATCAACTCGTGAGGCAACTCAAATTTTTACTAATCTAACACCTTGTTCTCTCCCTTGACAAGCCCTTCATGCGACTATAGGCCTCTAGTTTCTCCCACATCATGGCAAGCCAACAACTTTGGACTTTTTCATCTAGTTTTGTGCCAATGACCCAAGATTCTATGCCACGTTTTTAGGGCGAGGACTCAAGCCACTACCCAAAACTTCATGAAAATTTTAAGAATGATAAATAACATGGGAATAAGGATATTAATGCAATTAATTGATCAATGAATTGACTGGACCCCTACTAGACATGACAATAATTTCATCAAACATATCACAAAGATGTAATCTATAGGTCATAAAATCAGATCTGAGCTTAGGGGTCTCAAACTTATATGAGATTCATAAGGAAGAATTGACGGCTTGTCACATTAGCTGCATTATCATCCATTAGGTAATATATGCATTGTTCATTCATTTATCAACCAAAACATGATGAGATCCATACACCATAGTTGTCACAAACCATGCTCATAACCAACATATAAACAACAAAATTAACAAGGTTACAATAGCCATAAATGCCACATATGAACCAATACATTTACACATGAAATACCAAGGGAAAGAAACTCGTATTAATGAATGCATAAGCCAACTAGGTTTGGGACTTCCACATACCACCTGACCATAGATTTGCTGAACCAAATCTTTCTTTCAACCAATCACCCTCGTGCCATATTCCAAACATGAATGTGGGACTCATCACCAAAATCAACCAGGGCTTCGAATCCATATGGAAATCCAACTCAACCAAATCATGAGAACCTCATCACACCATGGCTATCCATAAATGGCAAGGCAAGGTTGAAGAACATTGTCACGCCTAGATAAACCCATGCCACTGACAACAAGAGAACCAAGAACACACATACATAACCATGCATGCCAAAACTAGCAAGGAAATCATACATGCAACTCGATACCTGCAAAGAATCCCACTATAGCCGCTTGATCTTGCTCTTCCTTGCTTGATATTTTATTCCCCTTGCCTTCTTTTCTATTTTTGATCCAATGTTGAAATGCTTCCAAGAAAAATCTAAGCCTCCAAGATTGTGAGAGAGATAATAGAGAAAGAGATCCAAAACTGAAGTGACAAAAGATACTAGCTGATCCTTAGAATCCTTTTTATTAATGAGGCCTCTATTTTCTTCATTTTTCATTATTGTCTTTCATTTTCCTCCTCACGTGCAACCTATGACCTTTCACCTTCCTTTTCTCCTAATTTTCATTACTTGGGAAAATAAATTGCCAAAAATGTCATTTTTCCTTTCCAAATCCTTTGCCATTGCCTTTGCCAATTTCCTTTAGCGATATCAAACCAAATGAACACCCACACTAGGATGTTTTTCCCAACATTCAGCTTGGAATAAGTTTCCCACGACCATGGTTATTATTTTTTCCTTCATTAACTTTATTTACATGATTTTTTGACGAGGGTTGTTACATACGGTATATGTTATTTTCTTACATGCTAAAGAAAATGGACTATTTCGTTGGATTTAATATATATCTTATTGAATGCATGTTGTTATTTTCTTTCATGATCATTGTTTTCTTCTAAATTATTTTGGAGGTTAACTAAGCAGTCTTTCTTTACTCTTGTGTGTGTCTTTTAGGATAGTACTACTACTTTTATACTAGAGGCTCACTCTTTCTCTCCCCTCTGTAGAAGTTCCTTTTATAGATTTCAATTGGGGTCTCACAAAACATACATCCTTGTTGACCTCAAAGCCTATGATATTATCTTGTGTTGTTTATTGCAGCCAAGGCATATCCTAGGATCACTATAATGACAGTCGAACCCATATTCCAGATGGAGCTACTACTCCAAGAAGTGTGAGGTCTAATTGGGACTCCATGCTAAGAAAACCCCCCTATTGTTGGTGTCTTCCAACATCATCAACACTCACCTATAAAAAATATTTATAGAACAAGAAAGAAAATAAAATTACCACCTTTACACATATCAAAGGAAAATATTAAAGTTACAACACTTTCTAATACATCTATGCTAGTAAAAACCAAAGAAACCACCAAAATATAGAGTAATGAGCTAGTAAGGTCATTCTTACGTGAAGATAAATCTAACATAAACTAAACACATTGGGTATATACCCTAAAATATTGTTTTCATAAATGTCAATAGTTACCAAGTTATTAATATTGGAGATTGTCCTATTAAACTAGTTCATAGAAACATCAAAATACCTCAAGGTTGTGTGGTTTCCAAAACCTGACCTCAGGGATGTTTGGTTTCCAAAACCTGAAGTGATTTTTCCTTTAAGATTATTATCATATAGTTCGAAATGATACAACTTCGTAAGACTTACAATTTTTTTTTGCAGTTCTTATGAAATAACTATAGGATATCTCCAAGGTTAAGGTAAAATGGGTCTTGTTAGGATAAACTTTGACAATTGTAGCCGACTTAAGGAACTTGATGCCGATTATCATTGTAGGTATTTGGATTTGATCCTGAGGATTATTTTTTTCTCTTATAAAAAATACAAAAAAGCAAAAGAAATAAAATGAAAACAAAATAAAAAACTTTACCAAAAACGAGAATTTTATCAGAAAAATGATCTCCAACAAGTTTAGACTTTCCAGGATGTTGGGTGTGAAAAATCAGAGTTGCATATTGATTTATGTAACTTAACTACTAATGTTGTTGGTGATTCCATTCAGTTGGCATGGAGAAGAAGTGGATCTCGTATAGTTTCTCAATGAATTTGTTGGGTTTTGAAAAGATACCTTTATACAACGCAAAATTTTAATTTCGTTGACTTAGATATTAACATTTGTGGCAATGGGTTCGTTTCCTTTGTTTCAAAATTGAACAATCGGAAAAAGGTATGAATCCAATGAATTGTAAAAGAATTTTAAGGCATAGAGTTTAAGATTTTAAGTGTGGAGGGTGCATTAAACTAAAGTTGTTTGACATCTAATGCCTTAGTCCTCCACCCTCATGAACATTTGATGTTAACTATCATGGTATAGTAGATGGAAGTGGAGCAAACATGTAAGGGTTACTATAATGTAGTATTTGGCTTTGGGGCCATCCGATGATCATGAAAGGCAATGGAAAATCATTCCATGCCATACAATCCATGGCCATGCTGTATTAATGGAGATAGAAAACAAGCACATAACAATAATCATAGATCACCTAGAGGTACATAGCGCTTACCATCTTGAAATGATGTTTGACACTTTTTTGTTTGTTTGTCAAGTTTTCTGTGATCCTCGAAGCTTGGCATGTGGCTTGAGGAGTCACGACCCAGGGGCATCTAATATATCCAAGTCACTCGGGGATCGAACTCGGACTAGGCCACACCAACCCTAAGTTGACTAGATTTGTTAGCATGTCTCCTCCTCCTAGCATAGGGAACAACTACCCCTCGTGAGGTTTGATATTGGGTCACCTTCCTAACAGGGCTCATCCTTAATCGATTGTGCTAGTGGGAATTGACAATGATGTTTGACACTTTCCTGCAATGTACTTACATTTTTTAAAAGAGAAATGTAAACTAATTATATTTTTTTGTATAGAAAGATGTGCATTTTTAAAAAATAACTGTAAATTTGTATATTTTAGAAGTTTAAAAAAAAAACTAGCTTATCATATTACCTTATTTATTGACATTGATCCTGATTGTGACAATGTTATAGTCTACTTGTTATATTTGTTGACATTACTTTTTATTGGTACAATTTACCTAGAATTTGATAGAGATTTGTTCAAAACATGAGTTTGAGTTGCAAAGTCTTCAAGATCTAAGCATTCTAAGTTTTTCCAGTGTTGAATTCATATATAGTAAAAAGCACATTTTAAATAAAAAAATCATGATTTAACTTAAAATACCTTGTCCGAACTAAAAGCTCCAAAACATATAATAGTTAGAAAACACAATTCAAATAAATTACAATGACAAGAAAATAAAAACGATAATACAATATAAATGTAAATATAATTCCCTATGTGACAATTACGTTTTCCCATTCTAATTCATTCATGCGTGGAAACCGATTTTTAACATATGTTAATACATACTCTCTCAATCCACGAACATGCACTTTACCATAAGTGACAAAAGATTTGAGTGACCTAAAATGATTATTTGTTATGCATGAGACGAGTGTAATTATATGCCTAAAATCATCCATATTGTTATAGTGCATGTTAGATGCAAGACGTGGGAGCACCAATTCTAAACTTGTGCATATGTAAAAAATAACAACACTTTATGGGGAGTGAATTACAACAATATATTATGTCATGCACTTTATCGACCACATTAAACCAAGGAACCTTATTTTCACCTTCTTTGTCCACTCTTTGACATGGATTTTTGTTCTTGCTAGTTCCTTAACACATTCCCCTCAAAACTATTGAAATTCAGAATAATTATAGTGTCATGGCCCCTAAATAATTGAGGGTATGTTACTAAATAATTTATTATTACTTGAAAAACAATTAAATATTAAACAATGCTTATGTAATTTAAAAATCTCTCTTATAAAAAAAATTTAAAAATCTCTCTTATAAAAAAAATTATAGAGAAAGGAAGAAAATCAAATTACCGCTTTTACACATATTAGAGGAAAATATTAAAGTTACAACACTTTCTAATACATGTATGCTACTAAATACTAAACCACCACCGAACTATGGAGTATTTAGCTAGGAAGGTCATTCTTATGTAGAGATAAACCTGACATAAACTAAACACATTGGGTATACCCCTAAATTATTGTTTTCATAAAGGTGAATAAATACCAAGTTTGTAACATCTCCCTCCAAAAAAATTACAATTTTAGCACCACTGCTTCATAGACGTGGCATTTGCTTTATCTATAGTAAGGTAATATTTTTATCCATTTCTCCCTTTTGTAAAACTTATCACTGTTGTAACTTAGTGCAATATTTGTGAGCTATATATATATATATATTTGAAGGATTCATGGTCCCAATGTCTTAATAGCTCTTTCTTGGTATATGGTTTATGTTGGGTGTAGAACCCTAGGAATTATGATAAATGTTGATCGTGTTATGGAACTTTAACCATATTATGATAGCATTGGGTAGACAATATCATTATCATTTTTTCATAATATTTAAATGACTATATAATTAAATGTGAATTGTTATAAAACATTATGTCAAAAAATTATGCCATCGGAATTGACAAAGTTCCTCTTAGAAAGTTCTTGACTCTTATAGATGGCATGAAATACCATTCTTGGGATTTGATCTATTTTGGATTGACACAAAGCTTGAGATCAACAACATAGTTTCAAGGTCTAAGAATCTTATGATGGAGATTAGACTATGCAGTTGTGGAGGTAATTGTCCCCTCCTCACTTGCACCACCTCTCCTCAGTTGGGTCTCTTGCCCAACGAGGGTTCTACTATGCAACAGGAGGAACTATGACACCCTCTAGTTCTTTTGGTTAACGTTTGCTATTCTTGAAAAGGTAACACTACATTTTTGTACATGTTACTGCCAATTTGTTGGAAAATGTTTTATTTTCGCTTTTTCTCAATGGAATTAGGGTATGTTGTAGGTCTGGACACTTAATATGTTAATGACGTCCGGGTGAAAAAACTACATTGCGGTATGCTACATAAAAACAAATCCTTCTCTAATGTTTCCCGTTTAATTCACCAGTTTTCTTCTCATATATAGGTTACAGTGTTATGACTTCCTCTAGAGGGTTATATACATGTAAATTTCAATTTATGGCTCTTAAGTTATTTTATGTAGAGTTTCTCTCTCTCGATTATATAACTCTACTGACCGTTTTTGTTCTCATGTGGAAATTTTTAGTTTTGACTTGTATCGATTCTATGTACAAGGGTTTGGCATTCTTGCAACTTAAAATCGCTATCGCCTCCACGTTCCAATTATAATACTTCCTTGTGGGTTTATTTTTCTTCGGGACTTTGAAGGGCTACGACCCATGCCATATAAGGTTTGTCCATTAGGTTTTCTTGAAGGCCTTTGGTCATGAATTTTCACTCCTAAAATTTATATAAGGTTTGAGGATAGGTTGTGTGGCCAAAAACTCTTAGTTAATGAAAACTCATAAGGAACTGAACAACGAATTTTATTTATCACTATATAAATCCTTGGTTTTAATACAAATGGTTTGGTTCACTAGTTTTCTTCCATGGAATTCGACAATTAATGCTTGTTGCCTCCAACCATATTGTTCATGAATTTATTATTGGTTTTAAGGCTTATGGATTAAGTAATATATAAATTATTCTATATAAATGTTGGGGGTTCTTCTTGTTAGACTTGTTTACATTTACAGTCTTAACTTATTTATTTTGCTACTTGCTTTGGGTTTGTATTTATCCACTTAGTCCTTTGGCTATTGATGGTGAATTGTGCATTGACATGATTTGACTGACAACTTGCATATTGTTAATATATGTTTATGATTCTTACGTCTTTCACCCTCTATTATGAATTTCACATAGTTTCGATTGGTTGAATGGGATTTCCTATAGATTTACTCTATATAATGTTATGCAATAAACGATTCTTCATTTTTTTTTGCAGTTATTAATGATTATGGGTTTCTAATTTAATTCATGTTACCCTATACAGGATTTACTATCTGTTTCATTCTATTGTTTCAATTTCTATCTCGAATTTAATCTAGTTACAACATTTACTTTACTTAGTTTTCAATTCAACATTCACTGCAAACAATTTTATTTTTACCCTAGTAGGTTGGAAGAACCTAGTTCTCCGTGACCTACCATTCACCTATTCAAGCTAATTTTGTATTACGAAATTAAGGATTGTTCCTGATAATGGAATTTTTTTGTCAAATTTGGAACTATCCTATTTCAACATTAACTTATATGACTAGTTATCATACTAGAATAAGAAAAAAAACACTATTAAAATAGCAATATATAAACTTATGAACAAATTTCTAGAACATATTGTACTTATCTAATTTCTGGTAACCAGTCTGCCACAAAATGACAAGGAATATATTTCTTCATCCAACCAATTAGAAACAATAACTCTATTGAATCTCCCATCAAGCCATCTTCACATCCAAAAAAAAATTCAGAACAAAGACCATCTTAGTAGGTCTAACCTAGAACTTCTCTCATCCCAACCTAACCTAAGGGATGTGTGGTTTCCAAAATCTAAAGAGATCTGTCCTTTAAGATTATTATCATAGAGCTCCAAATGATACAACTTCGTAAGACTTATAATTTATTTTGGTAGTTCTTACGTAATAACTATAGGATGTCTCTAGGGTTAAGGTAAAATGGGTCTTGTTAGGATAACTTTGACAATTGCAACCAACTTAAACAACTTTATGCCGAACTTTGACAATTGTGGCCGACTTAAGGAACTTTATGCTGATTATCTTGGTGGGTATTTAGTTTTGATCTTGAGGATTATTGTTGAAGTTCAACACATACAATTATTGTTTTTTTTTTATTTCTTCTAAAAAAAACTTAAAAAAAACAAGAATTTTATTAGAAACTTAGACATTAACGTTTGTGACAATGAGTTAGTTTCATCTGATTGTCAATTGAACAATAGGAAAAAGTATGAATCCAATGAGTTATGAAGGAGTTTTAAGACATCAAATTTAAGAGTTTAGGTGTGGAGGAGTTATTAAACTCAAGCTAGTGGACTTCTGATCATTTAGTGAACATTTGTCGTTAACTCTCATGGGAGAGTAGATGGACATGGAGGCAATATTTAAGGGTTCCTGCAACATAGTATATGACTGAGGCTATCCAATAATAGTGAAAGGAAATGGACAAGCATTCCATGCAATAGAAGCCATGACCATGTTGTATTATGGGGATAGAAAATCGGCTCGTGGCAATGTCATAAATCGCTACGAGGCACATAACACTTACCATCTTGTAATGGTGTTTCACACGCCAAAAATAAACTTCATACAATTTTTTTTTTTAACTGTTAACTAATTATATGTTTTTGGACAGAAAGATGTGTCTTTTTAAAATAGGACAACCAATTTGAAAATTTTAGAAGTTTTAAACATAAATTTATTATCTTATAATCTTTTAATGATACTCATACTCACCTGTTTCAGCCGTCAAAGTTCGTGACATTATTTTCCTTGTGTTGCCTGTCAATCCGTCTTTGTCTTCATCTTTATCTTATTGCAGGCCCAACAATATATTCTACAACAGTCACTGGACATATCAATGTGCTGAGCGCCATCATTAAAAGAAGAGAACATATCTAAATCTTGTTGGATGTGGAACATACATGTTATATACCTTTCTAACTAAATAAAGGAGTCGTCTATCGAGGTGGAGGAATTGCCAGGACGGTCAAAAGTGGTTGGAATAAGAGCAAAAAAATTTCAAAAAATCTTGTAGAGGGTGTTTGAATAGTGTTTTTGATAGTGGAAATGGATTCAACACCATCAAAAAGTCTAGGACACCTAAAATTTTGAAGTTTAACAACTATAACTTGGATTTACAAAAATTCTTGCCAGATTTTCTCTAAATATAACCGGAATTTCCATAAATTTATGGGCAATTCCTCCGGCTAGTTAAAATACGGCCTAAATAAATAAATAAAGAGTCGATCTACATTAATAACTACATTAATAACTAAATAAATAATTGATGAATGTGGATATTCATTCTTAAACGCTTGTTAATATTTATTTACAAAGAACTAGAAAAACACTTTTATCCCAATTTTTTCACATAATCAAATTCATCATCTAACCTTTTATTTTTAGATAAATTTAAACAATAACAAATCATCAAAATTTTTCTTTAATAAAATAAATTCACCTAATAAATTATAATTAAAAATACCAAAAGTTGTAATTATTGATAATGAATAAAGTCTTATAAATTAACTAGTTGGTAAAAACAAATAAGTAAAAACCCATCATAAACATCAAATTGATAATATATATCTGAAAATAAAAAATTCATAAAAATAACTAAATTAATATTATTATTATTAAAAAATAATATTTTTAACCATGGAGATTCACTCTCGTTTTACCATGGAGATTCTTAACCCAAAAATAAGCTTTATTACATGATTTATCAATACCAAATGTCCAAAAAAATCCATAACTAGTTTCATATGAAGTAGTTCATATACCATTTTTTTAATTGATCAATTTAATTAAAATAGTATAAAGTGCATAACTACTTTTTAGATAAATCTCAATCTTTGATATATTACTATTACTAAAAATATTCTCAAATATTACATGGAGGTTAAATCTTTACCATCCACCTAATAATGATTCATAATCAAATTATAATTTCTTACAATACTAATAAACATGTTAATCAATTCTAATTAATATAAAATATAATTTTGTATATAAAAGCTATTTCTGTAACCATCACGCCAAGTTCAGGTTGTAAGGGGAAAGGAGAAGGTTCACGCCAAGTTCAGGTTGTAAGGGGAAAGGAGAAGGTGGGTGTGGGTGTTTTTGTTAGTACTAGCATAGGGCATTTACTCTCAAATGTTGTAAAAGGTTTTCATTTTGTGATGGCATTGTTTTTTTTTTTATTCTTTCAAATTTTGTTAAATATTTTCTCTTTGTTTGTTTTTTTGTTGGTGATTAAACTTAATTTTATTATTCAATTTTTTTATTTTTAAAATATACATGTATTCTAAAAATAATAAAATAAAATAAATAATGATAATTATAATTAATAATTAAACCAATTTAGGTCGATTTACATAATTCTTGAAAAAAATCATTTTTTTTATTTAAATTTAATAAAATATAAATAACCAATAGATATGTTTATTTTGAAATAGGGCTTCCAAAATTTTAATTTAATTTTCAATATTATTAGGTAGATGGTCAAGTTTTAACTTCTACCACTAAATATTTTATAATATTCATAGGAGTATTCACAAATCAAAGGATTTACCTGTAATGTAATCATTCTCTTTTTTCCTTTTCATTATTAATTACATTGATGAATTAAAAAAAGTGTCATATGAAATGAATTGAGGTTTTTTTGGGTATGTGGTATTGATAGACCATGGTATTGTAACAAAGTGTATTTACAGATTAAGAATCACCATGGTAAAGTGGGCTTGAACCTTCTTGGTTAATAATCTTGTTACGTGTTTTTTTAAGTGTATATATGTTTAACTTATATATTAATTCTTTTTATAATAATAATAATAAATTTACAATTTAGCTAATTTTTATGTTGTTCCTTAATTTTAACAATGTGAGATATATCATGAAGTGTTTTAATGTTTATTATGGATTAATTCCCATGAGATTTTACTACTCATTTATTTTAGGCATAGTCTAACTAATAGACGAAATAGTCTTTTTGGTCGGAATTCGCAAGATTTTGATTTCATCTATTAGTTAGATTAGGAGCTTAGTGGATTTTTAAATAAAAAGAACTCACAATCGAAATTTTATTGTTGGATGGTTGGATTCCAACAAAAAAAAAAGGGTGTTATCTATCATTTAGACTCTGCCTCTTTACTAGCCCTACCAAGGCACAACTCTAACAAACAAAATATTAATATTAAGAGGAAAACCAATCAAAATTAAAATCTTTGAAAATTTAAGCAAGTATTTGCATAAAAAATGGATTGGAACAAGATGTAAATAAATATACTTACAAAGAGTTACTGTACACCATTATCTATGTGTTTTTTAGCACTTTTATAAGTAGGAGTAAAAATTTAACTTTGCAAACTTACTAGTGGTTACTACCCACAAAACAAAATTCAACTTTTTCCCCTTATTTAGCAATTAATTTTTCCATTTCACATATCAATTTTATTTTTTTAATGAAAGAATAATTTCTATTTAAGTGGTAAGGACTAATTTTCCATAAACATATGATACATTTCCCTCCATGAAAAGAGAAACAGATTTTTGTTAAGACGTTATCCCATAACTGACAAGTTGGGTGTTGCTTTTGAGTTATGTCCTTTTTGAATTGGATGTTTCCTCATTCCTAAAGTTGTTGGCTATTATATGAATAACTACAAATATATAGTTTACATTCACAATCTTGATATAGAGAGTGGAACATTAGATTTTTTTTGCGAGATTATATGAATAATTACAAATATATAGTTTATATTCACAGTCTTGATATTATTTATCTTAAATATGCCTCAACTTCTAAGTTATTCGATGATGAAATGTGTAATTGCATAGCTAAGTATCCAAATATAAATGGAATTTGAAAAGAGGAGGTGAAAGCCTGTAAGCCCATTGTCAACATTATATACAAGAAAGGATGCATTTTCTTTTCTCAAATTTGGCATACAAGAAGGGCTTCCCATATGGTTAAGTACATAAGCATTTTTTTTTGTAGATTCCTTTCATGCATATTGTGTGTTTCTGATTTGGATTTGGATTGTGTATTTATAAATTCCTTTCCTATTGATAATATGTATTGGATTAAAATTATTTTTAGATTATACAAAAAAAAAATGTTAGTATGTAACTATTTTATATTTTTTTCCATAGAGAATCAAATTTATCTATTATTATATTTTTTTTGTTGATCTAAAAACATTTGCATTAATTTCTTTTAATAGAGTTGGATGATCAAGTTTATGGAATGCATATTATAAACTTAATCGACAGTCTCCCATTTCATTATCAAATAAAAAAGTATAGGGAAATAATTTGTTGAGAAACTACATGGATTTTGTAGATTATCTTACTCCTTGAGCTCTTAAAATTGAAGACATTCTAGATATTATTAATGATTTTCGTGTTTATGCCAAAAATGTTTTAGCCACTTATGAAGTTGCACTTATGTAGTCTAGTGAAATTTTACAAATTAATTTTATTTATTTATTTATTTCAATTAACATCATATTTCTTTTCCTCATGTTAATATTAACTAGATGTTATATAAATAATCTTGTATTTAGAATATTATCAATGAAATTGGTTGGTTTTTTATGAAGAAAATCATAAATTTTTATTAGAAAATAAAGAGTTACATCAGTAAATGCATGATGGTGCATTAAATAAAGAGTACCCTTACAAAGCATACATAGATCAAAAATATATACATATACAAAATAATAGTTTAACATAAAGTATTGACATAATCAAACTCCTTATAAGTAACTAGATAACTAGATATAGAAAAAGGATTAATGTTGGAAACTTTGGATCCTGCCATCTACATGTTCAGAGACTTGTCAGACCCTCATATCCTCCTAAATGTTTTCCTTCGATAAAAAAAACTTGTTGAAGGATTACCTTCCTTGTAGATATGACCAGTAATAGAATTAAAAGATGGTTTAAGTTCTAATATTTATTCAAGAATAGGAAGCAGTGTGTGATTGGGGAATATTTGAGTTTCATTCAACTAGTTGATGACATTTACAGAATCCCCAATCACTTGTAGAGAAAGGATAATTATATTCTAGTGTCTAACACAACAAAAATTCCAAAAATATGGGTTCTGCATAATTATTTGATCCCTTGCCTAAACTTATCTTTGACTTAAGAAAGTGTTGTTCATGTAAGTATAAAATAAGTCCTCCATTACATATTCCTACGCTAGGAGAAGCTCCATCAAAATAAGAACAAGGGATTTGAGGGTTGATGACTTCTTTAGGGACATTTCTAGGAACCTATTAATGAAATTCGTTAGTTGTTATTAGCCTTTGTTAATAATGTGCATTGAATAACATTTATAGATTTTCCATTTTGATATGTTATTATAACTTTAGATACAATTTGTTTTAATATTTATTGGTAATTTATGGATATTTTGTTGTTAATTAAGAATTAATAGTATTTGAGTCTTAGTAGTGGAACCAGTTGAGAAAGGGTTTTGTTAGCAAGATAACTTGTGTTCAAACTTCACTGGGTCCACGTTCTAGGAGAAAACATTTGACATACCAAAAAATTAATAATTAATAATTAAAATTAATTAATATTATTAATTGTTATTATTTAATATACTAACTTATTATTAGATAATATTTATTATTATTATGGTTAACCTAAATATTCATGAGTAATATATATATATATATAAAATTTTATTGCAAAATAAATTTGTAGATATCTTCAAATCATTAACACATATGTAATCAATTTTATATTCAAAATTATTTCGCAGGCCCTTGTTTTATATGGTTATGTAAGTAATAATCTAATTATTACCAACAAAAAAATCAAAGTAGTGTATAGTCTATAAATTGAATAATATATAATGGTAAAACCAGTAATTATAAAAACAACTAGATAACAAAAAAATCATATATTTTACAAAAATAAAAGCATATATAACCAAACAAAATTTTTATATAAATTATAAAATCATTTCCGATATGACCTCTTTTTGTTTGCAATCAAGATTTGGTGTTCATATATCTTCTCCTTTCACTTCGAGTAGAAAAGCAAAAGATGAATTCTCAAAGATGGACGCAAAGTACGGGAAGGGGCCAACAATATATTCTACGAGAGTCACTGGTTTGCATGTGAACAAAGGAAGGCATCTTCTTTTGTCAATCTTCTTGTGATATTCATCAATGGTTACAGTTAGAATGCACTCTCCATTTTCTTTACTCAAGCATCTTCTTTCGTTTTTATATATTACTTTATTCTTTTCTTTTATCTGATTTCGTTTTTATATAATACTTTATTCTTTTCTTTTGTCTGCTTGCAGGTACAAGATGAGATTTGGTATACCCCAGCTTTAAGGTTTAATGAAGCTCTTCAGTTTGTCACTTCGACTAGTAGAAAAGAAGAGGCTGAATTCCGCCAGCGAAAACATATGAAATGATGAAGTCCGTTTAAGCTAACCAATGTGCTCAGCGACATCATTAAACGAAGAGGAAATATCATACTATTCTTCAATGTGGAACATACATGCTAATACATACTTGCGTAGCTATATACATAGTTGATGTACATTCATAACTAAAATAATAATTTCATAATTAAATTAAATAGGTTTTGTTATGGTATTATTGGGTTTATAAATATTATATGAACAAAAAATTATAATTTATTTCACAATCAAAATATCACAAACACAGAGATATTAATTAAATTGAAAAAAAAAACATAATTATTTTTTGTGGAAATTTAGTTCTTACTAAGTTTCAGGTTCAAACTTCAGAATGAATGCTACCTTTTGAAAAAATAAATTATAAAAAAACATCTAAACACACAATTCTAATAATAATAACATCCACAAAATATATATATATATATATATATATATATATATAGATATATATATATAATTTATTAATGTAATTATAAGACTAACTTGATAATAAAAATTCTAATAATAACATCTAATTAATATATATATATATATATAATTTATTAATAATAGTAAAATTAGTAATTATAAAACTAACTTGATAATAAAAATTCTAATAATAACATCCAAGTAATATATATAATTTATTATTAATAATAAAATTAGTAATTATAAAACTAACTTGATAATAAAAAAATGTAATTCTTTATTAGCAATTAAATGACTTTAATCTCCCTCATAAACTTTGGGTAAAGTTTTTTTATGGATTTGGATTATGAAGTTGACAAGGCACTACGCTATTTTTAATAATAACATTTCATTGGTTACTAAAAATATATAAATTATATTATATTTAATAATAAAATTAATAATTATAAAAATAAAAATTTAATTCTCTATGAGTAATTAAATGACCCTAATCTGCCTTCTTATAAATCCCGGGTCAAGTTCCTTTTATGAGTTTGGATTATGATGTTCACAAGGAACCAAGCCATTTTCATGGCGTAAGTCTATTAAAACATGCACAATAGGGATCTTCCCATGAAGTTTCACTAGGAAGACAACCCATTTCTATGGGGTCCTTAGAGAGTTATCTATGAAACTAATGAATGTTGACACGAGGGGCTTGGAGGGAGGGCCAAAAAAATTCTTTGAAGCATATTGTAGACCTAGATCGACCAAATATTGTTTATCTCAAGAAAACATGGAATATAATGAAGCCATTATTTTTTACCTCGTCAAATTAATGAAGCCATTATTTCTTATCTCGTCAAATTAACACTGGATAAATTTTGAGGGTTCTTTGGGGTGAATCGGAACAGATATTTCATCTATGTGCTCCCTCTTAAATTAATTTTCTATTTCTTTAGGTCTTTGTAAAGATATTTGTTTTGGAAGGAGCTCAATTGTTCCGCTACTCTCTTTAATCTTTATGGACCTTATGATGGTGTGGAGGCATATTAAGATTGAATGTATTATGTATTGGTCCTCATTACTTAATAACTAGACGCGATTGAACTTTGCTATCGATAGGGAAGAAATATGGGGATCAACAGCGTAGAGATAGGTTGGCAAACTTCTTTATTGGGAAGTTTGAAGTGGTAGGTTTGGCAGATTTTGATCCAATTTAATTAGGATTGACATGGAGCAATAATCATAGTGGTAACAAAGGAATTTTAAAGAGGTTTATTTTTGTTCTCTCTCATTCCAATTTTTTTTTCTAGGAAATTGGAATATGTTATTTTTCGGTTTTTATTTTTTATCACTTCTTAACCTTTTCAGAATTGGATCATCTGGTTGGGAAACCTAGTGCTATAAGATACTATTGAAACAAGAAAAGACTTAGAGGCTGAAGAGTAGCGCAATCTTGATTGTTGTAGGTGAAAAAGATATTAAATTGTTAAAAAAAATCTAACTATAGGAAAAACTATAATACCATGTGGGAGCTAAATGTCCTAAAGAACAATAAGGTTCAAGGGTTCTTAGAGCTAGTTTACCTGGGATTTAATCATTTTCAAGGATTGTTCAAGGTATCATGGTAGGTCAAGATAGGGTTTTATGGATTATATCATTATAATATTTATCATCTATATTGATGCTTCCAGTGTGGGAAAATTTGGAGGAATTATCACTTGAGATCATTTTAATGATGGGTTTTAGTTTGGAGAATTGGGGTTTGAAGCCTTTTAGATCTGCTATGAGGTATAAAATAGATTATTTTAGGATAAAGAATTCTTGCTTTACCATGTGGCCCTAAATACTAATAAACGCATAGACCTCTACAAAGATACAAGAATAATGTTAATTGGAGCTTCTATGCAAAAGTTATGCATTCTGCAAGTTGACCTACTGCATTGACCAACATGGTATGAGATGATGCCATTTTATCCCATATTACTCATGCAAATGGGGTAGCCACATGTGGAATTTCAAGAAGACTTTAAAAGGTGCAAACTCATAACTCTAGTTGAGGGTTGAGGGAGTCAAACCTTACCCCCAGTTGGCTCTGAAGCGATGTTAAATATTGATCCCCTAAGAGGAGTATGGGTTCCATTCTATGAAATTATATTTTATTACATAGTTAACCATAAAAACTAGTAGTGGGAAGTTAGAGCACATAACAAAAGGGATTAAGGTTATGTAGTACCCTTTTAGGTCATAGGTCTCACATAAATCCATAGGGTACATCTTCCTTTGTACTTGTATAGTCGCATATTAGTGAAAAGAGAGAAAAATAAACTTACCTTCTTGGTAGGTTTTCTACCATAAGGGTTTCCCAAAGCAAACTTGTATCTATTGTGGATGGTGTGTGTGTATTTCTTTATGTTATCTATTTCTCACATTTTTTATATTTCATTTATTTATGTACAAAAAATAGGTATTATAGAATACAATATCTAAAATGAAACTTAACCTACATAGTATAGATTTTAGTTATTTTATCAGATCTATTGTGATGAATTGTTCTAATGGAATATCTATGAAATTTTATAGATCATGTTGGAAGTACAGAAAGGTTTCTTTGGGGTATTTTGTTGGAAATTATTGGGGATCAAAGAATAGGTTCAAGAAGAAAGTTTCAAAACCTTATCCATGGCTAACGAGTCTATTTACAATAACCCTTGAGATCGATTTTTTGAGATTGGAAGCATAAGTTGCCACCATCAAATGAAACATGAACCTCCGCATGGTGGATATATTAAGAAAGATTATATTTTTTGGAAAATTTGAAGGTTTAAACTCAAAGATCAAACCAATGGGGAAATCAAGAGATCACGAAGATGCAGAAAATGAGACACAAAAGGGCTCAAGAAAGAGAAACATATTTTAAGTTTTGTTAAACATTCTTAGACACTAATCAAGATGGAAATGGAAGTGGACATGAAGTCATACCAGGGTGAGAATGATGCATTAAAATTGAATCATTGGTTCCATCAATTAGAATTTTATTACTGTGTTCGTTGTATAGCTGAAGAATAAAAGATATCATTTACTAGATTAAAGCTAGAGGGCCATGGTTTAACCTCGTAAAAAATCCATATGGAAAAATTTAGGCTATAGGGTGATATGCAGATAACTAAGTGGGAATACTTCAAAATGACCCCCATTATTAGATGCCCATGGTTTAAGCTGGTCAAAAATCCATATGGAAAAATTTAGGGTAGAGTGTGATATACCATTAACTAAGTGGGAGTACTTAAAAACCCTCAATAATTCCTAATTTCACCCTTTTAGGTATGTAAAGGTCCAATGGATCTGATGGCTCTAGTTTAGGTGGAGGCAAGGGTAGAATGTATATGAGTGCACCACTATGTTTGGAATGAGGATCATCATGACAGGTATCTCTCTCAAGAATTTACATATACTCTTTGAGTACTTGTGGGGTCTACATAGCCATATACAAAACTTAGTGATGTTTTTCAAGCTAAGGACAATGGAAAAGGAATGTGTATAGGCATAATATTTTAAAATCATAGGCCATAAGAAATGGTAACTAAGTGAAAAGGCCACCAAAAAGATTCCAAGGAGGGGAAGAAGAAATAGAATGGGGCAAGTTATAAGAAGAAAAAAGTTAGTACACATTAGTGCAAGGATCCTATGAACCATTGTAACCATTGCAATATTGATATTCACACAGAGGAAAAGTTTTAGGAACTACATCCACAACTAAACCCAAAGAAGAACAAGAAGGATGCAAAGAAAAAGAATCTTCTAGACACATATTTGAGTAATTAAGTTAAAAGAAGATTCGATGTGGATGAGAACATTATGTGCACATCAATGCAGAAGTAGGAAGATATAATTAGCCTTCACCTTTAATAAGATAAAGATATGACCAAGCTTTTCCATATTAAGATCTAGGTCATGGAGACAATGATAAACACTTTATTTGGTTTTGTCTTTGTAACATACACCCTTATTTTTTTGGAATTTTTTAAATGTGTTTATAGAAGAGAGAGATACGCAAAATATTTCTTTGACAATGATTATACTTGCAAGAATGAAATAACATAGATAGTAACAATATTTAGGAAAGCTTGGAAATTGATATAAACCCATATTTATTTTTGGAGTTGGGATTACAATATATGATCAAAATGAACAATACCCTTATAACCAAAGTGTTTTAAAACACAATTTGAGCATACCCATTAAATCTATAAATGTTATTTTTAATATTAATGTTTAGATTTCTAGTTGATTAGTAGTTAGGGTTTGTTTTTAATAAACTCCCATAGTGATTGTAGGAATATACAAGAGGACTAATCAGTGATTGCATGAGTTGAAGGAGTATTAATAGATTGGTTGGATTAGGGATTTACTTTTTAGGATCCTGAAAATCTTCCTCGCCCATTTCCATTGCTACACCTCGAAGTCTACGGACCTTGGATTCACATTAAAATGTTAGGTAATTAAGATAACAAATACTACAATGAATAGAATGATAAGCATCTTAGTGCTTAGGTCGAGCATCCTGTGACTAGCGGCTTATCGCCATGTCACCTGCAACTCGTTTTCTTGCCACTCTGAAATGACTAGGCAGTTCAATGAGAAACTAAGAACTTTAGCCTAGTGCCCTATGGGTAGGGGATAGGATCAGTGGCATACCTCTCCGCGACTTGCCACCCATCAATGAGTTTCTCAAAGACTTCACTATTGCATTTGGGCGCAATGGTGGTCCTTCTAAAACAATGAACCATTGGGAACCGTGCTTAATCTGCCAAAATTTAGACTCAAATTTCTCTTCATTCTCTAATATTTAGATTAACTGTCATATATCATTAGAAATGTCTTGGAGAAGGTTATCCAAATAGACACTTAGTTTCCTAATTTGAAATAAGGAACTAAATAAGAGATGGTTGAAAGATATTTCCTTCATTCATGACCTCAAGCTAGGCATCAACACACACTAACAATTTAGCGACAACAATGATAACGCACTTAACAATCTTCCCCAAAAGTTGACAAAAACTATACTTTGTCATCAAAGGTAACACTGTGTAATACCTTTCTCAAAAATCTCACTTTAGCATGCTCTCTCTCAGAACTTGACATTGCTTGACATTAATGATTTTGGATTCTCATCATTGACAAGTATACATGCTCAACAAACAATCCATAAAAAGTGTAAATCATAATATTTGGGAATTATTATGTCTCTATAAAATGGTTACTCATTGTCCCTAGATATTTATGTTAGTTTTCTCCCATAATAGTGAGCTAAAAAAATAGTACATTCCAATTTTTATAAGACTTGTGCATCACTATTCAAAACGACAATTCTCCATGAAGAATTGTGTCTAGTTATCTTTCTATACTTGTCTAAAACTCAATTTCATAGAAGAGGCCTTTATGGTTGTCTTACTCCACTAACCGATTAAGGTTTTTCCTAGATCTTTTAGTTCCTTCACATAATGTTCACCTGTCAAGGTTCACTAAAGGACCTTTTAGATGTGGTAAACCCATAAATCATAAACACCATTTTTATATTTTTCATATTATATGTCCACTTAGGGTCATGTTATTAAATTACTTGGTTGGCTACTCCATACCTCCATATCCTATATAGTTTCTCTCTTAGGAGGTAGGAATTCATGGGTCATTGAGTTTTCCCACAACATGCCAACAAATAAGAATTTAAGGGCCTCAATTAGAAAAAATGACATGATGGTATATTTAATAAGGAACACCATTAATGTTTTTTGTTGATAAGATAATGATATAGTACTCTAATTTTTGGCATGCAAAATCAAAAGGTTGAGATGAATGTGGTGGATTTGTGCCATCTTATGGAAGATTAGGTGGGGTAGTGATCCCTACTTTTTTAGAAAATATCCACTCATTGACTCTCTAAATCATTTGTTTTGTTCTAGTAAATCCTTGAGGTTAAAGGAATGTAATGACAAGTTCCATTTGAGGGAAGAGAATTTTTCCACAATTGACCCCATTTATCAAAAACTAAAATGATAACTTTTCACAACCTGACCTTTGTCATTTTTTCTTTATAGAATATTACTCAAATAATTTTTAGTAGTGTAATGAAAGCTAAAGACATACAATCCTAAATATGAATAAAACCAATGATGGATGGAGACCATGCAAAATGACCCTCATCTCATTTTTTATGTAAGTTATGCCTGTAGTTATGGAAAAAAATTATTTTCATGAATGACTTTGTTCAATATAGGCTACTTTCAATATTATTTTTTACTTTAAATCACCATGTTGATTTCTATAATTCTTTTGCATGATTTTTATATTGGAGCTTAGATATTTTGGATTCACTAGTGATGGCTAGTATGAATATACCTTTTTTTACAAAATGTCCCTTCATGTTCACATGTATATATTACTTAAATTTATATCAATTTTTCCTAAATGAACATTTTAAATTAAAAATATATATATAGATAACTCTACAAATTGAAAAATTGTAAATATTTATAACATCAGATTTCTTTATGGCCCTGAAGATGCGTGAAGTGTTCACCTGAAACGTCTGGCACAACAATGAATACCGCATCATCTACCAAAAGCTTACATCAACATAAAGCTAATGATTGTGAAAATATTCATTCTAAAATTTATAACATTTTTAAAAATATATACTGTAATGTAAAACATTTTTCATGATTTACTTAATTTTTTGTTTTCCATTTGAATTATTATTTTGAACTCGTGTCTCTCTACATATCAATCAAAAGTGAAATTTCTTAATAAATAAATAAATATATTACATAAATTATATTAATTTTTATAAACTCAATAAAAATCAATTCAAACTAAACCTATGAACCACATCCAAATTGACAAGTATTCAAGAATATACTTAGCATCAATTCTATGGCTTCCAAATATAAAATGTTTACTACAATCTAAATATGAAACTTTGAACTTGAACGAAATTCACAAAGGTAGTTATCTACATGATAATCAAAACATGCCATGTTTGCAATAATGATTATTGAAGACTGAGACAAAAGACTTTGAGTGAGTAAAATTAATAATTAATTTTAAAAGACTATAAATAGGAGTTTAGAAAAAGGGCTTTGTTGTTAGGAGTAAATTTGAATTCCCAAGATACACTGTTGAAATATATTGGGGGTTTACATTCCTATTTGAAACATACTATCCTTATGTTCAATCCAAGAAATTTGGATGAGGTTTGTGTGCAAGCCACACAAATTGAAGCAGGGGAAAGAACATTCAGGAAGAGGGCAATAAGAAGAAGCCTTTCAAGGGTAAGTAGAAAGAGAAGGGTGGAAAATCGAAGGGAAAGAAGAATGTCACTGTGAAGAAAGAAGGGGAGAAAACCATATTCCAACATTGTTCCAAATTTGGGCATGATGAAACCCATTGTTGGAAATTACATCCTGAACTAAGGCCCAAGAAACAAAACAATAAGGGAAAATAAAAGACGATTGTTACCACACAACATGACCTTGGTTCAGATTCTGGTGATGAGACCAAGATTTCAGCCATGGTCACAAGAGGAAAAGAAGTTGTTGCAAGCACTAGTTCCTCAAACAGTCAAAACAACACTCCAAATGAAGAATCAAGAATAGGGTTGTTTCATGTAAGGGTAATTTCAAATCATACAAATATTGATGCATTATTCATTAGTGGGTCACAATCAAACTTAATTTTAGAAGACTTGTTTAAAAAACTAAACCTTGAAACTGTACCTCATCATAAGCCATATCCATTGGGTTGGATAGTTAACAATGCAAACTTATAGGTTACAAGGAAGTGTTTGTTCAAGTTCATCATTACTGAAAAGTTCATTGATGAAGTTGAGTTAGATGTAGTTCCACTTGACATCTCAGGAATCATTTTGGGTAGTCCTTATTTGTATGATAGGAAAGGAATATTTTATTGCAATGAAAACAAATACTTATTGATCAATAATGGGGTGGAGTACATTATGAGAGCCCATGTTAGGTCTCTATAATACTAGTGACTCCCCCATTACTATTGTATTTGTATCCCTTGTTAATATTGTTGTGCTCCTATTGTCCCCATATTGTTATTACTGTGCCCCATAGAATCCCTCTATTGTTATTTTTGTGCCTTTATATTATTATTGTTAGGTCGGCTTGGTTATATTGTGACCCCATAGACTCCTATATATAGAAAGGAGGTTTTGTCATTTGTATCATCCAAGAATTGTTCATTTATTTAATGTAAAGGAGGTTTCCCCCTCTAAGAGGTTGAATCCTAAGGTGTTGATCTATCTTTTCTATCTTTTTGTGAGCTGGTTTCTTAACATTTGGTATGAGAGCTTTGGATTCTAGGGTTTCGCTGCTCCAAATAGGTCATCGTGGCATTTGTGCTATAACTTTTTTTTCTGTGACATTTCAAATGCTAACAAAAAAACCCATTTGGGCCGAAATCGTTCTAAACCTTGGGTCCGAATTTCAGAAATTTCTGCGCTACATTTGTGGAGATATGATCTGAGGAAGTTGGTCTTTTTTCAGACTCCCGAATTACATTCCAAATAGGTGACTTGGGGAAAATCCTCATAACTTTTGTTTTGAGCATCACCTTACAATTTCGTAAGAAGTTACAGAAAGAGGACGGATTGTAGTTTCTTGTGTATATTTTTTAGATCCAAAGGTCAAAACAGTGACATTTGGCACTTCATATAAGTTCACTCTTCTAAAAAGGTATATAATCAGGTCATCTTGGGATATTGTGCATAACTCTTTCTTGGATAATCTAAATTTGATTAGACTAGTGGCATTAGAAAGAGGATGCAGAGGGCCACTGCAGGTCGCAATTTCAAAACTGGATGATCTAAAATTACAGAGATACATCAAATTCAATATCGAGCTCCTACAAAGTGAATAAAGTTGTGTAGTTTTTTTTTTAATTTTTGCATAAGCTTGGTTTGAAAAATTAGTTTGAAGGAATTTAAAGGGCATAGTAAAGCATTATTATCAGTAATTGATGCCCCGAGGAAAGAAAATGCAAACACCTAGTAAGCAACTTGAAAGCTCTAGCATGACTCATGAAGAAGAGGAAGAAATGCAACATCAAAATTACGAGACCAAGTACAACAAATGTCACTCGCACAAAAAGTAACCGAATCTAAGATGGATGGTTTAAGGAAAGATGTAGAAGCTAAGATGTATGGTGTGGAAGCTAAGATGAATGGCATGGAAGCTAAGATGGACGATTTGAAGATAGATTTGAAGACATGCATGGAAGATTTGAAAATAGATTTGACAAAGTTTCTACAAGAAATGCTTACTAATGGTGAAAGTGTAGTAAAGGAAACTCATAATGATAACAAAATAAATGTTAATCAATATTTCATAGACTCTAATGTTGGATCGAAGAACCACCATATTCGAAAAATCGATATGAGGAAGTTTGATGGCAAGGGTCCCGCAACATGGATACTACAGATGGATCAATTTTTCGATCTCCATAATGTTCAAAACACACAAAAGGTACGTATTGAAACTTTATATTTGGAACAAAATCAGTTTGTATGGTATCGATGGCTTTTCTCTCATAAACAAATTGTCACTTGGGCAATTTTTACGGAAGAAATGACAGCACATTATGAGGATACAAAAAGCAACACCTTTTTTAGCCAATTGATAAGTCTCAAACAAAAGGGTTCAATGATGGAGCACATTGAAGACTTCCAAAAATTGAACATAAGGGTAAAAGATATTCCAGAGGAGCATAGGATTGATGTGTTCTTTCAGACTTTAAAGGATAATATCCAACATGAGGTTCGCCTTTGGGAACCTGATTCATTGGAGAAGGCATTCAGGTTAGCAATAAAAATGGAAAGAAAAAATATGACAATCAGGAAGCCTACAACTCACAACTATAAAGATGGAAGTGTTGTTTCCCATAGACTTCCACAACCTATAAGGTTGACACAATAACAATTGGAAGAAAAAAGAGCAAAAGGGCTTTGTTATAGTTGTGATGGAAAATACACTAAAGGTCATAAGTGTGTTGGGAAGAAATTATTCTACATACATTGTGAAGAGGACAAAGAAAAGGAACAAGAAATGTCAAAAAAAGAGGATATACTCCATGAACAAACCCTAGATAAAGAAGTAATGAATCTGGCCATATCTTGTAATGCATTCGTTGGAATGACCACTCCTCAAACTATCAAGATAGAACGACATATCAAGAAGAAAAAGGTAATAGTGTTGATTGATTCAGGAAGTACCCACAATTTTATTCATTGTAAGATAGCAAAAGAATTGAATTGCTTGCTATATCCAACACTAGAGTGTAAAGTGATGGTTGCAAGTGGAGGAACCATAAATTGCTCTGGAAAGTGCCATAATATCAAGCTATCCATGGGCGAATATGTATTGAATAGCCCAATGCTTTCCATTCCAATGGGAGGTGCTGATGTTGTACTAGGAGTCCAATGGCTACAATCCTTGGGTACAATAGCTTTTAATTTTCAGGAACTTTTCATGAAATTTTTTGCAGAAGGAAAGGAAGTTGAATTAAGGGGTATTACAGGGAAACCGAGAAACATAATCAGCTCTAATGGTATGAAAAAGCTTCTAAAAAGGAACAACGAGGTGTAATTACACAATTATGTTCGCTAGATGTTTCCACATCGAAATCATCTATTTCTCCAGATCTCCAAAAAGTCTTGGACAATCATTCCAAGGTATTTGAGACTCCCAAAGGTCTCCCACCTATTCGTGATCAGGATCATGCTATTCATTTGATTCCAGGAAGTGTTCCTCCAAACATTAGGCTGTACAAATATCCCTATGCCCAAAAGAGTGGAATTGAACGTATGGTTGCAGAAATGTTAGAGACTGGTATAATTCAACCTAGTCAAAGTTCTTTCTCTGCTCGAGTAATATTGGTGCACAAGAAGGATGGATCATGGTGCATGTGTCCAGATTATAGGAAGCTCAACAAGCTCACTATTAAAGATAAGTTTCCCATTCCTGTCATTAATGAATTATTGGATGAATTGCATGGATCAATTGACTTCACCAAGTTGGATTTTCGTTCAGGATATCATCAAATCAGAATGAAGATTGAAGACATTCTGAAAACAACATTTAGAACTCATGAGGGTCATTATGAATTTTTGGTCATGCCTTTTGGCCTTACTAATGCACCTTCTACATTTCAAGGTTTGACGAATTCCATTTTCAAACCCTTCCTTAGAAAATTTATGTTAGTATTTTTTGAAGATATACTAATCTACAGCAAGTCTTGGAAGGATCATGTTGAACATGTTGACAGGGTGCTACAACTATTGGAGGAGAAACAATTATATGCAAAAAGATCCAAATGTTTCTTTGGAGTACAAGAGGTGGAATATCTGGGTCATATTGTATCTCATGAAGGAGTTAAGGTAGGCACTAGCAAAATTAAAGCCACTAAGGAATGGAAAATCCCCACATCGATAAAGCATCTGCAAGGATTTCTCTGGTTGACAGGGTATTATCACAAGTTTGTTAAGAATTATGGGAAAATAACTGCACCTCTAACAACATTATTGAAGAAAGATGCATTTTCATGGACTTCAGAAGCAACAAAGGCGTTCGAACATCTTAAAGAAGCAATGTGTCAAGCACTGGTCTTAGCTACACCGGACTTCACAAAAACCTTTATTGTGGAATGTGATGCTTCAGAAAATGGAATTGGTGTTGTTTTAATGCAAGAAGAAAGACCCATTTCCTTCGAAAGTCATCCAATCAAGGGAAAGTATTTACAAAAAGCTATTTATGAGAAGGAAATGTTGGCAATACTACATGCACTTAAGAAATGGCGACCCTATCTAATGGGAAGACACTTCAAGGTAAAAACGGATCATGATAGCCTTAAATACCTTTTACAACAAAGATTATCCTCTAAAGAACAACAAAAATGGGTCACAAAGATGTTGGGTTATGACTTTGAAATCATCTACAAAAAAGGGAAGGAAAATGTTGTGGCAGATGCACTCTCAAGAAAGGACGAGGATGTGGAAGCATTGTTGTGTGCCATTTGTATTATCCAACCAGATTGGATAAACAAAGCAAGGGAGGAATGGAAGAATGACGAAGAAGTGTGGGAACTTATTCGAAAGTTACAACAAGATTTCAGTACATCTAATACATTTAGCTGGAAAAATTATTTGTTATGGTACAAAGATCGGTATTATCTCTGTAAGAATTCCGAACTCAAACAAAAGATTCTTATGGAATTGCACACTTCTACCTTAGGAGGGCACTCAGGATTTCTAAAAAATTACCAGAGGGTTAAGAAGGAATTTTTTTGGGATGGCCTTAAATCAAATATTCAAAAGTTTGTGGTGGAATGTATGGTTTTCCAACAAAATAAAGTTGAAACAATTAAGACCCATGTCTATTACAACCTTTATCCATTCCAAGCCAATGTTGGGAGGAGGTTTCAATGGATTTTATCACAGGTTTACCCAAGTCTGAGGGAAAGAGTGTCATCATAGTGGTAGTTAACAGACTTACCAAGTATGCACACTTTTGTGCATTATCACATCCATTTAAAGCCAGTACAGTTTCTACTGCATTTATGGAAACAATTCAAAAGCTACATGGAAACCCAAAGATTATTGTAAGTGATAGAGATCCCATTTTCACTGGAAATTTTTGGACATAATTATTTTCTTGTCTTGGTACTCAGTTAGCTCATAGCTCATCTTATCATCCTCAATTTGATGTGCAAACTGAGATAGTAAACAAATGTTTGGAAGGATATCTTCGTTGCTTTGTATCAGATAAACAAACACAATGGGTCAAATGGTTGCCTCTGGCTGAATGGTGGTATAACACTTCCTTCCATACTGCAACTAAAATGACCCCATTTATGGCATTTTAAGGATATCAGACACCATCCATCACATCATATTTAAGAGAGAATTCTAAGGTTCAAGCATTGGAACATCACATCGAGCATCAACAACATGTTCTCCAACTCTTAAAGGATAACCTCATGTTGGCGTAGAATAGAATGAAACAACATGCAGATCAACATCGCAGCGAAAGAAGTTTTGATGTAGGTGGCTAGGTTTTCCTATGGCTACAACCATATAAACAAATGTCCCTCAAGCAATCTAAGAAGGATAATAAATTATCACCAAAGTATTATGCTCCGTACAAGGTGTTGCAAAAGATTGGTACTATGGCATACAAATTGGAGCTTCCTGCAGATTCTTGAGTGCACCCAGTTTTCCATGTTTCATGTTTAAAGAAGGTTATAGGCGACAAGCTCCCACTTCAAACAATATTGCCAGAACTTGGCAAGGAAGGAAAAATTATATTGGAACCAGAAGCAGTCATAGAAACAAGAACTCGACAGCTACGAAATCGATCAATTTCGGAGTATCTCATCAAGTGGAAGAACTTATCCGCTGAAGATTCCACATGGGAGGATGAGAATTTTATACAGAAGCATCTAGAACTACTCAAGCATTGAGGACAACACTTTTTTGAAGGAGAGGGACATGTTAGGTCCCCATAATACTAGTGATTCCCCCATTACTATTGTAGTTGTATCCCTTATTAATATTGTTGTGCCCCTATTGTCCCCATATTGTTATTATTGTGCCCCATAGAATCCCTCTATTGTTATTTTTGTGCCTTTATATTATTATTGTTAGGTCGTCTTGGTTATATTATGACCCCATAGACTCCTATATATAGAAAGGAGGTTTTGTCATTTGTATCATCCAAGAATTGTTCATTTATGTAATGTAAAGGAGGTTGCCCCCTCGAAGAGGCTGAATTCTAAGGCGTTGATCTATCTTTTCTATATTCTTGTGAGCTCATTTCTTAGCAGCCCATCACAAAAAGTTGAACATTTCTTTGGTTAATGCAGGGTAGATGAAGTGACTAGTAAAAGCATGTAAAAATTTTGTGCTTCTCATGATCAAGAAAAATAATGATATTGATTATGAATCTTTTGAAGGTTGTGATGAAAAATGAAATCTATTTGTTTGATGTGGTAAGAAAGCATGGAGAGATGTTTCAGGAACCAAAGGGGTTACCTCCCAAGAGGGGAATTCAGCATGAGATACAATTGCAGCAGGATATTCCACTTCCAATCATTGGCATGTATCGCATGTTGATTATGGAGAGCATGGAAATCAAGAAGCAAATTCAAGAAATGATGAACAAAGGTATCATACACCCGTCTGCTTTTCCATATGGTTCATCCATTGTTTTGGTACCAAAGAAGGACGAGACTTGGCGCATGTGTGTGGATTTTCATGCACTGAAAAATCACGGTAAAGAATCATTATCCACTCCCAAGAATTGATGATTTACTTGATCAGTTGAGGTATGAAAAGTATTTCACTAAGTTAGATTTACGAAGTGGTTATCATCAAGTTAGAATAGTTGAAGAGGACATTTGGAAAACTGTATTTAAAACTAAACAAGGATTGTTTGAGTGGCTTGTTATGTCTTTCAGTCTTACAAATGCTCTAGCTACATTCATGAGAGTAATGAATGATGTATTGAGACCATTTCTAGATGAATTTTTCATAGTTTACTTAGATGATATACTCATATTCAGCGAATCTAGAGATGAACATGTCATGTATGTAAACAAAGTACTTGATATCTTAACAAAATAACAATTGTTTTTAAATATGTCAAAGTGTGAATTTGGCAAGACTTATTTAGTGTATTTGGGACACATTGTTGGAGGAGGTGAGATGAAGATAGACCCCTCTAAGGTTGAGGTCATTTTGAATTGGCCCAAGCCCAATACAATTACAGAGGTAAGAAGCTTTTTAGGGGCAGCACAATATTGGAGAAAGTTTATCAAAACTGGATTGACATGTGAGTGAGTTTCCATCAAGGACAACACATCATAATGCCAATACCCATGCCACTGATAGCAAGAGAACCAAGAACACACATACATAACCATGCATAAGAAAACTAGTAAGGAAATCATACATGCAACTTGATACCTGCAAAGAATCCCACTATAGCAGCTTGATCCTGCTCTTCCTTGCTTGATCTTTTATTCCTCTTGCCTTCTTTGCTTTTTTTGATCCAATGTTGAAGTGCTTCCAAGAAAAATCTAAGTGTCCAAGAGTGTGAGAGAGGTAATAGAGAGAGACCTCCAAAACTGAATTGACAAAAGGTACCAGCTGATCCTTAGAATCCTTTTTATTAATGAGGCCTCTATTTTCCTCATTTTCATTATTTTCTTTCATTTTCCTCCTCACATGCACCGCGTGACCTTTCACCTTCCTTTTCTCCTAATTTTCATTATTTAGGCAAATAAATTGCCAAAAATGTGATTTTTCCTTTCCAAATCCTTTTCCATTGCCTTTGCCAATTTCCTTTAGCCATATTAAACCAAATGAACACCCACACTAGGATGTTTTTCCCAATATTCAACATGGAATAAGTGTCCCATGACCATAGTTATTATTTTTTCCTTTACTGACTTTATTTACATGAAGTTTTGATGAGGGTTCTTACATACGGTATATGATATTTTCATACATGCTAAAGAAAATGAACTATTTCATTGGCTTTAATATATATCTAATTGAATGTGTGTTGTTATTTGCTTTCATGATCATTGTATTCTTCTGAATTATTTTGGAGGTTAATTATTGAATATTTCTTTGCTCTTGTGTGTTTCTTTTAGGATAGTACTACTACTTTCATACTAGAGGCTCACTCTTTCTCTCCCCTCCATGGAAGTCAATTTTATAGATTGCAATTGGTGTCTCACAAAACATACATCCTTGTTGACCTCAAAGTGTATGATATTCTCTTTTGTTGTTTATTGCAGCCAAGGCATATCCTAGGATCACTATAATGATGGTCGAGCCCATATTCTAGTTGGAGCTACTACTCCAAGAAGTGTGAGGTCTAATTGGGACTTCATGATCAGGTGCTCATAGCTCAAAAATAAAAGTTCTCATAATGCCTCAAAACCTAAACTACCACGTCCACCTCGGAAAAACGATCCTAATGCAACTTATTTCACTAAATACTGAGTTTGTATGAGGAAGTTATTGAGTTCTGTTCGCTTTTCTAAACAGGTGAAATTTGCAAAAAAAATGCCAAGTCACTGCACTGTCAATAGTTCATACTGTTGACGTGGTAGGTGACTGTGCAAGGTCAACTTTGGTCAACATTCAATTGCAGTTTCACAAGTTTCATATTCTTATTGGGTTTTAGATTGATTACATCACACAATTATATTGGTTAGTTTTGGACCAATGAGAGAATGCCACATGGAAAGCCTGGAGGCCGCAACATGGCACCTACCAACAGCCTTAGTAGAGGCTAGTTAAATAAAAATATTATGGAGGTGTTGGGGTGCGACCCTGTGACCTCCTACTTGTAGACCAAGACTCTCCACCATCTTTGTTATGTTATGACTTAACCTATATAGTGCAATGGTAATATTTAAATTGTATTGTGTTGGAAATAATACTGAGAGGGGGGGTGAATCAGTATTATCTAGCAATTTACCAAATCTTCCTTATTTGATCTTTAGAAATTTTCTTGCATATCAGTACCATAAAACAATGAGCATGAATAAAGAAAATAGACAGTCACACCGAAGAACACAAGATGTAAGGTGGAAACCCAATGCGGGAGAAAAACCACCTGCTGCAATAATGTCTCTATCTACTTTCAAGAAAGTCTTTTTACAATGATTTTGTACTGGTGCAGTCCTTTACCAGCACGCAGGCTGCAACCTGCAAAGAGCTACAACTCTTTCTCGTTTTCCAGACTTCTCCTGTAAGGGAGCTACAACCCCCTACTTCTTTTCATGAAGAATCAAATGATCAACAAGTATACAACAGATACAGTCTACTACTGATATCAGATCAGTTATTACAGAAACAACCCAGAACACCTTATGAACAGAAATATACAGTTAACAGATCATCTTAAGACAGGGACACATATTTTCTTTCTGTGGCCTGCGACTGGACGCAGTATACCTTATGCTGTTCTGCGTGCAGACGCACTGTTCCTTTTTGCTTGTCTGCGACCGACGCACACATCAACACTATCGCGCCGCGTCTTTCGCTTCAGAGACGCACCCAATACCACAGTCGCACCGCGTCCTTCGCTTCAGAGACGCACCTGATCCTTTACTGTACTGCGTCCCGGCGCACTTTCCCTTCACTGAATCTGCGTCCCTTTAGATATAGAAGATAAGAGGACTTCAGAACCAACCCAAACACTCAGATCCACAGATCTGATCATGCGCCATATAGATCGTAGTCCATTAGAAGATTTACCCTTAAAGATATGGACTAGATCTCACCAAGAGATGATCAACCAAGATGATGCTTAATCCAAATGAACTCCTTTGCTTTATATAGGCAAGCTTCTCCCCAAAGCGTGGAACAATACCACGAGCCGACACCATAGAAACACACAACCGTCGGCTAGATACCACACAAGAAACCCCCACGAGCTTTTCTCTACCTTGAAATGTGTGCACTGGGCGGACGCACCTTCTGAACGGCTGGCCAGCGTCCCTGGACGCGGGTTCTGTATGGTATACCTGCGGGGACGCACTTGCTGAACAAATTGCCTGCGTCCTTCTTGATTTACCACCTGAAAGAGTTTGCCATCAAGGACAACACCTGAATCATAATGCCAACAAACTCCCCCTTTGGACTTGATGGCAACCACATAATCTTCAGCTTCATCATTCTCCCCCTTTGACATCAAGGGCAAAGGGTATGCTCCCCCTATGCTCATGCTTCTCCAGATCTGTAACCAGAAATCCATCATGAAGGAGACAGAGACATATTGCAGCTTATTTCAAAGATCTCCTACTCCATAATGCCAACAATGCATTATGTGCTCCCCTTGAGCCAATACCATCAATAGGAAGATGATCAATAGTGAGATGATGCATCAACAACCCCCAGCTTTTGCCTGAGGTATTCAAAAGTGTCCCTGGGCAATGGTTTGGTGAAAATATCAGCAACTTGTTCCTTAGAAGGAACATACTCCAACTTGACCTTCTGTTCAAGTACTTGTTCCCGGAGAAAATGGTACTTGATTGGTATGTGCTTGGTTTTTGAATGCATAACCGGATTCTTTGAGATGCTGATTGCACTTGTGTTGTCACATAAGATAGGAATAGGAGGTGTACAAGTGATTTGATAATCCTGCAAAGTCTGCATCATCCAAAGAAGTTGGGTGCAACAAGATGCAGCCGCAACATATTCCGCTTCAGCTGTAGACAAGGCAATTGAACTCTGTTTCTTGCTGAACCAAGATACCAGTCTGGGACCCATAAAGAATGCACCACCACTTGTGCTTTTCCTGTCATCCACGCTTCCGGCCCAATCTGCATCTGTATAAGCATGAAGAGTGAGATCTGTATCTCTAGGATACCATAGGCCATAATTTTGAGTCCCTTGAAGATATTTGAAGATTCTCTTTACTGCTTGAAGATGAGTCTCCTTTGGATTTGCCTGAAACCTTCCAACTATTCCAACTGCATGCATGATGTCTGGTCGGGTACCTGTCAAATATAGAAGACTTCCAATCATAGATCTGTAGGTTGGTTGATGAACTGCTGCAGATTCGTCATTTGCACTGAGACTACATCCTGTAACCATGGGTGTACATACTGGTTTTGCATCTTCCATGCCATATTTCTTCAAAATCTGCTTGAGATACTTGGTTTGAGATAAAAGGATTCCTCCTTTCTTTTGTTGGATTTGCAAACCAAGGAAGTATGTCAGTTCTCCTAGCAAGGACATCTCAAATTCTTTCTGCATGACTGAGGCAAAGCTTTGACTCATAGCTTCTTCATTACTGCCAAAAATAATGTCATCTACATACACAACAAGTATTAGTAATTTGTCATTTTCAACTTTTATATAAAGATTGCTATCTGCTGAACCTTTTGAAAAACCTTGTTGATGAAGATATTTGTCCAACCGGTAGTACCAAGCCCTTGGAGCTTGTTTGAGACCATAGAGAGCCTTTTTTAATCGGCATACAAGATTTGGATCGTTTCCAAGAATGAAACCATCTGGCTGTTCAATGTACACTTCTTCATCCAAATCTCCATTCAGAAAAGCTGATTTCACATCCATTTGAAATACTTTGAAGTTCTGACAACTTGAGAGAGCAAGAAACATTCGGATGGCCTCAAGTCTTGCAACAGGAGCAAAAGTTTCTTCAAAGTCTATTCCTTCTTGCTGTGCATACCCTTTACAAACAAGTCTGGCTTTGTTTCTAATTACTTCTCCATTTTCATTCAATTTATTTTTGAAAACCCATTTTGTTCCGATAACATTCTTATCCTTTGGTCTAGGAACCAGCTCCCAAGTGTTGTTCTTTTCGATTTGCTCAAGTTCTTCATCCATTGCTTTCACCCAACATTCATCTTTGCATGCTTCTTTCACATTTTGTGGTTCAGTAGAGGAGAGTAATGCCAAATAACTTGAAGCTTCTGCAACAGTTCTTCTAGTTTGTATACCTGCTTCTTTTTGTCCCATGATCTGAGATTCTGGATGGTTCTTTTGAACATATCTGGATGGAGTCTTTTCTTCTATTCTTGTTCTTTCTTCTGCTTCTTCGTGAGGTCCGTCTTGAAATTGTTCTTGCGGTTCTTCTTCTTCATCATTCTGTCTTTGAGGGTAGCTTTCATCTTCTTCAATGTCTTCACGATGTATTTGCCTAGGAATGTATCCTTTCTCATCAACCACTACATCAATGCTTTCAACAATTCTGCCAAGTCTTTTATTGTAGCATTTGTATGCTTTGCTATGTGGAGAGTAGCCAAGAAGAATTCCTTCATCTGCTCTAGGATCAAGTTTGCCAAGCTGCTCCTCAGTATTTTTGATATAGCATTTGCTCCCAAAGATTTTGAAGTGCTTTACCGAAGGAGTTTTACCACTCCAGAGCTCATGAGGAGTTTGAGTGCTGTTCACTCGGACATTTGTTTTGTTGAGAATAATAACTGCCGCATGTGCAGCTTCACCCCAGAAGGTTGCAGGAGTTCCTGATTCATCAAGCATAGCACGAGCCATTTGCTGGATTGTTCTGTTCATTCTTTCCACTACTCCATTTTGCTGAGGAGTTCTAGCTGTAGAAAATTCTCTCCTTATTCCATGTTCATCACAGAAATCGAAAAATTCATTTGAAGTAAATTCTCCACCTCTGTCAGATCTGAGGCACTTAATCTTGTGACCTGATTCATTTTCAGCCAAGGCTTTGAAGGATTTGAATTTTTCGAAAGCTTCATCTTTGTGCTTCATAAGTCCTAACCAAACAAACCTGGAGAAATCGTCAATAAATAATATCAAGTATTCCTCTCCTCTAGGTGTTCTTTTTCTGAATGGTCCACATACATCTGTATGAACTAGCTCAAGAGGCATGCTGGCTGATCCTTCTTTTTCTGGAAAGTTAGTTCTAGTCTGTTTTCCAAACTGACATGATCTGCATATGGTGTTGTCAGGAATTTTGATATCTGGAAGATCGCGAACTGCCTGATATTTGCAAGCTTTCCTTATTTGTGAGAAGCTTAGATGTCCCAACCTTCGATGCCATAACCAGTGCTCTTCATCCTTGCTTAGATAGCATTGTTGTTGTTCTTCATCAAAAATGTATAGATTATTTGAAGTTCTTTTTCCTTTGAGAACTGTTTTACCTGTATCAAGATCACGAACAAGACATCCATTTGATCTGAATATAACCTCGGTTCTTTGATCACACATCTGGCTTACACTTAGAAGATTATGCTTTAGTCCATCAACAAACAAAACATTTCCAGCCTTAACATCTTCTTTTAAAGGAGCAATACCTTTTCCTTTTATAGTTGCAGGAGTATCATTTCCAAAAGAGACTTTCTTTCCCTTTTCTAAATTAGAATAAGATTCAAGTTTTTCTTTATCACCTGTCATGTGCTTTGAACATCCACTGTCAATGTACCATAGATTTTCTTGTCCTTCTGCATAGAATGCTATCCCACATCTTTCTGTTTGAGGTTCCTTTATTTTCAATGTTTTGGTGCCTGAGGTTTGTTCCCTTTTTTGTTCTTGTACCTTTTTTTTCGGAAACCTGCTTCTGCATTCAACATCTTCATGTCCAAAATTATTGCAAATAGAGCATTCAACTTCATTTTCAAGAGCTGAAAAATTGTTATAGGTCCTTTTTGTAATCCCTGTCATGCTTCTTTGTTTTTGAGCTTCCCTAGTCATGATTGTTTTATACGCAACACATTGGGCTGCTTTGTGACCAAAGTTATGGCAAGAAAAGCATTGTCCATTGAAGAAGTTTCTGCGATTATTGAATCTACCAGCCGACTGATTGTAATTTCTATTTTCATCTATTCTTGAACCAAATTGAGAAGATTTTACCTGTGGCTGGCTTTTGTTCACCCTTAAGCTGGATTGCCCCTGATAGTTTGAAGTTTGTCCCTGCTTTACCTGATGATCTTCCTTGTGTTCTTGCTCATTTCTTCTTGCAGCATCAAGATAACTTTTTGAAGTGGAAGCTTGAGAAGTTTCTCCATTGTACCCCAGACCTGTCTTATTTAGTGGAGACCGCTGCACACTGATAATCTCATTCAACGTTTCAGATCCTTTGACAAACTTGAGATTAATAGTTTTTGTTTTCTCAATTTCTTTTCTAAGACCAACAATTTCACCTTCTAAGTTTTCAAGATGTTTTTCCTTTTCATCAATCTGAAATTGTAGAGTATCAATAATCATGTTCTTTTCTTCTATACATCTCTTGAGTCTAGTAATTTCTTCATAAAGGTTATGCACATCTATAGCATCCTCATAATTATCATCTTCAAATGCCATTAACAATCTATATTTGTTACCTTGTTCATCTTCATCACTGTTTGATAAGCCATCGCTATCTTCATGGGTGTAGTAGCTTTTCTTATTTGTACCCTGTTTCTTGTTCCATCTAACTGGTTCCTTTCCTTTATCCTTATAAGAGCATTTTGCAGCATAATGACCTACTCTTCCACAAGCAAAACATTTGAAAGGTAGCTTACCTCTGAACCTTCCAGAACCCCTTTGAAGATTTCTGACAAAGTTTGATTCTTCTTCTTCTTCTTCTGGAACATGACTTGCTTCATAGTGATCTTCTTTGCCTGATGCTTTAAAAGCAGCTTCCCTTCTGTCTGATGGCCCTCCCTTTCTCATTTCATAAGCAGTTAGAATTCCATGCAGCTGAGACATAGTGAGAACACGGAGATTTTCCTTTTCTTCTACTGCAGATACTTTAGATTCAAACTTGGGAGATAAAGATCTTAGAATCTTTTGAACTACTATAGTCTCTTTTATTTCTTCACCCAAATTTTTCATACAATTAACAATCTCATCTACCCGAAGAAAATAATTAGCCACACTTTCATCATTATACATCTTGAGAGTCTCATATTGAATCCTGAGAGTTTGAAGTTTAGCTTCTTTTACCTGTTCATCTCCTTCATAGCTGGTGATCATTTTGTCCCATATCTCTTTTGCTGATTTGAAGTGCATGACCTTCATGAACTCTGTTTGAGATATACTTCCTAATAGAGTACTGACTGCTTTTGCATTTGTTTCATACTGCTTTTTCTCAGCTGGATCTGTAGGAGTAACTGAAGGAAAGGCATAGCCTGATTCTACAATGTTCCAAACTTCTGTACCAAGAGATTGAAGATATGCAGTAACTCTTACCTTCCAATAATTGAAGTTTGTTCCATCGAAGACGGGTGGCCTGATTGATGCTTCTCTCTCGTAGTTGCTCATGATGATCGATCTACCTTCAAGCGATCAAGCTGTTCTGAAGGACCTGCTCTGATACCAATTGTTGGAAATAATACTGAGAGGGGGGGTGAATCAGTATTATCTAGCAATTTACCAAATCTTCCTTATTTGATCTTTAGAAATATTCTTGCATATCAGTACCATAAAACAATGAGCATGAATAAAGAAAATAGACAGTCACACCGAAGAACACAAGATGTAAGGTGGAAACCCAATGCGGGAGAAAAACCACCTGCTGCAATAATGTCTCTATCTACTTTCAAGAAAGTCTTTTTACAATGATTTTGTACTGGTGCAGTCCTTTACCAGCACGCAGGCTGCAACCTGCAAAGAGCTACAACTCTTTCTCGTTTTCCAGACTTCTCCTGGAAGGGAGCTACAACCCCCTACTTCTTTTCATGAAGAATCAAATGATCAACAAGTATACAACAGATACAGTCTACTACTGATATCAGATCAGTTATTACAGAAACAACCCAGAACACCTTATGAACAGAAATATACAGTTAACAGATCATCTTAAGACAGGGACGCATATTTTCTTTCTGTGGCCTGCGACTGGACGCAGTATACCTTATGTTGTTCTGCGTGCAGACGCACTGTTCCTTTTTGCTTGTCTGCGACCGACGCACACATCAACACTATCGCGCCGCTTCTTTCGCTTCAAAGACGCACCCAATACCACAGTCGCGCCGCGTCCTTCGCTTCAGAGACGCACCTGATCCTTTACTGTACTGCGTCCCGGCGCACTTTCCCTTCACTGAATCTGCGTCCCTTTAGATATAGAAGATAAGAGGACTTCAGAACCAACCCAAACACTCAGATCCACAGATCTGATCATGCGCCATATAGATCGTAGTCCATTAGAAGATTTACCCTTAAAGATATGGACTAGATCTCACCAAGAGATGATCAACCAAGATGATGCTTAATCCAAATGAACTCCTTTGCTTTATATAGGCAAGCTTCTCCCCAAAGCGTGGAACAATACCACGAGCCGACACCATAGAAACACACAACCGTCGGCTAGATACCACACAAGAAACCCCCACGAGCTTTTCTCTACCTTGAAATGTGTGCACTGGGCGGACGCACCTTCTGAACGGCTGGCCAGCGTCCCTGGACGCGGGTTCTGTATGGTATACCTGCGGGGACGCACTTGCTGAACAAATTGCCTGCGTCCTTCTTGATTTACCACCTGAAAGAGTTTGCCATCAAGGACAACACCTGAATCATAATGCCAACAAACTCCCCCTTTGGACTTGATGGCAACCACATAATCTTCAGCTTCATCATTCTCCCCCTTTGACATCAAGGGCAAAGGGTATGCTCCCCCTATGCTCATGCTTCTCCAGATCTGTAACCAGAAATCCATCATGAAGGAGACAGAGACATATTGCAGCTTATTTCAAAGATCTCCTACTCCATAATGCCAACAATGCATTATGTGCTCCCCCTGAGCCAATACCATCAATAGGAAGATGATCAATAGTGAGATGATGCATCAACAACCCCCAGCTTTTGCCTGAGGTATTCAAAAGTGTCCCTGGGCAATGGTTTGGTGAAAATATCAGCAACTTGTTCCTTAGAAGGAACATACTCCAACTTGACCTTCTGTTCAAGTACTTGTTCCCGGAGAAAATGGTACTTGATTGGTATGTGCTTGGTTTTTGAATGCATAACCGGATTCTTTGAGATGCTGATTGCACTTGTGTTGTCACATAAGATAGGAATAGGAGGTGTACAAGTGATTTGATAATCCTGCAAAGTCTGCATCATCCAAAGAAGTTGGGTGCAACAAGATGCAGCCGCAACATATTCCGCTTCAGCTGTAGACAAGGCAATTGAACTCTGTTTCTTGCTGAACCAAGATACCAGTCTGGGACCCATAAAGAATGCACCACCACTTGTGCTTTTCCTGTCATCCACGCTTCCGGCCCAATCTGCATCTGTATAAGCATGAAGAGTGAGATCTGTATCTCTAGGATACCATAGGCCATAATTTTGAGTCCCTTGAAGATATTTGAAGATTCTCTTTACTGCTTGAAGATGAGTCTCCTTTGGATTTGCCTGAAACCTTCCAACTATTCCAACTGCATGCATGATGTCTGGTCGGGTACCTGTCAAATATAGAAGACTTCCAATCATAGATTTGTAGGTTGGTTGATGAACTGCTGCAGATTCGTCATTTGCACTGAGACTACATCCTGTAACCATGGGTGTACATACTGGTTTTGCATCTTCCATGCCATATTTCTTCAAAATCTGCTTGAGATACTTGGTTTGAGATAAAAGGATTCCTCCTTTCTTTTGTTGGATTTGCAAACCAAGGAAGTATGTCAGTTCTCCTAGCAAGGACATCTCAAATTCTTTCTGCATGACTGAGGCAAAGCTTTGACTCATAGCTTCTTCATTACTGCCAAAAATAATGTCATCTACATACACAACAAGTATTAGTAATTTGTCATTTTCAACTTTTATATAAAGATTGCTATCTGCTGAACCTTTTGAAAAACCTTGTTGATGAAGATATTTGTCCAACCGGTAGTACCAAGCCCTTGGAGCTTGTTTGAGACCATAGAGAGCCTTTTTTAATCGGCATACAAGATTTGGATCGTTTCCAAGAATGAAACCATCTGGCTGTTCAATGTACACTTCTTCATCCAAATCTCCATTCAGAAAAGCTGATTTCACATCCATTTGAAATACTTTGAAGTTCTGACAACTTGAGAGAGCAAGAAACATTCGGATGGCCTCAAGTCTTGCAACAGGAGCAAAAGTTTCTTCAAAGTCTATTCCTTCTTGCTGTGCATACCCTTTACAAACAAGTCTGGCTTTGTTTCTAATTACTTCTCCATTTTCATTCAATTTATTTTTGAAAACCCATTTTGTTCCGATAACATTCTTATCCTTTGGTCTAGGAACCAGCTCCCAAGTGTTGTTCTTTTCGATTTGCTCAAGTTCTTCATCCATTGCTTTCACCCAACATTCATCTTTGCATGCTTCTTTCACATTTTGTGGTTCAGTAGAGGAGAGTAATGCCAAATAACTTGAAGCTTCTGCAACAGTTCTTCTAGTTTGTATACCTGCTTCTTTTTGTCCCATGATCTGAGATTCTGGATGGTTCTTTTGAACATATCTGGATGGAGTCTTTTCTTCTATTCTTGTTCTTTCTTCTGCTTCTTCGTGAGGTCCGTCTTGAAATTGTTCTTGCGGTTCTTCTTCTTCATCATTCTGTCTTTGAGGGTAGCTTTCATCTTCTTCAATGTCTTCACGATGTATTTGCCTAGGAATGTATCCTTTCTCATCAACCACTACATCAATGCTTTCAACAATTCTGCCAAGTCTTTTATTGTAGCATTTGTATGCTTTGCTATGTGGAGAGTAGCCAAGAAGAATTCCTTCATCTGCTCTAGGATCAAGTTTGCCAAGCTGCTCCTCAGTATTTTTGATATAGCATTTGCTCCCAAAGATTTTGAAGTGCTTTACCGAAGGAGTTTTACCACTCCAGAGCTCATGAGGAGTTTGAGTGCTGTTCACTTGGACATTTATTTTGTTGAGAATAATAACTGCCGCATGTGCAGCTTCACCCCAGAAGGTTGCAGGAGTTCCTGATTCATCAAGCATAGCACGAGCCATTTGCTGGATTGTTCTGTTCATTCTTTCCACTACTCCATTTTGCTGAGGAGTTCTAGCTGTAGAAAATTCTCTCCTTATTCCATGTTCATCACAGAAATCGAAAAATTCATTTGAAGTAAATTCTCCACCTCTGTCGGATCTGAGGCACTTAATCTTGTGACCTGATTCATTTTCAGCCAAGGCTTTGAAGGATTTGAATTTTTCGAAAGCTTCATCTTTGTGCTTCATAAGTCCTAACCAAACAAACCTGGAGAAATCGTCAATAAATAATATCAAGTATTCCTCTCCTCTAGGTGTTCTTTTTCTGAATGGTCCACATACATCTGTATGAACTAGCTCAAGAGGCATGCTGGCTGATCCTTCTTTTTCTGGAAAGTTAGTTCTAGTCTGTTTTCCAAACTGACATGATCTGCATATGGTGTTGTCAGGAATTTTGATATCTGGAAGATCGCGAACTGCCTGATATTTGCAAGCTTTCCTTATTTGTGAGAAGCTTAGATGTCCCAACCTTCGATGCCATAACCAGTGCTCTTCATCCTTGCTTAGATAGCATTGTTGTTGTTCTTCATCAAAAATGTATAGATTATTTGAAGTTCTTTTTCCTTTGAGAACTGTTTTACCTGTATCAAGATCACGAACAAGACATCCATTTGATCTGAATATAACCTCGGTTCTTTGATCACACATCTGGCTTACACTTAGAAGATTATGCTTTAGTCCATCAACAAACAAAACATTTCCAGCCTTAACATCTTCTTTTAAAGGAGCAATACCTTTTCCTTTTATAGTTGCAGGAGTATCATTTCCAAAAGAGACTTTCTTTCCCTTTTCTAAATTAGAATAAGATTCAAGTTTTTCTTTATCACCTGTCATGTGCTTTGAACATCCACTGTCAATGTACCATAGATTTTCTTGTCCTTCTGCATAGAATGCTATCCCACATCTTTCTGTTTGAGGTTCCTTTATTTTCAATGTTTTGGTGCCTGAGGTTTGTTCCCTTTTTTGTTCTTGTACCTTTTTTTTCGGAAACCTGCTTCTGCATTCAACATCTTCATGTCCAAAATTATTGCAAATAGAGCATTCAACTTCATTTTCAAGAGCTGAAAAATTGTTATAGGTCCTTTTTGTAATCCCTGTCATGCTTCTTTGTTTTTGAGCTTCCCTAGTCATGATTGTTTTATACGCAACACATTGGGCTGCTTTGTGACCAAAGTTATGGCAAGAAAAGCATTGTCCATTGAAGAAGTTTCTGCGATTATTGAATCTACCAGCCGACTGATTGTAATTTCTATTTTCATCTATTCTTGAACCAAATTGAGAAGATTTTACCTGTGGCTGGCTTTTGTTCACCCTTAAGCTGGATTGCCCCTGATAGTTTGAAGTTTGTCCCTGCTTTACCTGATGATCTTCCTTGTGTTCTTGCTCATTTCTTCTTGCAGCATCAAGATAACTTTTTGAAGTGGAAGCTTGAGAAGTTTCTCCATTGTACCCCAGACCTGTCTTATTTAGTGGAGACCGCTGCACACTGATAATCTCATTCAACGTTTCAGATCCTTTGACAAACTTGAGATTAATAGTTTTTGTTTTCTCAATTTCTTTTCTAAGACCAACAATTTCACCTTCTAATTTTTCAAGATGTTTTTCCTTTTCATCAATCTGAAATTGTAGAGTATCAATAATCATGTTCTTTTCTTCTATACATCTCTTGAGTCTAGTAATTTCTTCATAAAGGTTATCCACATCTATAGCATCCTCATAATTATCATCTTCAAATGCCATTAACAATCTATATTTGTTACCTTGTTCATCTTCATCACTGTTTGATAAGCCATCGCTATCTTCATGGGTGTAGTAGCTTTTCTTATTTGTACCCTGTTTCTTGTTCCATCTAACTGGTTCCTTTCCTTTATCCTTATAAGAGCATTTTGCAGCATAATGACCTACTCTTCCACAAGCAAAACATTTGAAAGGTAGCTTACCTCTGAACCTTCCAGAACCCCTTTGAAGATTTCTGACAAAGTTTGATTCTTCTTCTTCTTCTTCTGGAACATGACTTGCTTCATAGTGATCTTCTTTGCCTGATGCTTTAAAAGCAGCTTCCCTTCTGTCTGATGGCCCTCCCTTTCTCATTTCATAAGCAGTTAGAATTCCATGCAGCTGAGACATAGTGAGAACACGGAGATTTTCCTTTTCTTCTACTGCAGATACTTTAGATTCAAACTTGGGAGATAAAGATCTTAGAATCTTTTGAACTACTATAGTCTCTTTTATTTCTTCACCCAAATTTTTCATACAATTAACAATCTCATCTACCCGAAGAAAATAATTAGCCACACTTTCATCATTATACATCTTGAGAGTCTCATATTGAATCCTGAGAGTTTGAAGTTTAGCTTCTTTTACCTGTTCATCTCCTTCATAGCTGGTGATCATTTTGTCCCATATCTCTTTTGCTGATTTGAAGTGCATGACCTTCATGAACTCTGTTTGAGATATACTTCCTAATAGAGTACTGACTGCTTTTGCATTTGTTTCATACTGCTTTTTCTCAGCTGGATCTGTAGGAGTAACTGAAGGAAAGGCATAGCCTGATTCTACAATGTTCCAAACTTCTGTACCAAGAGATTGAAGATATGCAGTAACTCTTACCTTCCAATAATTGAAGTTTGTTCCATCGAAGACGGGTGGCCTGATTGATGCTTCTCTCTCGTAGTTGCTCATGATGATCGATCTACCTTCAAGCGATCAAGCTGTTCTGAAGGACCTGCTCTGATACCAATTGTTGGAAATAATACTGAGAGGGGGGGTGAATCAGTATTATCTAGCAATTTACCAAATCTTCCTTATTTGATCTTTAGAAATATTCTTGCATATCAGTACCATAAAACAATGAGCATGAATAAAGAAAATAGACAGTCACACCGAAGAACACAAGATGTAAGGTGGAAACCCAATGCGGGAGAAAAACCACCTGCTGCAATAATGTCTCTATCTACTTTCAAGAAAGTCTTTTTACAATGATTTTGTACTGGTGCAGTCCTTTACCAGCACGCAGGCTGCAACCTGCAAAGAGCTACAACTCTTTCTCGTTTTCCAGACTTCTCCTGGAAGGGAGCTACAACCCCCTACTTCTTTTCATGAAGAATCAAATGATCAACAAGTATACAACAGATACAGTCTACTACTGATATCAGATCAGTTATTACAGAAACAACCCAGAACACCTTATGAACAGAAATATACAGTTAACAGATCATCTTAAGACAGGGACGCATATTTTCTTTCTGTGGCCTGCGACTGGACGCAGTATACCTTATGCTGTTCTGCGTGCAGACGCACTGTTCCTTTTTGCTTGTCTGCGACCGACGCACACATCAACACTATCGCGCCGCGTCTTTCGCTTCAGAGACGCACCCAATACCACAGTCGCGCCACGTCCTTCGCTTCAGAGATGCACCTGATCCTTTACTGTACTGTGTCCCGGCGCACTTTCCCTTCACTGAATCTGCGTCCCTTTAGATATAGAAGATAAGAGGACTTCAGAACCAACCCAAACACTCAAATCCACAGATCTGATCATGCGCCATATAGATCGTAGTCCATTAGAAGATTTACCCTTAAAGATATGGACTAGATCTCACCAAGAGATGATCAACCAAGATGATGCTTAATCCAAATGAACTCCTTTGCTTTATATAGGCAAGCTTCTCCCCAAAGCGTGGAACAATACCACGAGCCGACACCATAGAAACACACAACCGTCGGCTAGATACCACACAAGAAACCCCCACGAGCTTTTCTCTACCTTGAAATGTGTGCACTGGGCGGACGCACCTTCTGAACGGCTGGCCAGCGTCCCTGGACGCGGGTTCTGTATGGTATACCTGCGGGGACGCACTTGCTGAACAAATTGCCTGCGTCCTTCTTGATTTACCACCTGAAAGAGTTTGCCATCAAGGACAACACCTGAATCATAATGCCAACATATTGTAGTTTTGGGTGAAGGTTAGGGGAGGACCAACCTATAGGCCAGCCCTCCCCATGTGAATGCAATTGCGGTTACACCAAATAGGCATCACAAAACAGTTAATGCAATGGCTCTCTAAACTGTCACCCCAATAGTTATAGTCCACATGTTCCTTGATAATTTCGACATTATGAACACATTAGTGCAAGTATCAAGAGAAGTAGATTTTTTTAAACAATTTTTTTTCCATATTGAGCTAATACAAAGGCCCAAGCCATGGAAGCTGGACCAAGGAGATGTAGCCCAGGAGGGGTGAACTCCTTCATAAAAACATTGTGTTAAAGTGTCTCTTTGATGGTTTGTTGTACTTTGAATGTTTGTTGTTCAATACTTGTTTTTGAAGATATTTTGTTCATGTCTGTCACATTAAAGTTGATGAAATTTACCTGTTTCAACCACTAAACAACCTAAAAAAACTTATGCACAGGAATCAATGAACAAACACATGTTTATAAATATGTAATTGAAATTAGCATAGCAAAACTAACATTCAATAATAGATCAAGTTGGTATCAAAGAAAAAGTTGATTTTCTTGATTTCTTGTGTTGTGTGAAATTAGGGTTTTAATGGTTTCAAAATTGTGATGCTTGCAAGGTTAAAGTTGCAGAGAGGAGAAGGAAAAATGTTGGTTGCAACTACTGAGGTTATGCCCAGAAGAAGGAGAGCCACAAGGCCACAATATCTGTCATCCAAAGTTATAATTCCGGCTGCACTTCAAACTCCTCAAGTTTTTCCTTCAACTAAGATTGAAGAGGTACAAGTAGTACCAGTTTTTGAGCCTGAATCCACAAAAATTATGTCTAGAGAAAGAGAGCTTGAAGGTCCTTTTTCAGAAGAGTAAGAATTCAAGAAATATTTCTACACTTTAACTGAGATGGTTAAAGTCCTCTATGAAGAGAGGAACACTATAATGGTTGGAGAGAGTTATAAACCTCCACATGGAGAAGGAAGCTCAGGAGACAAAAAGGATGATAAAAAGGATTAAAAGGGTAATGATGGAAAGCCACCTCCATCTTCACTATCCTCATCATCTTCATCATCTCACACAACATCATCTTCCATTACCACGACTGAAACTTTCCATACTCATTCAAAACCCCCAAAAGGAAAAACTCCCTTACTCAAATTTGACATTAAGTTTGAACTTCCCATGTACAATGGAGAAGTGAATGCAGAAAAGTTAGACAATTGGATTCGACAATTGGAGGTATACTGCAAATTCATAACCTTCAAGAAGATGACATAGATATCCAGTTGGCTTCATTGAGAGTATAAGAAGCAACATTAGTCTGGTGGGAAGCAAAGACTCAGGAGGAAATGCGAATTCATGGTAAGATATCCATTACTTGGGTTGAATTTTTTTTTGCAATTAAAATACGGTTTTATCCTTTAACCTATATTCAAAATGCCATTATGAGTTGGCAGAATTTTAGGCAGTTCAAAGGCCAAACAGCCCATGACTATACACATGAGTTTAGAAAGAGGGTTTTGTTGTTAGGAGTAAATTTGAATTCCCAAGATACAATGTTGAAATATATTGGGGGTTTAAATTCCTATTTGAAACATACTATCCTTATGTTCAATCCAAGCAATTTGGATGAGGTTTGTGTGCAAGCCACGCAAATTGAAGCAATGCGAAAGAACATTCAGGAAGAGGGTAGTAAGAAGAAGCCTTTCAAGGGTAAGTAGAAAGAGAAGGGTGGAAAATGGAAGGGAAAGAAGAATGCCAACGTGAATAAAGAAGGGGAGAAAACCATATGCCAACATTGTTCCAAGGCTAGGCATGATGAAGCCCATTGTTGGAAATTACATCTTGAACTAAGGCCCAAGAAATAAAACAATAAGGGAAAACAAACGATGACCGCTACCACACAACATGACCTTGGTTCAGATTTTGGTGATGAGACCAATATTTCAGCCATGGTCACAAAAGGGAAAGAAGTTGTTGCTAGCACTAGTTCCTCAAATAGTCAAAGCAACACTCCAAATGAAGAATCAAGAATAGAGTTGTTTCATGTAAGGGTAATTTCAAATCATACAAATATTAATGCATTATTTGATAGTGGGTCACAATCAAACTTAATTTCAGAAGACTTAGTTAAAAAACTAAACCTTGAAATTGTACCTCATTATATGCCATATCCATTGGGTTGGATAGTTAATAATGCAAACTTACAGGTTACAAGGAAGTGTTTGTTCAAGTTCGCCATTACTGAAAAGTTCATTGATGAAGTTGAGTTAGATGTAGTTCCACTTGACATCTTAGGAATCATTTTGGGTAGTCCTTATTTGTATGATAGGAAAAAAATATTTTTTTGCCATGAAAACAAATAATTATTGCTCAAGAATGGGGTGGAGTACATTGTGAGAGAACATCACAAAAAGCTGAACATTTCTTTGGTTAATGCAGGGCAGATGAAGAGACTAGTAAATGCAAGTAAAAATTTTATGTTTCTCATGATCAAGAAAAAGAATGATATTGATTATGAATATTTTGAAGGTTTTGATGACAAATGGAAACTGATTTGTTTGATGTGGCAAGCAGGCATGGAGAGATGTTTCAGGAACCAAAGGGGTTACCTCCTAAGAGGGGAATTCAACATGAGATACAACTGTAGCAGGATGTTCCACTTCGAAACATTGGCATGTATTGCATGCTGATTATGGAGAGCATGGAAATCAAGAAGCAAATTCAAGAACTGATGAACAAAGGTATCATACGCCCATCTACTTTGCCATGTGGTTCGTCCATTGTTTTGGTGCCAAAGAAGGATGTGACTTGGTGGATGTGTGTGGATTTCCGTGCACTGAACAAAATCACAGTAAAGAATCATTATCCACTCCCAAGAATTGATGATTTGCTTGATCAGTTTAGGTATGCAAAGTATTTCACTAAGTTAGATTTACGAAGTGGTTATCATCAAGTTAGAATAACTGAAGAGGACATTTGGAAAACCACATTTAAAACTAAACAAGTATTGTTTGAGTGACTTGTTATGCCTTTCGGTCTTAGAAATGATCTAGCTACATTCATGAGAGCAATGAATGATGTATTGAGCCCATTTCTAGATGACTTTGTCATAGTTTACTTAGATGATATACTCATATTTAGCAAATCTAGAGATGAACATGTCATGTATGTAAACAAAGTACTTGATGTCTTGAGAAAATAATAGTTGTTTTTAAAGATGTCAAAGTGTGAATTTGGCAAGACTTATTTAGTGTATTTGGGACACATTGTTGGAGGAGGTGAGATGAAGATAGACCAGGTTGACGTCATTCTGAATTGGCCCAAGCCCAATACAGTTACAGAGGTAAGAAGCTTTTTAGGGGCAACACAATATTGGAGAAAGTTTATTGCTAATTTTTCTTCAATTGCAGCTCCATTACATGCATTGACAAGTGTTAAGAAAGTCTTCCATTGGGGAGATGTACAATAGAAAGCATTTGATGCTTTGAAGCAAAAGATCATTTCAACACCGGTATTGGATCTTCCGGATCTTAGGTAGCAATTGGACATTCAAATGGATGCTAGTGATTATGCCATGGGAACAGTTATTATGTAGCATGGTAAGCCCATTTCATTTCATTCTGAAATTTTTAATGGAGATGTAACTAATTATCCAAGTTATGACTAAGAACATTATGCATTGGTACAAAGTGTTAAGAAATGGAAACACTACTTGATGGGAAAGGAGACCATTATCCATACCAACCATCAATCATTGTAGTATTTACAGTCACAATCAAAGTTGTAGTAGTCACGACATTTCAGATGGATGGGTTTTCTACGACAATTTCATTTGGTTATCAGGTATAAAAAGGGAATCTAAAATAAGGTAGTTGATATGCTTTCAAGGCCTATTGTAAATTCATTTTTTATACTCAAGCATAATTATGTTTTGCATGAAAGTTACATTGAACAATATTCATATGATAGTGACTTTCAAGATGTGTATGCAAGCTTGAGTCAAGGAAACCAAATTGAAGAGTTGGATTATCATGTACATAACAATTTGTTGTATCATTTGGGCAAGTTGTGTATTCCATAGGGAGAAAGAAACAATATCATAAGGGAGGTGCACACTTCAATGATTGTTGGACACTTTGGTGTAGGCAAGACAATAGTGAATCTCCAAAGGTATGTTATTGGCCACACATGTTTGATAATGTTCCTTGTTTCATAAGAGGATGTTCTTTGTGTGCAACAAGTAAGCCTGGCAATAGGAAAATTGGATTGTAGACTCCACTTCCGGTACCTTCATGTCCATGGGAAAGTATCTCAATGGATTTTGTAGGAGGTCTTCCATTGTCAAGGAAAGGTCATGATTACTTGTATGTAGTTGTAGACAAGTTCAGAAAAATGTGTATATTATCAACATTAAATGGGTGGGCGGGCCACCTCTGGTGGACCCGGCCCAAACCCCAACACACAACCATATGCAATCTGATTAATGCAGGGCCAGTAGGAATTGAACCCGCCCAGCCCACGTGGGCCGGCCCCCACCGAGCGGCCCCATGTACAACCCATTCAACGTGCCACCAACCAAAAATGAAACGAACCCATCCAGATGCGCACCAGAAGTTAAGGGGCGGGCCACCTAATGCGGACCCGACCCCCAAAACAAAACAAAAAATGTGGTTTATTGCAAAACAATGTGTTAATATGGAGGGGTCGGGGTTTGACCACTCGACCTCCTCCTTATAATTCGGGGTTCTTTACCAATCCGCCCAATCGTCCACATTGTAATATTCGCCCACCAAAAACATTATATAAACCCTCATTTGCTTAGTGCACGGAGGCTAAGGCGTGGCACGGAAATTGAGATATAATATTTTTAATTGTTTTGCAGGTGGAACCATGATTTTGGAAAAGCACAGGCGGAACCATGATTGAGCCAAATTCTCAGGAGGGCGAAATTTTTCCAGTGTCCAAATTGGACAAATTTTATGTCGATCTTACACCTCTCAGCGACACGAACCTAATGGCATAGTCAGTTTCTTGATCTAAGTAGCAAATCTTTAGATGACCCAGAAGAGGGAATCTTTGATGAATCTAGGGGGAATCTAAAAGATTCCTTAAGCCCCAAATTTTCACTTTCTCAGAATTCAGAAATTTGACAATTGATTTTACCCTATTCGGTGCCACAAATATGATGGTGCATTCAGATTTTGCCATTTTCTCATTTTATTTTTCAGCCACTTTTCAAAGCGAAGTGCAAGTGTCAGCATTCAAGGTGCGAGAAATCAATTCCATGAGAATCGATGCAGCGAGATTGATGGTACGACCAACTTCAGCAGTTTGACATCCTTTTCTTCAGATGGCCCCAGGATGTGAGTATATGTAGTGTGTTCATGTACTTCATTTTGCTAGGAGATGCATTGTGCTACACAAATCCCTATTTGATGGTTGATGTGGGATCTTGTTTCTTACTTTTCTCATGATTCCTACTTGATGTGATGCAGAATCATTTGTGGGATGTACTTGTTGTCATGATTCGTCATGTTTTGTTTGAGATCCCTTTGTTGTTATGTTGATGGGATCCGCATGTGTCGCCATGTATGATTGCATTGAAATCCCTTTTATTCCATGTTGGCAGGATGTTCATTATCATCATGCATGAGTTTATGTCATACTGATAGGAGTCCTTTTTTCACTGAGATTCCTGTAGCGGAACACCTCTTGGAGCCACTCCTGCGTGAGGGCATTTTCCTTGTATGAGAGCGACGTCATCTGTTATGTACATCATCACTATTGACAACACTTAATGCAATGGCCTACACCATCTTGACACTGAGACCCGGAGACATAGTCCCTCTTGGATGAACTCCATTATCAACGTCTTGAGTTTTATGTTGTTGATGATTGTCATGTTCCTTCTTCTTTACAGTGTGAATTTATGTTCCCTTATGCTACTTTAAATGCAATTTTAATCACATCACGAAAGTAAAAGATCTTGGTTAAAATCGAGAGTTGAGTCAACTCGGATCAAGTTTGGTATTGGAGCGGTCTTTGCATGGATGTGAATTGCAAGTGTGAACAATGGAATGTGCAGCAACAAAGGATGAAAAAGCGATGTACGAGACCATGCTCAAAATTTCCAAAAGGGTGGAAATAATGTATGAAGCTCTACAAAAAGAGACAGAGGAAAAGGAGCGACTGCAGATTTAGTTGCAAGCCACAGAAGAGACCCTGGAAGAACTGAAGCACAACAACCAAAATCTTCAAACAGAGAACACTGAATTGAAGATGCTTCTACATGAATAGAAAGAGGAGAAACATAGTCTGCTATGACAGCTGCAAGCAAAGGACGAGGCCTTGGAAAAGCTGCAGTGTGACCCATGTGAGGTAAAAAGTAGTTCTCCATCTTCATGTATGTTTCGTGATGATGATTTCACTGTTTTTGAAAATCTCACAACAGAAATTGGCTCCAAACTTCTGAATTATGAAGGAAAAGGATTGGGAATTAAAGGCCAACGCATTGTCAACCCCATCAAAGTAGAAGAATTACCCCATCGGGCAGGACTTGGGTATGTCAGAAAGGAAGTTGGGGAATGCGCCGAGACAACTAGCGAACCACCAACAACAGATGATGAGAAGTCCTCGTCAGTTCTTCCCAAATCGATAGAGGAGGTAAAATATGTTGATTTCCTTTCAGTTTTGTCTTCACATAGTATGATTTATGTTGGAGATGTGGAGATACCAATTACAGGGACAAACATGAGGCTCCTTACCAGGATGAGGTATAAGGAAGAAAAAGAACTTGGTGTTAATAACCAAGGCATAACTCAACCATTGGAGGTTGTGCAGAGACCTCAATTTGCAGACTAGAGATATACCGAGGGAGAATGCTCGAAGGTGTCAAATGTTTCCAAGACATTGCTGAAATCGTCGAGGAAAGAGAATGATGGGAATGCATCACCATTCACCTATTCAAGCTAATTTTGTATCATGAAATTAAGGATTGTTCCTGATAATGGAATTTTTTTTGTCAAATTTGGAACTATCCTATTTCAACATTAACTTATATGACTAGTTATCATACTAGAATAAGAAAAAAACACTATTAAAATAGCAATATATAAACTTATGAACACATTTCTAGAACATATTGTACTTATCTAATTTCTGGTAACCAGTCTGCCACAAAATGACAGGGAATATATTTCTTCATCCAACCAATTAGAAACGATAACTCTATTGAATCTCCCGTCAAGCCAGCTTCACATCCAGAAAAAATTTAGAACAAAGACCTTAGTAGGTCTAACCTAGAACTTCTCTCATCCCAACCTGACCTAAGGGATGTGTGGTTTCTGAAATCTGAAGAGATCTATCCTTTAATATTATTATCATAGAGCTCCAAATGATACAACTTCGTAAGACTTATAATTTATTTTGGTAGTTCTTATGTAATAACTATAGGATGTCTCTAGGGTTAAGATAAAATGGGTCTTGTGAGGATAACTTTGACAATTGCGACCAACTTAAGCAACTTTATGTTGAACTTTGACAATTGTGGCCGACATAAGGAACTTTATGCCGATTATATTGGTGGGTATTTAATTTTGATCTTGAGGATTATTGTTGAAGTTCAATGCATACAATTGTTGTTGATTCTTTTATTTCTTGTAAAAAACAAAATAAAAAACTTTACAAAAACAAGAATTTTATTAGAAACTTAGACATTAACGTATATGACAATGACATTACCACACACAGTCCTACCTGCCCGACCCTTCATTCACGACCTCCGGTTCCAACCTTCGTTTCGGCGTGCACGGCGCGCCCTCACCCAGCCGCCCATCCGCACGTCCACCCATTCACCCAAACTTGTTTACTCGAACGACTTCACCCGAGTAACCACATGACTTCACCAAGGTTGCCACACAACTTTGCCTGGCTCGCCCGAACGACCTCACTCGAGTCGCCACATGACTTCACTCGGCTCGCCCAAACGACTTCACCCGGGTTGCCCAACGACCTCACCCGGATCACCCGAACGACTTCACCCGAGTCGCCCGATGAGCTCACCCAGCTCGCCCGAACAACCTCACCCGGTTCGCCCAAATGACCTTGCCCGAGTTTCCTGCCCGATGATCTCGCCCATGTTCTGCCTGAATGACCTCGTCCGAGTTCTGCCCGACGACCTCGCCCGAGTTTCTCACCTGATGATCTTGCCCGAGTTTCTCACCCGACGACCTCGCATGAGTTTTTCACCTGATGACCTCGCACGAGTTTTTCTAAACGACTTTCCTGAAGTGCGGGCACATCTCCTGCGCCCTTCACACTCCAACCAACTTGTAGAAGAACTGCGTGGTGGAATGATGGCTTGTCTCCACAAACCGTTCACCTATGTATATGAGTGGGTGGCGGGTTGTGTCACCCGGCCGACCCACGCCAAACGCCCAACCGACTCGTTCATGTTGTGATGTCTCGCCCAAGAGGAGGGTCGGCCCGCCCAACTCGTGGGACCGCCCCCTCAACGCTCACCCAATGCCTATATGAACTCGTCCAAGGCTCATTCAACCTCATTTTGCACATGCTCCTCGTACGCACTTTGCACGATGAAGGTGAACCAGACCCCATGTCCCTACATCCTCCCCCACCTGAAGTCATTGTCGTCCTCAACAATATCTCATCCCAGCAACCATCTGTCACCAAGATATCCATACCAAGGCATACACCCCATCGGTATGTCATATATTGGAAATCATCTCAATCCATGATCATTAACCACCCTGTCGCAATCTCCACATGTTGCTCCTCCTCGTGGAAGGCTGGCCCCTCCATCTCAAGCTACATGCTTCCTGCAACATAGTGTCAACCTCATCATGTATCGTCATCGTGTGAATTGCTGCCATGATACTCCAACATAATGCTAACACATCTCTGTACACTGGATCCCCTCATGAATTGAACTAGTTGGGTAGCTAATCCAACTGTCACACCCAAACCATGAGAATGCACATCCTCATGTCACCATCAATCGTTTCTCAAAACAACCTGTCACATCCTCAACTCAATCAAGAATCCATCTCCATATAAGTAGAAGCCATGCTCAGGTCCATGAAGTAGTCTCCATCTCATATGCAACATTTTGTCCATGATGTTTGGCGTCAATGTGCTGCATGAGATCAGTCGCATCTATCCCAACATCATCATCCATCTGCAAAACATCCATCTCCTTAAAGTGAAGAGATCATCTCCTCAAGCTCCAACTCTCGATGTGCCACATCCAGGTCCATGAAGCAATCTCCATCATATCTGTATGTGCCATCCCTCAAGTCTTGTCACACGGAATAAGTCGATCTTGCGGACAAGATAGACCTTCCTAGAATCTAAAGAAGACCTAATGAAAAGCAAACCAACCAGACACTATCTTTCTCTAAATATGCTTTAATAAACAATAGCAAACAAGTGTTTTTAGGGCCTACCTTAGGTCCAACCCAAGCTTGTGGATGCCCTCGCTCCTTTGATCCAAATGAGCTCCTTTTTGTGAATCTGCAAACGCAAACAAGGCAAACAAATTAAATAGCACCTGAAAAGCCAATTGCATAAAACATATTTAACATGAAAGTCAAGGAGTCCATGAAACAAATAACATAAGATACTTGTTGAGAAAAATGAGTTTGATTGTATTAATTCAAAAGAAGAAGAACGTTACAACCTTTACCTTGACATTGTACAAGCTCCTCCCAGGGTCCAGCAAGAAGTCTCCTCTACTTTGACAAGTTTCACTCACTCCCCAATGAATCCAAAAAGATGTGTGATCTCTCCTCTTAAGCTCAACTAGGAAGTCTTGATTTCACCAGCATTTACCCTAAAAAAATTTCAGCTTCTAACCTCCTTAGCAACCAGCCCAATGCCTGTATTTATAGTGCAATGGAGGGAGGTTACTAGGTCCTCCTTCAAAGGGATAAAGCCCTCCTTCAAAGGGATAGCTCCTCTCATCAAGGGATTAGCTCCTTCTCTTTTGGGATGCATGAACCACCTCAGAGCAAACAATCCACGTCAAAATTCCTTCTAGAAACCTCTAGAATTAACCCAAAGTGAGTTTTTTAAGATAAAACTTGCGCTTTTTGACTTTCACAGGGGTCCGCACCTACACTGTTAGGGACAGAGCGGGCAGATCCGCAGCTTTTGTACACAGAAGGTGCGGGACCGCAGGTGACCATGAGAGAAAGTGCGGAACCAGAGTTACATTGATTTTTAATGTCTTTCTCTCATTTCCAAAACTTGATTTGAAGAGCTGAGGTCTGAGACTTGCTTAGGAGGACAGTACAAGTGATGATAGACCCATACTGACTGCAAATAATCATGGTGATGATATTTTTGTGTAACAGATTTCCCCCTAAAGTGCGAAGTCTATAGTAGCTGAGGATTTCTTATCATTTAGGAAGAGTGAAGTACTTTATCATTTCGAGGATCATCTTGTGGAGAACCCGGTTGGAACCTGTAAAAACATTCAATGCAAAATATATATATGAGATCATATCATCGCTGAGGTAGGCATTCCCATACTCAGATAAAAACTGACTAGAAACTAACTACTGCTCTGATACAGGAATGATCTTGTAAAACATCACAAGTATAAACTCATGTGGACATAGTATGGACGCAGCCATCTGTTTATGAATAGTCCATTATATAATGAATACAAAATTCCTCGTAGCCTGGATTGTGGAAACTAGATCCAAGGTCTTTATTTCTACTTCCCGAAACAGTACGATTCTATCCATGCGAATGAATGTGTTGATGTCGAACATGGTAGAAACCACTTGATTACCAGTCAATGATGTAAATTGTTAACAAGTGTGAGAGAAACCAGCAGTGATGTCAATGGCTCTCAAAGTACCCAGTACAATCCATGAGATGCGAATAAATGTGTTGATGTCGAACATGTCACGGAATCCTTTGATCGAAAGTCAATGATGTAAACTATCATCAAAGGCGAGAAACCTGCCATTGAGGCATGCAGACTTCAAGGTACTGACGATTCCTAGATCATCTTTCTAGATAATGAGCTGATGTCGATAGAAAGCGATCCGTCGTAGGCAAGCCCACAACACGAAATCATATATCAAGTTGAAGAAATTTAGTTGCAAGGACTGACTCAGGGATGGTCAAGATGGATGACAGATATTTTGCAAATGAATGGCTTATTGACAGTGACCTCTTGAACACATAACGACACGACAGATGGTTTGGTGACAATTGACCCAAAGTTAATACCCAGAAACCAGCTGAAGACTTTCAATGTGGTTTGATCAATTGTTAGGCAAAGGATTTCCCAACCCAGGTGAATGAAAGTGTCGTGTTCAAGAGTGGTTACAAAGTATGACAAACAGGCTCATTTTTCTCTCTTTTCCCCCACCATTTCTGGCAAGTACCTCTTTATTTTTGACAAGCTTGAGGAGGATAACATTTGCTTGATTATAAGCTCATCCTTCGGATGAGTCCAACTTAGTTTAAATTCGAACCCTAAGAAGGAGTGGTTCATTCCTGTTTGTAATTGAACAGGTCCTTTACTGTGAAATTTTAACGAGTCCAATATAGGAGAAACTCGGCGTTTTTCAATTTTAGAGAGTCTGAAAAAACTTAAGAAGACTCCAGGGTTGACCTTTTTCGTAAATTTGTGTCTCCCAAGCCCAAAAAAGTATAAAATAATACTTGAGAGAACTGCTTGATCTTTTACGACAAAGGAGTACTTTTCGTCATTAGTGCCTTTGACCCGAAAAAGTAAAAAAGCGATCAATGACATGTCGTTTTATAACCAATATCGAATTTGAAACGACAAAAATCTGGCAATCTTTTAATGTTTTTACGGTCGAAAAAGAGTTGTAAGTGGACCGTCTTCTAATTACATTTTAACGAGTCTAAAAGAAACACTCGGCAATCTTTTCATGTTTTAGGAGTCAGAAAAGAGCTTAAAGATGACTCTACATGTTTTTCGTCGAAAATGATAGATTTCACCTGAATAATCCTTTATTCTGCACAAAAACACAAACATTACTCACACCTGTTTAAAATGGATAAAAACGTCGCAAAATACCTTTTCAAAGTGAAACAGAAACAAATTTGCAATTTATTTACTCAAAAAACTTATAAAAAGGGCCTTTGTCAATTCATTTTTACCGTCTGAGTTTGGGTGAGAAAATAGTGCTTTTGCTCAGAAAACTTCCCGTGAAGATTGCGGGAAATCCAACCGTTGGAATCGAGCGCCGTCTTCTCCAGGTAATCCACATCATCCCACTCTTCATTTTTAACCGTTTAATTTTTTGTTTTAGTCCTTTGTTTTCATTTTTGGGAGGGTTTTTAGGCACAAAACCCACGCGCGGGGGCCCATAGGTTTACCATTGCGGGCCTGCGGACCCCGACTTTTTCTCCATTGGGAAAAAGCTCGAGGTTCGCACCTTCCGTGTAGACAAAGTGCGGTCCCATGCACTGTGTCTAACCTGGAGGGTGCGTACCCTGCCGCAAGAGTTTTGAACCCAAAAATTCTCAAAAATGGACCACACAAAATATTTTCTATCATTTTAGTTTGTCTTTATACTTGATGCAGAGAGTACATCATGCTAGATTGGCGTGAACGAGAGCATGAGGACGTGGATTCTACCACATGGAATCATCAGCCTTCACTTGATGCTTTGAGGGCGTGTGGATTGTACAAATTCTGGGCCATTCCTGGCATGAGGGCTCAAGTGGATTTCTTATAGTGGCTGGTTGACAGATGGAGCATACAGGACCAGTGCTTCTTCATTGGCAACCACCAGCTCGAAATCGAGCCAGCGGACATATATTTCTTGAATGGTTTGCCTAAGAGAGGCGAAGACTTGACTCTGCACGGGACTAGGTCAGGTGGCCAGTCTGTCGATAGCCTCCGGCTAGAGTACTGCAACAGCCAGGCTAAAGACAAAGGGATAGACATAAAGACAATATCCCGTCCTGAGCTCATGGTGATTGCATTCACTGTCACCGGACTTTGCGGAGCTGTCGCATTACATATTGCCACCGGATCCCAGATGCGTATGGCAGTTGATTGCTTTCGAGGCACCATCTTCAACAGGTGCGATGCCGTGTTGGCCAATGTGAAAGGCCAACTGACCAGGGCCAAGAACGGATGACTAAAGACCTTTGGTTATGGGGCTTTAGTCATGAGTTTTTGCCTGGAGAGGGTTCCTATGCTGATCCCATAGCACCTTACTGTTGGAGATGGGCTTCCTCGAGAGCCCAAACTGATGCGATGGGTCGCAGTCATGGCCCGTCACCCGGACGAGAGGACAAAGGTTTCTCGCTTCAAACATGAGTATTTCCAATGGTTGGAAAACCAGGTTTTTTCTATTCAGGACTTCCCTTACGCTGGGATAGATTTTCGTGGTGACCCAGACATGGTTCTTCCACCAGGAGAGCAGTGGGATGAGTCAGGTAAAATCCTTTTCAACATTTTTTCTATTTAAATTTTTTTTTGTTATTTTTCCATCGTCTCAAAACTGATAGTAAAAATTTTAAAATGCAGATGTGGGTCCACAGCGACCAGCCGCTCTTCGGCCTTTCGAGAGGAGGCAACCAGTTGCACCCACGCCAGCCCCACAGGACGAATCAACAGAGGTTTTGGGCGAGTTGGAGGGTCATCTCGGGCGCTTGACAGGAGATATTCCTGAGACCATTATAGACGACATTCCTCGTCAACTTCAGCGCTATGTGATTGGAGTCCCGGGACCCTTTAGGAGGTTCCTTTGCAAGGTGGCCCGTGCAGTGGCTTCTTATAGAGATCATCACTAGTGATAGGATGATTGCCTATTGTGGGCACATGTGACATTTTTGTTTTTTGTACTTATCATTTTTGCCGATCATAAGGTGTTTTTCAACCTATGATCGAAGACGATGTATTTTTGACACACTCCTATATATATATATATATATATATATATATATATATATATATATATATATATATATATATATATATATATATATATATATATAGATATATCTATATATATATATATATATATATATATCTATATATATATATATATATCACTATTACCAGCTTATCTTGTAAATCATGTTATGAAATGGTTTTAAATTCACATGTATGATTATTGCAAATGTCTATTTAACATTCGAGAAGCAATTGCATCTGCTAATGTATTTAAAGATCTCGGAATATGCTGATATTCAATGTAATCAAATTCACGTTCCAAGAGACGCACTCTAAAAAATAATCTTAATAACACTGGATTTCTAATGGCATACACTCTATTAAGCTGTAATACAACAAGTTCAGAATCTAACCTTACTATCAAACTCCGAATCCCAAATGAAATAGATTCAGATAATAACTCAATCACTACACTATACTCGGCAATGTTGTTCGTTGTTTGACCGAGGCTTACCCCATGCATAGATACTAACTCGTCAGAGGGCGAATAGATAACCCAAGCTGCGGAAGAGATGTTCCGTGTATTACGACAAGCACCATCAGCGAAACCAATGTATGTTTGGAGAGGCATCGACATCTTCAATATCAAGAGTAAAACTAAGATAAGCAGGAATAATGATGAAAAAACACTCTCTAAGCTAAGCACACTGTTTAAACTAAAACACGCCAGCTAAAAAGAAAAACTATCCTAACTAAATCTCCATACCCATCCTTTTAAGCATAATACCTCTTCAAGTAAAGGCCATTTCTAGGTTTACCCAAAGAGTCCCCATCAAAGTCTACCAATTCATAAGCCCCTTTGGCTAGCTTTCGCTTGACAATATAGGGACCATGCCACATAGGAACGAATTTTCCAGCGCCTAATTTATCATTAGCTTGATCATAAACTAAGACTAGATCTCCTTCCGAAAAATTTCGAGGGGTCACATTTCGATCATACTGAGCTTTCATTCGTTTTGCGTGAGTCTCGATCGCCAATGTAGCATCACGTCGATTCTCATCTAATTGATCCAAGTATAACAAACACTTTTCCTCTTCGGAAGTGGCTGGAAGTAACTCGATGGCCATTTGTAGTGACGGGATTTCGCATTCAATGGGTAACACAGCTTCCAAACCATAGACTAGTTGGAAAGAAGTGAACCCTGTTGATGTTTTTACTGAAGTTTGGTATGCCCAGAGCACTGAAAATAGCATGTTGTGCCAATTCGACCGATGAATCCCAATGATTCGTCGGATCATGATAACTAAAACTTTGTTGATGTATTCAACTAGATCATTCACTTGTGGATAATAAGGGGTTGAACTATCGTGACGTAAACCAAGTTGGCCTGTAAGTTCGGTCATCATAACGTTTTGAAAATGACGCCCATGATCAGTGATTATCGCTTGCGGGACACCAAACCTAGCAATTATATGATTGAACACGAAAATTGCAACTGTCTTGCTGTCTGCCTCAAATGTAGGCATCGCCTCAGCCCACTTAGTAAAATAATCTACCGCGAGGATGATATACGCATGCCCCCCGGCTGAGTGAGGGTTACATGTAATAAAATCGATACCCCATTTGGAAAAAGGACCAACGGCAATTATAGGGTGGAGAGGAGCAGGTGGAGCGCACATCTTACGATAAAAAATCTGGCAGTTGTGGCATTTTCGGACCGCCGTAATACAATATCTAAATAAAGACGGCCAAAAGTAGCCAGCGCGCAATATCTTTTGGGCTGTGGCAAACCCAGACATATGACCGCCACACGCTCTAGAGTGACAGTAATTTAGAACCCTTTCAGCTTCCTCGTGAGTTAAGCAACGTCAAAAAATAGAATCTGCCCCGCGGCGATAAAGAGTATCTCCAATAATTCTGAATTGTTGGGACTGGAATCGAATTTTCCGACGTTCTGACCTTGAAATTTCTGGCCGAAAGGATTGGGTCTGGAGATAAACGATGATATCCCCATACCACGGATCTAAAGTTCTGATTAGAAACAAGGATTCGTCCACAATGGGCTCCTCCGCCATCGTTTCCGTGTTAGCACGCGGGAAGTCACACATTAACTCCGCAAAAACTAAAGATTTCTTAGACTTAGATTTCTCAAATTCCAAGTCGAACTCTTGCAGGATAATGATCCATTTAGAGTACTTGCCCCCTAGCAATTCCTTGGTTAAAATTTAGATCATAGGGTTGCAATCCGAAATTACTGTAGTTTTACGTAGTAGAATGTAGTGACGAAAACGTTGGACAACTTGAACGGCTGCCAATGCCAATTTCTCCACATGTGAGTATTTTAGCTCAGTTGGATTTAAAGTGCGACTGAGGTAATATATCACATGTTCCATTGCGAATTCATCTTCCTGAACTAAGACCATTCCAATGGTGGAATGAGAGGCGGCGAGATACAAGAAGTAATCCTGGTTGTAGTTGGGATTATGCAACAACGGTGCATGGGTCAACGCGTGTTTGAATGCATCAAAAGATTTTTGAGCTATCTCATCCCAATAGAATTGAGTGTTTTGCTTCAACAACCGGGTAAAACCCTTTTTAACCTTGGCGTAGTTAGGAATGAATCGTCGTAAAAAGTTTGCTTTCCCCTGCAAACTTTGGAGTTGGCGAAGACTCGAAGGAGGAGGCAATTTGATGATAGCTTCGACTTTCGAGGGATCAACGCGAATGCTGGCTTTCAAAACTACAAACCCTAGCAATCGACCCGTTTCTATACAGAAGACACATTTGTGTGGGTTCAACCGAATACGATAATGCCTACACCTCATAAAGATTGCTCGTAAATGGACGAGGTGATCAGCTCGATGTAAAGAATGAGCAGGCAAAACATCGAGATACGGTTGCACAATGTGTTTGATGTCATGAAACGCATAAGACATCACCCTTTGAAAAGTTGCTCCGGCATTCTTAAGCCCAAAAGGTAATTTGCAATAAGCAAATGTCCCCCATGGACAAATGAAAGCCGTTTTTGGTTGATCGGCAGGTAGAATGTTGATTTGATTGTATCCGGAAAAACCGTCCATAAAGGAAAATATTTCGCTGCCGGCACAATCATCAATGATTTGATCCATATAGGGAGTTGGATAATTATCTTTTGGACAGGCTCAATTAATGTCCCTATAGTCGATGCATATTCTTATTGTTCCCTGCTTTTTGTTAAGAGGAACAATATTCGATACCCAATCCGTTAACGGGATCGGATAAATGAAACCTACTTTCAACAGTTTTTCAACTTCTGCTTTAATTGCAGTAGCTTTTCGTGGGTGAATCTGACGCAAACGTTGCTGGACGGGTTTAGCGTCCGGGTAAGTCTTGATCTCATGAACAACAATCACGGGATCAATTCCTAGCATTTCCTCATAGGACCAGGCAAACACGTCGCGGAATTCTTGAAATAGGGCCTTATATAATTGAATTTCGTCATCTGTACACGAGGCACCTATATGAATGTTCTCAACAATTCCGGGCTTAACCGAAATGTCAATAGGAATAGTTCGAGAGATGTTTCCCAAATTTAACTCTGAATCGGGATGTTTCATTGGATTCTGAGGTTCCTTGACATATTCAGTTGTAAAAATTGATGAGAAATCATTTTCAAAACGATCATCCTCAGGTAAAAACGAAGATCTGTGATGGAGATCTTCCCATGGTAAATCATCTACACATAGGATTTCACGAATTTGCTCATCAGAGTGAACAAGTTCAAAAAATGTAGTTAAATCCAAGGTTGATGTGAAAAGTGATTCCTCACGGACCACATTCATTAAGACATTTTCGGTTTAACATAGGTCGGCAAAAGACTGCACGGCTTCATAGGAAATTTCATATGGACTCAAAGGCATAGCATTACCAAACGAGTCTATCTCAGATTCAGAAGGGACGATCCAAGGATCATCATAAATAATGGTGTCTGATGTAATCATATGAATGGTTGCAAATGAAGATGATGCGTTGATTGGAGGAAAAGGAAAATTTCCCAGTAAACCGGCATCTTTAACTAATCCTACTCCAACATCCTTATATGGGGTAGTCGTTTTACCAACATGTTGAATACTCTCCGAAGCGGTTGGGTCAGATGAAAAGTAAGCTAGCTGGTCTATTGTTATGATCTTTCCATTGTGTGGAAACTTTATTACTCGGAAGACCGATGAAATGACCGCTGTCATAGTGTAAGACCAACTTCGACCCAAGAGAAGGTTGTAATCTAGAGGGGCATCAACCACCTCCACATCTAGACTAACGGTTTTTCCTTCAACCCCTATAGGAAAATCCTGTAGAATGCCAAAAGGATGAAACCCACGACCATCAAAGGCCTTTAGAATCGTTGAGGATTGATTTAGCGAAGGAGAACCAAGCGATCTCCAACACTGTATCGACATAATACACGTTGAGGCTCCCTCATCAATTACAGTCCGATGAATAGGCTTGTTTTTTACTATCACTGGAATCTGGAAATCCATTTGATGAGGCAAACATGGTGTACTATTTTCTCGATCGAAAATTATTAGGTTCGGGTCCTGAACATCAACAACTCCTATAGCCGACAAAAGTAATTTACGTTGTGCTGGGCATGATTGCAGCACTTCCAAAGCCGACATTTCTGAGGGTGAAACAACTAAATCCTCAACAATGTTATAATTCTGAGCCGCTCTCGCATGTGGATTGAAAGCTGACTTTCGAAGTATACCCTTGGCGGGGGGTTTGATTACCAAGTCTAGATTAGGTTTCTCGATCTATAGTGGATCGGAACTGGGAGCTGAGGTTGATGGATTAGAATGAGAAGATTCTACTTCTTTACCATCAACAGGACTCTTACTACCATAATCTTGCGATCGAGTCGCAATCCTAACATGGGACATCATCAATATGGGTTCTTCATTGGCACTCGAAGATGAACCTATCATCTTGCTGTCTTGAGCCGGAAAAGGATCCTTCAAAACAGCAGGAGTTTGGGAACCCTTGAAAATTTTCGCAACCTCTGCACGATGAGGGTAGTCTCTTGTAAAATTTTCATTGTCACAAATGAGACAAGGATAACGAGGTTTGCGCTTTTCATCATTGGATTCCACCTTTTCAGATTTCTCCTTTGAACTTTTATCCGTTTTATTCTTCTTCATTCCTTTCTTCTTCCCATCGGATTTTGATTTGGCTGTAGATGACTCTACAACGTGAATATCGGCGGAAATCTCTACAGAAGAATCTCCTATCGGGGAGTCAGGCAAGGTTATGATAGGGGAAGAATTCTTGGAAGACTTCTTCTTACTTTTAGTGTTAACCATGCCAATCATACCATCAGTGACATGAGATCCCGAAGGAGTTGCAGCGATTTGATTTTGCTTGGGAAGATCGAGGATTTTTTCATGTAACGTACCTGACTGAGTATAGACCAAGTCAAGGTACTGTGCTTGAGTAATCACTTGCTCCTCAGTAACAACGTCGGCTTTAGCAACATCTTCAGTGATCTTTGGCAACAAAGATTTTACAAACCACTCAGCCAAGATCTGATCTGGAATAAATACCTTCACTAAACGACATCGACGTCTCCACTCATGAATATGATCTGAAATGTAAGTGGATGTCGATTGTTTTAGCAAATTTAACAATTCTGTGCCATTGTCATATCGGACTGGCAACTGAAAATGAGTTAAAAACGAGGTAGCTAAGAGCTAAAATTATAAAAAGTGCCTCGCGGTAACTCAATGTACCACTTGGCTACGAGACCAATTAGAGTGCGCTGGAAAAGTCTAAGACGGATTGAATCATCTGTGATGGAGTTAGACACACACTAGAGGTGGTAAGTCATCACATGGTTCGACGGGTCCTCTCCTGATTTACTTTCGAACTTGGGAATGTCACTGGGCAACTTATTCGGCATTGGCGGCCAAAACGGAAGATAATTTATGCGATCGTTCATTAGGCGCGACAAGTCAGGTAAGTCCAAAGTTGTGATAAATGATAACTGCTGATTAGGATCCCTAAAACTCTGGGTCATGAGACCAGCCCTAGGAGGAGGATATCCAGGATAACTAGGAATAGGAATCGCGTTCGAGATATTTTATCCTCCCAGAAAACTAGGATTAACCGGACCGTACTGGGGTTGTTGAGGTTGTTGATAAGTGTACCCAGGATACGGGTGATACTGATAAACTGGCTGCTAGACAGCAGGACCGAATTGGTACTGTCCCTGGTATGGTTGATAGGTGAATTGTGGTTGACTTGTAACAACCGTACTTAAACCAGGTTGTCTTACAGGCATCTGAACCGAAGTTTGAATCGTAGATCCAGACGGTGGTAAAGATGTCTGAGGAGTAGATACAGGAACAGTAGAAACCGGAGCTGTCGATACTCCAGAAGTAGGTGGGGTAGATTGAACAGATGTTGCGACAGTTGTAGTAGTCATTTGAGGCAGAGTACGAGGTGTACTAGGCCCAGTCTGAGAAACTACTGAAGGTACAAAAGTTTGAATGTTAGACTCGACTGGTTGCTGGTGTGTACCAGAAACTAGGGGTTGTCTAGTTTGAGATAACAATTGTACACTTGGCTGCAACACCTGTTGGGTTTGCGATGAATCCCACACTATATTCATTCCGGGGTACTGACCCATAATTGGTTGAGAATACTGAGGACCATAACCGGGTTGAGGGTAGGATTGATAATTGAAAGGTACATTTCCTGTTCCTTGAACATATGTCTGACCTTGGGGTGGTTGGAAACCTTGGTTTGAGTATTGACCTTGGGGTTGATACCCTTGAGGCACATACTGATACTGGGGTTGACCTTGAGGTATAAATTGATACTGGGGTTGACCTTGGGGTACATATTGAGTCTGGGGTTGACCTTGAGGAATGTACTGTCTCGTAGGTATGTACTGTCCTTGAGGTTTCCCCCCAAATGCAAATTGTGTACCTTGAGGTTGCCCCCCAGGCGTTAATTGAGGCTGCCCCCCAGGTGGTAACTGGCCACCTTGAGGTTGAGGATTGGGAATAGAACCTGACATCATAAGAATGTCTTCTACGCTCAACGGCTTTGTACCATTTCTTCCAGTTGATAACCCTTGCTCAATGGGTTGAGGAGATGCTCCTAAAAAAGTACCAGAAAGAGACTGATACCCAGAGGGAACAGATGGACCGCCGTACAAAAAGGATTCGGGCGATTGAGTAAACATGGACGACTGTCCTGACATATTTACGGGAGTATAAAAACCTCTAGGTGTTGAGTGATAAGGAGCACGAGGTGGTGAAAAACTTAACCCTGAGTTTTCTAAATAATTAGTCAAAGAAAGATACCAAGAACTGCTCCTAGGTGGACTGTAAAAAATTGATTCACGCTCCCTTAGTTCAATAACAGGTTGATTTTCAGGGATAGGGATGCCTACTTCTTCTTTCGGAGCAGGTTCTTCAATAGAAATAAGTCCAGAAGGAAGATCTTGAGTGATTACTCTTTCTACCCTAGGTGAACTAGGACCACTAAAAGTTGGAGAAACAAACCCTGATGTCGGAGTAGCAGCAAATTCACTTTCAGGCTCGGATATTTCGGGTTCTTCACCTATATAACTAGTAGATGAAAAGCTACTAGCGATTTCGGAGACAGACACTGACTGTGGATTATACTCTGCTACTGGCATTTGAAAATCAGGATGTACTATCAAATAAGATTCTCCTTCCTCAGGTGACCCAACTCTACTGTCTCTAGGAGTTACAAGGACTTTTAAGCCTTCAAGATGGCTTGGTGCTTCCTCAGGAGGTTGACCCCGAAGTCTACGGGACTTCCTCAGTAACTCAGCCACGTTTACAATCTCAGGAGACTGGCCCCGAAGTCTACGAGACTGTCTTGGTAATTCAGCCACAGTTAAATAATTTTAACTACTTCACACGCAAACAAAGTAAAATCTCAATAAAAAGCACCTAAGGTCTCTAAAGAACCAAACAAATTTGAATCACACGCCTAAAGAATCTAGGAGATCAAACACACACAAACAGTAACTTTCCGGACTGAAAACACTAGTTGGTGATGAAATCCAACATCGCAGAGTTCAATACAGAAATGGCGGTTGGAACAGTTACCCCGACAACCTGCTTAATGAATAGACTGGCACAAGTTCCTCCACTTAACCATCTCGAATGAAGTGAACCCCCAAGAAAATCCAAGTGAGTCTAGTCGACGTCTGCTCCAGGTACAGTGGGATCTTCCCATCACTGTCACCTTAGGAAGAGTCCTAAATAATATGGCCACTAAGATTACCAACTGAGACAAATACAACTGGGGGAACAGTCTACGATCCGATATGCACGCAAGGGCAGAGTAGCAAGCTCAATCCCCTTAAAGGCTCCTTGACATAATCCAAGGTTTACCAACAAGTGACCCCAGGCTCCTCGACAATGGTTAATCTGAGGTTTATCGTTTTTAATACGTGAATATCTGGCGTCGTTCCCAATGAGGAAGGATTGATTCCCACACTGGTTCAGACACGATCTCATGCTTCTCCTTTAAGATGAGCATTCCCAGAGAATAAATGCAACAATTGGATTTCTTCCCTACCACAAGATACAACTACTTGTTTGTTTTTACTGTCTTGGAGAGTTAATTACTCTCCTACTCAAAGACACTAGCCTAAGCTAAGTTGGTGTATCAGAGCCCTAGAAAATAAAAAAGTTACTAGGTGAATTTTACTTTAAGCGTTAATTTTAGTGGTTTTTGTTTAAGTCCAAAGGTGCAGAGATGAAACTCGTGGTATGAAGACTCGACTCAAAATCACTAAAAATGCACCTAAGATGATCTAAACAATCTTTTTCTCTTCGATGAACTTCTAAACTAAGAAAGAGTTTGAGAATGCAAAATACTTTGTAAACACAAATATTTCTCAATTAAACAAATTAAAAGAAGAGCTTTTCCTTTCCAAAGCACTCAGAACGAGACAACTAATTATTTTCACAAAAATTTCCCTTTTCGTTTCAAAGCACTCAAACACTACAAAAAACAAACTTTTTTCAAAAGAGATTTTTATATTTTTCGAATAAAAAAACTCAAAACTATGCAAATGACTAACTTTGAGAGCTACAAATTATGAAAACCTATTTGAAGTCAAAGCCTACTAAAAGTCTTTTTTAAGGATGTTTTACTCAGCTAGATGCAAGCTAAGGACTAATTTATGCAGAATCACAAATCAGTCAAGAACAACCAATTTTGTTTTCTTTTTGAAAATGAAAATCCAAACTTTCAAATACAAGCTTTTCGAAGTTTTGTAAAGAGAAAAGTCAAAGCGAATTCCTCAAACAAGGGGAGATTTCATCAATGGTCAGACTCATAAGAAGGTTGGTAGACACTAAGGAGATCTGAAATCCCTACAGCTTCTAAGCTCAGAGCCACTACACAACCACAATGAAAAACAAACCCAACAAGCAAAACTCCTAGGAATTTCACCTAAAACCCTAACACTAACGAAATCAATCCAAGGAAAGCTTCTGAGAAGTTATATGCAGGTCTGGGCAGTGGATAACAATTTCCAAAGACAAACTAAGCTAACTAACAGAGGAAATTTTAGGGTTTTCAAAATTTTGACAGGGTCCGCAGGCCCACAGTTGGCACAGGTGCAGTCCCGCTCTGTGCTAAAAGCCAAGCTGTGGGTAAGTACGCACTGTGTCAAACGGCTAGGGTGCGGTCCTCTCCCAAAGCTATGAAAAATGAAAAATAACCCTAGATCTACAAACTATACCCAATTTTACACACAACAAGCCAAAAACAGAAACAAAAATACAGTTTCTCAGGTCAAAGTAAAAACAAGGAAAACAATCAAGTCCCCAGTATGGTCGCCATTTTGTCACACGGAATAAGTCGATCTTGCGGACAAGATTGAACTTCATAGAATCTAAAGAAGACCTAATGACAAGCAAACCAACCAGACACTATCTTTCTCTAAATATGCTTTAATAAACAATAGCAAACAAGTGTTTTTAGGGCCTACCTTAGGTCCAACGCAAGCTTGTGGATGCCCTCGCTCCTTTGATCCAAATGAGCTCCTTTTCGTGAATCTACAAACACAAACAAGGCAAACAAATTAAATAGCACCTGAAAAGCCAATTGCATAAAACATATTTAACATGAAAGTCAAGGAGTCCATGAAACAAATAACATAAGATACTTGTTGAGAAAAATGAGTTTGATTGTATTAATTCAAAAGAAGAAGAACCTTACAACCTTTGCCTTGCCACTATACAAGCTCCTCCCAGGGTCCAGCAAGAAGTCTCCTCTACTTTGACAAGTTTCACTCACTCCCCAATGAAGCCAAAAAGATGTGTGATCTCTCCTCTTAAGCTCAACTAGGAAGTCTTGATTTCACCAGCATTTACCCTAAAAAATGTTCAGCTTCTAACCTCCTTAGCAACCAGCCCAATGCCTGTATTTATAGTGCAATGGAGGGAGGTTACTAGGTCCTCCTTCAAAGGGATAAAGCCCTTCTTCAAAGGGATAGCTCCTCTCATCAAGGGATTAGCTCCTTCTCTTTTGGGATGCATGAACCACCTCAGAGCGAACAATCCACGTCAAAGTTCCTTCTAGAAACCTCTAGAATTAACCCAAAGTGAGTTTTTTAAGATAAAACTTGTGCTTTTTGACTTTCACAGGGGTCCGCACCTACACCGTTAGGGACAGAGCAGGCAGGTCCGCAGTTTTTATACACAGAAGGTGCAGGACCGCAGGTGACCATGAGAGAAAGTGCGGAACCAGAGTTACATTGATTTTTAATGTCTTTCTCTCATTTCCAAAGCTTGATTTGAAGAGCTGAAATATGAGACTTGCTTAGGAGGACAGTACAAGTGATGATAGACCCATACTGACTGCAAATAATCATGGTGACGATATTTTTGTGTAACAAGTCCGCCATAGAAACAAGTATACACTTGTCTCATCTATCCATGTGCTACCCATGATCATAGATCAATCAGCTCCCATGTGTCAAAGGTGGTTGAGTCTCAACTCAACCCATGCCCAGGTGTTGCCACCAAGGCATCATCATCATTGTAACTCCATCACTCCAAAGTGTATCATATTGATCCTCCACATCAAGTCACAACCTCATGTCATCATGAGCTCCATGTGTCATCTCCAACCAACATTTTGGCAAGCATACAAGTCTTAGCCCAGAGGTCACTGCAAGATGCCTCAGCTCTCCATGTGGTAGGAATGCTCCATAGTCTGCTCACAACTCCATCCAAGTCCATGGCCTTGTTGTACATAAGTGCACAACCTCTCCATCGGCTCATAAACAAAACATCTCCATGTCTCACCATCAAATCCACCTACACAACATCCTTGCCTTGGCACTGCTCATTGGATGCCCATAAGTGGCACCTCTACAAGTGCTCCTGCACAATGTCCCTACATAAGACTGCCATGCTCCATGTCTCCAACCTGATGTCCATGACTAAGTTGCCCATGTAGTCCAGCCAGGTAGACCCATCACAACAATTGGTCATCCCTATCCAAGTCTGCAATCTTCGGTCTAGTGAACTCGGTCACCCAACCATATCATCATCACATGAGTCTCTCCATCATAGCTCCCCCACTAAAGGTTCCACCAAGACTTGCTCTTGGTCTCGGCCATGAGAAGTCCACCCAAGTATCATCATACCTCAAGTGTGTGCCCTCCAATCTGTCCATGAGTCATGCCAGGCACTTAGCCAATTCTCCATGTGGCTAAAGCATGACCCAATCCTCCACAATGATCATCATGTTCCTCCCTTGTCACAGGCCTTTGTACCTTCTACCATAAGGTCACAAACAACCCCAACAAGTCCTGCAACAATCAACAATCCTTGCTTCTCCATACAAGGTCTCATCATAGACATCCATGGTAAGATGCTCCCCTGCATCGACAAAATGATTTTTCCCTTTCCTGCATATGGTTCATCTACCAAATGCTCAAATGAAACACAAGTATCAATAATACTTATATCATCATCATCATGAGGCTCCTCCATGTGAGTGTCCTCATCCATCCATGTCTGCAAACTACACGATCCTGGTCCAACTTGATCAATCTCAAGTTCATCCTCCATCGTTGTCACATCTGCAACATCCTCAAACATCACGGCTTCCTCTTCCTTTTCAGTACAATCTGCAACTTCATCCTACTCCATTGTCCAACCAAGTTGAAGGAGTTCGTCTTCAACATTCCTTTCCAAGACTTCAAGTTCCTTTCGAATCCGGGGGTTCTCTTCTTTCATCTGCTTCAACCTGTATAAGGTAAGCAAGAGCTTCCCTTCACATTCTTCCAAACCTACCATATCTTGTTGTTCAGCTTGGCCCAAGCACAAGGCTTCACCTCTGCTAAACCTATTTCACCCTTCACCTAAATCACCCTGATATTCCACCTGTCACCTGCAAAACTTGAACTCCCTTTCAAGTCTTCGGCCTTTGTAGAATCAACTCCTTGATTCAGTTCACCAGCTCTGATACCACCTATCACGATAGTGCAGTGGGATCAGCACTTCATCGTCAACCCGATCAGCTTCCTAATCATCAGCCTCTGATACCACCTGTCACGCCCCTACACTGGCGGTACTCTTCCAACCGCACTATAGCGAGGTGCGACACTACCAACCGTTTTCTTTTCACCAATACTTACGATTCTAGACTACGCCTAACATTCCATACTTAGTTTATTTTTCATTACCAAGTATTATATTTGTCCTTTATACAGTGAAAGCTCATAACATTCACATAAACAACATTATACAATAGAAATGCACAACAGTATAAAGGGAAGGGAAACTCCCTGCAATATGAGTCTGCCCGAATCAATATATATAATCTTCTTTTATAAGTACAAGTTAAATCTTGGGAAACCCCAAATTTACACTTAGCCAAATTTCCAACTTCGACAAACTCGGTTGCCCAGCTCGTCGATGCCTCTGTATGGTCGTCGCACGACTCACCAACACTTAGTTCACCTCGTCGCACGTCTTCACCCGACTTACTCTTAGTTTGGTCAGAAAACGTCCAAATCGTGTTATCCTACCCGACCTCTGTTCGGTGGACCACACGCAGTCCTGCCTGCTCGACCCTTCGCTCACGTCCACCCGTTCACCCAAACTCATTCACCTGAATGACTTCACTTGAGTCACCACACGACTTCACCCGGGTCGCCACACGACTTCGCCCGGTTCGCCGGAACGACCTCACCCGAGTCACCACACGACTTCACCCGGCTCGCCCGAACGACTTCACCTGAGTCGCCCAATGACCTCACCCAGCTCGCCTGAACGACTTCACCCGGATCGCCCAACGACCTCACCCAGCTCGCCCGAACGACCTCACCCGGTTCGCCCAAATGACCTCGCCCGAGTTTCCTGCCCGACAACCTTGCCCGAGTTCTGTCTGAACGACCTCGCCCGAGTTTCTCACCCGACGACCTCGCACGAGTTTTTCTGAATGACTTGCCCGAAGTGCGGGCACATCTCCTGCGCCCTTCGCACTTCTACACCTGCGTCCAACTTCGCACTCCAACCAACTCGTAGAAGAACTGTGTGGTGGAATGATGGCTTGTCTCCACAAACCGTTCACCTATGTATATGAGCGGGTGGCGGGTTGTGTCACCTGGCTGACCCACGCCAAATGCCCAACCGACTCATTCATGTTGTGATGTCTCGCCCAAGAGGAGGGTTGGCCTGCCCAACTCGTGGGACCGCCCCCTCAATGCTCGCCCAATACCTATATGAAGTCGTTCAACCTCATTTTGCACATGCTCCTCGCACGCGCTTCACATGGTGAAGGTGACGCGGACCGCAGGTCCTTACATTAGATGTGGAGGAGTTATTAAACTCAAGCTAGTGGACATCAGATCATTTAGTGAACATTTGTCATTAACTCGCATGGCATAGTAGATGGATGTGGAGGCAACATTAGGGTCCTGCGACATAGTATATGACTTTGAGGCTATCCAATAATAGTGAAAGGAAATGGACAAGCATTCTATGCAATAGAAGCCATGACCATGTTGTACTACTGGGGATAGAAAATCGGCCCATGGCAATGTCATAAATCGCTACGAGGCACATAACACTTACCATCTTGTAATAGTGTTTCACACTCGCCAACAATAAACTTCATACATTTTTTTTTTACTATGATAGAAAGATGTGTCTTTTTAAAACACGACAACAAATTAGAAAATTTTAGAAGTTTTAAACATAAATTTATTAGCTTATAATCTTTTACTCATACTCATACTCATACTCACATAACATAGTTTCATCCTTCAAAGTCCGTGACATATTTTCCTTGTGTTTCTTGTCAATCAAGGTTTGGTGTTGATATATATTCTCCCTTCACTTCGAATAGAAAAGCAAAAGATGAATTCTCAAAGATTGACGCAAAGTACGGGAAGGTCGTCTTTGTCTTCATCTTTATCTTACTGCGGGCCCAACAATATATTCTACGACAGTCACTCGACATATCAATGTGCTCAGCGCCATCATGGACATATCTAAATCTTGTTGGGCGTGGAACATACATGTTATATACATTCATAACTAAATAAATAAATACATTCATAACTAAATAAATAAATAGTTGATCTACATTACTAACTAAATAAACACTGGGTTAATATTTATTTACAAAGAATTAGAAAAACACTTTGGTCCCAATTTTTTCACATAATCACATTCATCATCGAACATTTTATTCTTAGATAAATCTAAACAATAACAAATCATCAAAATTTTGCTTTAATAAAATAAATTCACCTAATAAATTATAATTAGAAATACCAAAAAAATTGTAATTATTGATAATGAATAGAGTCTTATAAATTAATTAATGGGTAAAAACAAATAAGTAAAAACTCATCATAAACATTAAATTGATAACATATATCTCAAAATAAAAAAAAATAAAAAAAAAATCATAAAAATAACTAAATTACTATTATTATTATTAAAAATAATATTTTTAACCATGGAGATTCACTCTCATTTTACCATGGAGATTTTTAACCCAAAAATAAGCTTTATTACATGGTTTATCAATACCAAATGTCCAAAAAAATCCATAACTAGTTTCATATGCAATTGTTCATATACCATTTTTTTAATTGATCAATTTAATTAAAATGGTGTAAAGTGCATAACTGCTTTTTAGATAAATCTCAATCTTTGATATTTGAGATATTACTATTACTAAAAATATTCCAAAATATTACATAGAGGTTAAATCTTTACCGTCCACCTAATAATTATTCATAATCAAATTAAAATTCTAAAAACCCTACTCTAAAATAAACACATGATTTCTCACCATACTAATAAACATGTTAATCAACTCTAATTAATATAAAATATAATTTTGTATATAAAAGCTATTTCTGTAAGTTTAGGTTTAGGTTGTAACGGGAAAGGAGAAGGTGGGTGTGGGTGTTTTTGTTAGTACTATCATAAGGCATTTACTCTCAAATGTTGTAAAAGGTTTTCCTTTTGTGATGACGTTGTTTCTTTTTTTATTCACTCTCAAATTTTGTTAAATATTTGCTCTTTGTTTGGTTTTTGTGGTGATTAAACTTACTTTTATTATTCAATTTTTTTATTTTTAAAATATACATGTTCTCTAAAAATAATAAAATAAAATAAATAATGATAATTATAATTAATAATTAAACCAATCTAGGTCGATTTATATAATTCTTGAAAAAATTAAAATGATCTTTTTTATTTGAATTTAATAAAATATAAATAACCAATAGGTATGTTTATTTTGAAATAAGACATCCAAAATTTTAATTTAATTTTCAATAATTATTAGATAGATGGTCAAGTTTTAACTTCTACCACTGAATATTTTATAATATTTGTAGGAGTATTCACAAATCAAAGGATTTACCTCTAATGTAATCATTCTCTTTCTTCCTTTTCATTATCAATTACATTGATGAATTAAAAAAAGTGTCATATGAAATGAGTTGAGGTTTTTTTTGGGTATGTGGTATTGATAGACCATGGTATTGTAACAAAGTGTATTTACAGATTAAGAATCACCATGGTAAAGTGGGCTTGAACCTTCTTGGTTAATAATCTTGTTACATGTTTTTTTAAGTGTATATATGTTTAACTTATATATTAATTCTTTTTATAATAATAATAATAAATTTACAATTTAGTTAATTTTTATGTTGTTCCTTAATTTTAACAATGTGAGATATATCATGAAGTGTTTTAATGCGTATTATGGATTAATTCCCATGAGATTTTACTACCCAATTATTTTAGGCATAGTCTAACTAATAGACAAAATAATTTTTTTGGTCGGAATTCGCCAGATTTTGATTTCATATATTAGTTAGATTACGAGCTTCGTGGATTTTTAAATAACAAGAACTCACCATCGAAATTTTATTGTTGGATTGTTGGATTCCAACAAAAAAAAGGGCGTCATCTATCATTTAGACTCTGCCTCTTTACTAGCCCTACCAAGGCAAAAAAATTGTTCCATCTATTATTTAGACAGTGCCTTTAGGATCCCTACCAAGGCACAACTCTAGCAATCAAAATATTAATATTTATAGGAAAACCAATCAAAATTAAAATCTTTGAAAATTTAAGCAAGTATTTGCATAAAAAATGGATTGGAACAAGATGTAAATAAATATACTTACCAAGAGTTATTGTACACCATTATCTATGTGTTTTTTAGCACTTTTATAAGTAGGAGTACAAATTTAACTTTGCAAGCGTAGTACTGGTTACTACCCACAAAAATTTATTCAACTCTTTCCCCTTATTTAGCAATTAATTTTTCCATTTCACATATCAATTTGATTTTTTATTAATGAAAGAATAATTTCTATTTAAGTGGTAGGGACTAATTTTCCATAGACATATGATACATTTCCCTCCCTGAAAAGAGAAACTGATTTATTTTTTTAAGACGTTATCCCATAACTGACCTAACTGCATGAGACTCACTGTAGGTTAGATTTTTTTAAAGACGTTATCCCATAACTGACCTAACTACATAAGAATCACTGTAGGTTAGAGTATAATTGTTCTTATTGATTAGGCCAAGAAGATACACGTTGGGCATTGCTTTTGAGTTATGTCCTTTTTGAATTGGATGTATTCTCATTCCTGAAGTTGTTGGCTATTAGATATTGTTCCATGATAGAGCACATATAGAAAGTGGAATATTCAATTTCCTTTTTGCAATATTATATGAATAACTACAAATATATAGTTTACATTCACAATCTTGATATAAAGAGTGGAAATTTGCGAGATTATATGAATAATTACAAATATATAGTTTACATTCACACTCTTGATATTATTTATCTTCAATATGCCTCAACCTCTAAGTTATTCAATGATGAAATGTGTAATTGCATAGATAAGTATCCAAATATAAATGGAATTTGAAAAGAGGAGGTGAAAGTCTGTAAGCCCATTGTCAACATTATATACAAGAAAGGATGCATTTTCTTATGTCAAATTTGGCATACAAGAAGGGCTTCCCATATGGTTAAGTACATAAGCATTTTTTTGTAGATCCTTTCATGCATATTGTGTGTATCTGATTTGGATTTGGATTGTGTATTTATAAATTCCTTTCGCATTGATAATATGTATTGGATTAAAATTATTTTTTATATTATACAAAAAAAAAAATATTAGTATGTAACTATTTTATTTTTTTTCCATATAGAATCCATTTTATCTATTATTATATTTTTTTGGTTGATCTAAAAACATTTGCATTAATTTCTTTTAATAGAGTTGGATGATCAAGTTTATGGAATGCATATTATAAAGTTAATCGACAATCTCTCATTTCATTATCAAATTAAAAAGTATAGGGAAATAATTTGTTGAGAAACTACATGGATTTTGCAGATTATCCTACTCCTTGAGCTCTTAAAATTGAAGACATTCTAGATATTATTAATGATTTTCGTGTTTATGCCAAAAATTTTAACACCAAAAATGTTATAATTTAAAATTTAGCAACTTACGAAGTTGCACTTACGTACTCTAGTGAAGTTTTACAAATTAATTTTATTTATTTATTTATTTCAATTAACATCATATTTCTTTTCCTCGTGTTAATATTAACTAGATGTTATATAAATAATCTTGTATTTAGAATATTATCAATGGAATTGGTTGGTTTTTTCCGAAGAAAATCATTATTTTTTATTAGAGAATAAAGAGTTACATCAGTAAATGCATTATGGTGCATTAAATAAAGAGTACCCTTACAAAGCATACATAAATCAAAAACATATTAGTGTTCTCAAAAAATAGTGTCGTTAGTGTTCTCAAAAATAGTGATGGTCTAATATACATATCGGATATGAATCACCCTGTTATTAATCATAATATATACATATACAAAATAATAGGTTTAACATAAAATATTGACATAATCAAACTCCTCATAAATAACTAGATAACTAGATATAGAAAAAGGATTGATGTTGGAAACTTTGGATTGTGCCATTTACATGTTCAGAGACTTGTCAAACCCCCATATCTTGCTAAATGTTTTCCTTTTGATAAAAAAACGTGTTGCAGGATTACCTTCCTTGTGGATATGACAAGTAATAGAATTAAAAGATTGTTTAAGTTCCAATATTTATTCGAGAATAGGAAGCAGTGTGTGATTGGGGCATCTTTGAGTTTCATTGAAGTAGTTGATGACATTTACAGAATCCCCAATCACTTGTAGAGAAAGGATAATTATATTCCAGTGTTTAACACAACAAAAATTCCAGAAAGATGAGTTCTACATAATTATTTGATCCCTTGCCTAAACCTATCTTTGAATTAAGAAAGTGTTGTTCGTGTAAGTATAAAATAAGCCCTCCACTACATATTCCTTCCCTAGGAGAAGCTCCGTCAAAATAAGAACAAGGGATTTGAGGGTTGATGACTTCTTTAGGGACATTTCTAGGAACCTATTAATGAAATTCGTTAGTTGTTATTAGCCTTTGTTAATAATGTGCATTGAATATCATTTATATATTTTCCACTTTGATATGTTATTATAACTTTAGATACAATTTGCTTTAATATTTATTGGTAATTTATGGATATTTTGTTGTTAATTAATAATTAATATTAGTCGAGTCTTAGTAGGGGAACCAGTTGAGAAAGGGTTTTGTTACCAAGGTAACTTGTATTCAAACTTCACTGGGTCCACGTTCTGGGAGGAGAAATGTGACTATAGGAAAAACTATAATACCATATGGGAGCTAAATGTCCTAAACAACAATAAGGTTCAAGGGTTCTTAGAGCTAGTTTATTTGGGATTTAATCATTTTCAAGGATTGTTCAAGGTATCATGGTAGGTCAAGATGGGATGTTATGGATTATATCATTATAATATTTATCATCTATATTGATGCTTTCAGTGTGGGAAAATTTGGAGGAATTATCACTTGAGATCATTTTAATGATGGGTTTTAGTTTGGAGAATTGGGGTTTGAAGCCTTTTAGATCTACTATGAGGTATAAAATAGATTATTTTAGGACAAAGCATTCTTGCTTTAGCATGTGGCCCTAAATACTAATACACTTAGAGACCTCTACAAAGATACAAGAATAATGTTAATTGGAGCTTCTATGCAAAAGTTATGCATTCTGCAAATTGACCTACTACATTGACCAACATGGTATGAGATGATGCCATTTTATCCCATATTACTCATGCAAATGGGATAGCCACATGTTGAATTTCAAGAAGACTTTAAAAGGTGCAAACTCATAACTCTAGTTAAGGGTTGAGTGAGTCAAACCTTACCCCCAGTTGGCTCTGAAGCGATGTTAAATATTGATCCCCTAAGAGGAGTATGGGTTCCATTCTATGCAATTATATTTTATTACATAGTTAACCATAAAAACTAGTAGTGGGAAGTCAGAGCACATAACAAAGGGATTAAGGTTGTGTAGTACCCTTTTAGGTCATAGATCTCACATAAATCCATAGAGTACATCTTCCTTTGTACTTGTATAGTCGCATATTAGTGAAAAGAGAGAAAAATAAACTTACCTTCTTGGTAGGTTTTCTACCATAAGGGTTTCCCAAAGCAAACTTGTATCTATTGTGGATGGTGTGTGTGTATTTCTTTATGTTATCTATTTCTCACATTTTTTATATTTCATTTATTTATGTACAAAAAATAGGTATTAAAGAATACAATATCTAAAATGAAACTTAACCTACATAGTATAGATTTTAGTTATTTTATCAGATCTATTGTGATGAATTGTTCTAATGGAATATCTATGAAATTTTATAGATCATGTTGGAATTACAGAAAGTTTTCTTTGGGGTATTTTGTTGGAAATTATTGGGGATCAAAGAATAGGTTCAAGAAGAAAGTTTCAAAACCTTATCCATGGCTAACGAGTCTATTTACAATAACCCTTGAGATCGATTTTTTGAGATTGGAAGCATAAGTTGCCAAAATCAAATGAAACAAGAACCTCCACATGGTGGATATATTAAGAAAGATTATATTGTTTGGAAAGTTTGAGGGTTTAAACTCAAAGATCGAACCAATGGGGAAATCAAGAGATCACGAAGATGCAGAAAATGAGACACAAAAGGGGTCAAGAAAGAGAAACATATTTTAAGTGTTGTTAAACATTCTTAGACACTAATCGAGATGGAAATGAAAGTGGATAGGAAGTCATACCAGGGTGAGAACAACACATTAAAATTGAATCATTGGTTTCATCAATTAGAATTTTATTACTGTGTTCATCGTATAGCTAAAGAATAAAAGATATCATTTACTAGATTAAAGTTAGAGGGCCATGGTTTAACCCCGTAAAAAATCCATATGGAAAAATTTAGGCTAGAGGGTGATATATAGATAACTAAGTGGGAATACTTCAAAATGATCCCCATTATTAGATGGCCATGGTTTAAGCTGGTCAAAAATCCATATGGAAAAATTTAGGGTAAAGTGTGATATACCATTAACTAAGTGGGAGTACTTAAAAACCCTCAGTAATTCCTAATTTCACCCTATTAGGTCTGTAAAGGACCAATGGATCTGATGGCTCTAGTTTAGGTAGAGGCAAGGGTAGAATGTATAGGAGTGCACCACTAAGTTTGGAATGAGGATCATCATGGCAAGTATCTCTCTCAGGAATTAACATGTACTCTTTGAGTACTTGTGGGGTCTACATAGCCATATACAAAACTTAGTGATGTTTTTCAAGCTAAGGACAATGGAAAAGGAATGTGTATAGGCATAATATTTTAAAATCATAGGCCATAAGAATGGTAACTAAGTGAAAAGGCCACCAAAAAGATTCCAAGGAGGGGAAGAAGAAATAGAATGGGGGAAGTTATAAGAAGAAAAAAGTTAGTACACATTAGTGCAAGGATCCTATGAACCATTGTAACCATTGCAATATTGATATTCACACCGAGGAAAAGTTTTAGGAGCTACATCCACAACTAAACCCAAAGAAGAACAAGAAGGATGCAAAGAAAAAGAATCTTCTAGACACATATTTGAGTAATTAGGTTAAAAGAAGATTCAATGTGAATAAGAACATTATGTTCACATTAATGTGGAAGTGGGAAAATATATTTAGCCTTCATCTTTAATAAGATAAAGATATGACCAAGATTTTCCATATTAAGATCTAGGCCTTGGAGACAATGATAAACACTTTATTTGGTTTTGTCTTTGTAACATACACCCTTGTTTTTTTGGAATTTTTTTAATGTGTTTATAGAAGAGAGAGATACGCAAAATATTTGTTTAACAATGATTATACTTGTAGGAATGAAATAACATAGAAAATAACAATATTTAAGAAACCTCGGAAACTGATATAACCCATATTTATTTTTGGAGTTGGGATTACAATATATGATCAAAATGATCAATACCCTTATAACCAAAATGTTTTAAAACACAATTTGAGCATACCCATTAAATCTATAAATGTTATTTTTAATATTAATGCTTAGATTTCCAGTTGATTGGTAGTTAGGGTTTGTTTTTAATAAGCTCCCATAGTGATTATAGGAATATACAAGAGGACTAATCAGTGATTGCATGAGTTGAAGGACTATTAATAGATTGGTTGGATTAGGGATTTACTTTGTAGGATCCTGAAATCTTCCTTGCCAATTTCCATTGCTACACCTCGAAGTCTATGGCCCTCGGATTCACATTAAAATGTTGGGTAATTAAGATAACAAATACTACAATGAACAGACTGATAAGCATCTTGGTGCTTAGGTCGAGCATCCTATGACTAGGGGCTTATCGCCATGTCACCTGCAACTTGTTTTCTTGCCACCCTGAAATGACTAGGTAGTTCAATGAGAAACTAAGAACTTTAGCCTAGTGCCCTATAGGAAGGGGATAGGATCAGTGGCATACCTCTCCCCGACTTGTCACCCATCAGTGAGTTTCTCAAAGACTTCACTATTGCATTTGGGCGCAATGGTGGTCCTTCTAAAACAATGAGCCATTGGGAACCGTGCTTAATCTTCCAAAATTTAGACTCAAATTTCTCTTCATTCTCTGATATTTAGATTAGGTGTCATATATCATTAGAAATGTCTTAGAGAAGGTTATCCAAATAAACTCTTAGTTTCCTAATTTGAACTAAGGAACTAAATAAGAAACAGTTGAAAGATATTTCCTTCATTCATGACCTCAAGCTAGGCATCAACACACACCAACAATTTAGTGACAACAATGATAACACACTTAACAATCTTCCCCGAAAGTTGACAAAAACTATACTTTGTCATCAAAGATAACACCCTGTAATACCTTTCTCAAAAATCTCACTTTAACATGCTCTCTCTCAGAACTTGACATTGCTTGGCATTAATGATTTTGGCTTCTCATCACTGACAAGTATACATGCTCAACAAACAATCCATAAAAAATGTAAATCATAATATTTGGGAATTATTATATCTCTATAAAATGGTTACTAATTCTCCCTAGATATTTATGTTAGTTTTCTCCCATAATAGTGAGCTAAAAAAATAGTACATTCCATTTTTTATAAGACTTGTTCATCACTATTCAAAACAACAATTCTCCATGAAGAATTGTGTCTAGATATCTTTTGATACTTGTCTAAAACTCAATTTCATAGAAAAGGCCTTTATGGTTGTCTTACTTCACTCACTAATTAAGGTTTTTCCTAGATCTTTAAGTTCCTTCACATAATTTTCACTTGTCAAGGTTCACTAAAGGACCTTTTATATGGGTAAACCCATAAATCATAAACACCATTTTTATATTTTTCATATTCTATGTCCACTTAGGGTCATGTTATTAAATTACTTGGTCGGTTACTCCATACCTCCATATGCTATATAGTTTCTCTCTTAGGAGGTAGGAATTCATGGGTCATTGAGTTTTCCCACAACATGCCAACAAATAAGAATTTAAGGGCCTCAATTAGAAAAAATGACATGATGGCATATTTAATAAGGACCAACATTAATGTTTTTTGTTGATAAGATAATGTTATAGGACTCTAATTTTTGGCGTGCAAAATCAAAAGTTTGAGATGAATGTGGTGGATTTGTGCCATCTTATGGAAGATTAGGTGGGGCGGTGATCCCTACTTTTTTAACAAATATCAACTCATTGACTCTCTAAATCATTTGTTTTGTTCTAGGAAATCCTTGAGGTTAAAGGAATGTAATGACACAAAGTGGTCAAGTTCCATTTGAGGGAAGATATTTTTTACACAATTGACCCCATTTATCAAAAAACTAAAATGATAACTTTCCACAACTTGACCTTTGTCATTTTTGTTTATAGAATATTACTCAAATATTTTTGAATATTGTAATGAAAGCTAAAGACATACAATCCTAAATATGAATAAATCCAATGATGGATGGAGACCACGCCAAGTTTTATAATGGCCCCCACATAAAATGACCCTCATCTCATTTTTTATGTAAGTTATGCTTGTAGTTATGGAAAAAAATTATTTTCATGAATGACTTTGTTCAATATAGGCTACTTTCAATATTATTTTTTACTTTAAATCACCATGTTGATTTCTATAATTCTTTTGCATGATTTTTTTTATTGGAGCTTAGATATTTTGAATTCACTAGTGAAGGCTAGTATGAATATACCTTTTTTTACAAAATGTCCCTTCATGTTCACATGTATATATTATTTTAATTTATATCAATTTTTCCTAAATGAACACTTTAAATTATATATATATATATATATATATATATATATATATATATATATATATATATATATATATATACATATATATATACATATATATATATACATATATATATATATATATATATATATATATATATATATATATATACATATATATATATATAACTCTACAAATTGAAAATTTGTAAATATTTATAACATCAGATTTCTTTATGGCCCTAAAGATGCATGAAGTGTTCACCTGAAATGTCTGGCACAACAATGAATACCACACGGTCTACCAAAAGCTTACATCAACATAAAGTTAATGATTGTGAAAATATTCATTCTAAAATTTATAACATTTTTAAAAATATATACTGTAATGTAAAGAATTTTTCATGATTGATGTAATTTTTTGTTTTCCATTTGAATTATTATTTTGAACTCGTGTCTCTCTACATATCAATCAAAAGTGAAAATTCTTAATAAAAAATAAATATATTACATAATATTCAGATCCGAACGTCCACATTCATTATGCTATTCTCATGAGCAGAACTGTCGTCTTCTGGTCTCTACAGTGTTTTGTGGTCTTCCATCTCTGCATGAGCAGATCTGCAACTCTTGATCTGCGGCTCCAGACCTGCGGCTCTTGATCTGTGGCTCTTGTGAAATATAATATGAATGTTAATGTCTCAACTATTCAGATCTGTGCGTCCACAGTCATTACGTTAAGTCCTATATTCTGTCTCTGCATGAGAACTCTGTCATTTTCTGACCCCCTTTCAAAATTCTAGATTTGTGGCTCTTCATTGATTAGGCCTTTTCCTGGCAGCCATTGCTAGAATACGGCAAAACAAAAATTCGTGGATTGAGAAGAAACTCAGGAAAAGCCTGCTGGATATTATATGAATAGTAGATATTGTGGATGTCGTAGATCTGCAGTCTCTTCTCATTGATTGGGACTTTCTGCGGCTCTTCTTTATAGATCTGTGGCTTTTCACTTCTCTTCGGCAATCTTTTGTGGCCTTCTCTTTGGCAATCTTTTATACTTAGGAAGAGAGCATTCTCCAGATGGATCCCAGCTTCGCGAAAATAGTTGTTGGCTCAATTCCATCTGCCTCTAGGGGGCAAGCTTCGGCCCATATCATCAATGAAGCCCTCCAGGCCTCACTCGATGAGGCCTTGAAGTTCTCTGAAAGTGCCCTAATCTATCGATTCAATGGTTTTTGGCCGTGGCTGACAGTTGTCCACAGTTGGATCTCAGAGGTATGGAAGCCTCTAATTCCTTATGCAATTAATATCTACCCCTGTCCTAGGGGTTTCTTTATAGTAGATTTTGAAAACCCTGAAAGCAGACAATGTATTCTAGATTCCAGCCCCTGGTTTTGGGAAAAATCAGGCCTATTCATGAGGCCATGGAACCCATCATTCGATCCCTCAACAATAGTCATAACCTCAGCACCAATTTGGGTGAGATTGCCAAACCTACCCTTGCATCTCTGGAATTTCTCTTCGCTAAAAGCTATTGGAAATGCAATTGGGAAATTTTACTGCAGGTGCCCAAAAACAGAGGAATATGCCAGAACCACCTATGCATGCATCTGTGTGGAAATGGACTTCAGTGCCGGATTCCCAGCTGAAATACACCTAACAAGTAAAGACTATGTCTGGAACTAGAATCTCGATTATGGAAGTGTCCTCTTTAGATGTCGATCCTGCTTTGAGACAGGCCACCTAGCCAAAAATTGCCCAAAAGCCTCCCAGAAAAATTCTGCTAGAAAAAATCACCACATATCTACATGGTGGGAAGGAGCAGAAAAAGAACACTACACTGTCCTCAAAGAAGAATACTCTCGAGAAAACTTTAAATCACAAGAAATCGGGCAAGAAAGAAAAAACTCTCAAGGCAAGCAGGGGGAAAGCCTCGCCCAACAACAAAAGAGTGAACTCGACAACCCCTCAAGCATCAACAATTATGAGGATTCGAATACCGCACAAAATAAATCTTCATTTAACAGCAAAGCAGATCTCCTAGACCAAACTTCTTCTCTGACTATCTTCAAAAGGACGAACACAATAGATTGCGAAGCTAAGACACCAATGTCCCAAGAGCCAGAAGAGATGAAGGAGATGCAAGAAAAAGAAATTTGGAAGTCCATAGAGAAAAAAATGAAAGCTACAACACCAATCTCACCAAGAAAGGCGAGGAGCCAGGCAATTAGAAACTAAGAAAATTATAGGTCAGATAGACCAATTGGGTCTCAGTGGACTTTAACCACCACCATCATCATCATCATCATAAATTATATTAATTTTTATAAACTCAATAAAAATCAATTCAAACTAAACCTATGCACCACATCCAAATTGACAAGCATTCAAGAATACACTTAACACCAATGCTATGGCTTCCAAAAATAAAATGTTTACTACAATCTAAATATGAAACTTTGAACTTGAACTAAATTCACAAAGGTAGTTATCTACATGATAATCAAAACATGTGGTGCTTGCAATAATGATTATAGAAGAGTGAGACAAAAGACTTTGAGTGAGTAAAATTAATAATTAATTTTAAAAGACTATACATAGGAGTTTAGAAAGAGGGCTTTGTTTTCAGGAGTAAATTTGAATTCCCAAGATACACTGTTGAAATATATTGGGGGTTTACATTCCTATTTGAAACATACTATCCTTATGTTCAATCCAAGCAATTCGAATGATGTTTGTGTGCAAGCCACACAAATTGAAGTAAGGGGAAATAACATTCAGGAAGAGGGTAGTAAGATGAAGCCTTTCAAGGGTAAGTTGAAAGAGAAGGGTGGAAAAGCGAAGGGAAAGAAGAATGTCAGTGTGAAGAAAGAAGGGGAGAAAACCATATGCCAACATTGTTCCAAAGTTGGGCATGATGAAACCCATTATTGGAAATTACATCCTGGACTAGGGCCCAAGAAACAAAACAATAAGGGAAAACAAAAGATGATTGTTACCACACAACATGACCTTGGTTCAGACCAAGATTTCAGCCATGGTCACAAAAGGGAAATAATTTGTTGCAAGCACTAGTTCCTCAAACAATCAAAACAACACTCCAAATGAAGATCAAGAATAGAGTTGTTTCATGTAAGGGTAATATCAATTCATACAATGATTGATGCATTATTCGATAGTGGGTCACAATCAAACTTAATTTTAGAAGACATGGTTAAAAAACTAAACCTTGAAACTGTACCTCATCATAAGCCATACCCATTAGGTTGGAGAGTTAACAATGCAAACTTACAGGTTACAAGGAAGTGTTTGTTCAAGTTCGCCATTACTGAAAAGTTCATTGATGAAGTTGAGTTAGATGTAGTTCCACTTGACATCTCAGGTATCATTTTGGGTAGTCCTGATTTGTATGATAGGAAAGGAATATTTTATTGCAATGAAAACAAATACTTATTGATAAAGAATGGGGTGGAGTACATTGTGAGAGCCCATCACAAAAAGCTGAACATTTCTTTGGTTAGATAGGGCAGATGAAGAGACTAGTAAATGCAAGTAAAAATTTTGTGCTTCTCATGATCAAGAAAAATAATGAAATCGATTATGAATCTTTTGAAGGTTGTGATGAAAAATGAAATCTGATTTGCTTTATGTGGTAAACAAGCATGGAGAGATCTTTCAGGAACCAAAGGGGTTACCTCCCAAGAGGGGAATTCAGCATGAGATACAGCTGCAGCAGGATGTTCCACCTCCAAACATTGGCATGTATTGCATGTCGATTATGGAGAGCATGGAAATCAAGAAGAAAATTCAAGAACTGATGAACAAAGGTATCATACGCCCATATACTTCACCATGTGGTTCGTCCATTGTTTTGGTGCCAAAGAAGGATGGGACATGGCGCATGTGTGTGGATTTCCATGCACTAAACAAAATTAGGTAAAGAATCGTTATCCACTCCCAAGAATTGATGATTTTCTTGATCAGTTGAGGTATGAAAATTATTTCACTAAGTTAGATTTACAAAGTGGTTATCATCAAGTTAGAATAGCTGAAGAGGACATTTGGAAAACCGCATTTAAAACTAAACAAGGATTGTTTCAGTGGCTTGTTATGCCTTTCAGTCTTACAAATGCTCCAGCTACATTCATGAGTGTAATGAATGATGTATTGAGACCATTTCTAGATGAATTTGTCATAGTTTACTTAGATGATATACTCATATTCAGCAAATCCAGAGCTGAACCTGTCATGCATGTAAACAAAGTACTTGATATATTGAGAAAATAACAGTTGTTTTTAAATATGTCATAGTGTGAATTTCGCAAGACTTATTTAGTGTATTTGGGACACATTGTTGGAGGAGGTGAGATGAAGATAGATCCCTCTAAGTTTGAGGTCATTTTGAATTGGCCCAAGTCCAATACAGTTACAGAGGTAAGAAGCTTTTTAGGGACAGCACAATATTGGAGAGAGTTTATGAAAACTAGACTAACATGTGAGTGAGTTTCCATCAAGGAAAACACATCATAATTCCAGCACCCATGCCACTGACAGCAAGAGAACCAAGAACACACATACATAACCATGCATGCAAAAACTAGTAAGGAAATCATACATACAACTCGATACCTGCAAAGAATCCCACTATAGCTGGTTGATCCTGCTCTTCCTTGCTTGATCTTTCTTCCTCTTGCTTTCTTTGCTTTTTTGATCCAATGTTTTTTTTGAATCTAGGATAATCGGTAATTGGTGAGAGTTATCCTGAACAGACCCAGGATCAAATCTAACTGGCAGCCACTATAAACCTAGGCTACGTGCAACAACCTGCAAGCCGCACAATAGCAGGTAACTTATGCCTGAACAAGAGCCGAGACGTCCTCTATGGGGTCGCCTACTCTTCTAGCCAAGACACAACAAGTCAATATATACTCAATGGGATTTGAACCCTCATCTCGTGGGTATCACCCAGTGAAACTCACCACTAAACCCCATATCACTGTATTTTTTTGATCCAATGTTGAAGTGCTTCCAAGAAAATTATTAGTGTCCAAAAGTGCGAGAGAGGTAATAGAGAGAGAGCTCCAAAACTTAATTGACAAAAGGTACCAGTTGATCCTTAAAATCCTTTTTATTAATGAGGCCTCTATTTTCCTCATTTTTTATTATTTTCTTTCATTTTCCTCCTCACATGCACCTTGTGACCTTTCACATTCCTTTTCTCCTAATTTTCATTATTTAGGCAAATAAATTGCCAAAAATGTGATTTTGCCTTTCCAAATCCTTTTCCATTGCCTTTGCCAATTTCCTTTAGCCATATTAAACCAAATGAACCCACACTAGGATGTTTTTCCCAATATTCAACATGGAATAAGTGTCCTATGACCATAGTTATTATTTTTTCCTTTATTAACTTTATTTACATGAAGTTTTGATGAGGGTTCTTACATACGGTATATGTTATTTTCATACATGCTAAAGAAAATGAACTATTTCGTTGGCTTTAATATATATATGATTGAATGTGTGTTGTTATTTTCTTTCATGATCATTGTTTTCTTCTGAATTATTTTGGAGGTTAACTAATGAATCTTTCTTTGCTCTTGTGTGTTTCTTTTAGGATAGTACTACTACTTTCATTCTAGAGGCTCACACTTTCTCCCCCCTCCGTGGAAGTCAATTTTATAGATTGCAATTGGTGTCTCACAAAACATACATCCTTGTTGACCTCAAAGTGTATGATATTCTCTTTTGTTGTTTATTTCATCCAAGGGATATCCTAGGATCACTATAATGATGGTCAAGCCCATATTCTAGTTGGAACTATACTCCAAGAAGTGTGAGGTCTAATTGGGACTTCATGATCAGGTGCTCATAGCTCAAAAACCAAAGTTCTCGTAATGCCTCAAAACCTAGACTACCACGTCTACCTTGGGAAAACGATCCTAATGTAACTCATTTCACTGAAAACCGAGTTCGTATGAGGAATTTATTGAGTTCTGTTCACTTTGCTAAACAGGTGAAATTTGCAAAAAAAATGCCCAGTCACTTCACAGTCAGCACTTCATACTGTTGATGTGGCAGGTGACTGTTCAGGGTACTTTGGTCAACATTCAATCATAGTTTGATAAGTGTCATATTCTTATTGGGTTTTAGATTGATGACATCACGCAATTATATTGGTTAGTTTTGGACCAATGAGAGAATGCCATGTGGCAAGCTTGAAGGTTGCCACGTGGCACCTACCAATGGCCCTAGCAGAGGCTAGTTAAATAAAAACATTATGGAGGTGTCAGGGTTTGACCCCGCGACCTCCTACCTGCAAACCAAGACTCTCCATCGTCTCTGCTATGTTATGACTTAACCTATATAGTGCAATGGTAATATTTAAACTGTATTGTAGTTTTGGGTGAAGGTTAGGGGAGGGCCAGCCCGCAAGCCAGCCCTCCCCATGTGAATGCAATTGCAGTTACACCAAAGAGTCATCGCAAAACAGTTAACACAATGGCTCTATAAATTTTCACCCCAACAGTTATAGTCCACATGTGAAAAGACCACCGTTAACTGTAAACAACTATGTCAACTAGCGGCTCCAATAGGACCATAACACCAAAAGTTAACGCAAAACATGTGAATAGGTCAGGGTTATGGTTAAGCTTATGGTTAACTAACCCAATGGATAATGTGACACTAACCATGACATATGACCCCTCCACAGGAATCGCCAACGATTTCAGAAATAGTCAGGCTTGTTCACACGATTAGCGCTAATCTTGGTTTAGCCTCTAATTACTTTGCAGTTAACTCTTAGTTTAAACTTGCAAAGTTTTGGCGGTTCTGACATTTTTGGCACTAACTCCTAATTTAGCATCCATAAATGGAGTCATTTCAGTTCTGGAGGAGCTTTTCAAGGGAAAAACTGTCAGAGCCATAACTAGGGAAATTTTTGACCAAATTAAGCTCAGGAAAAGGTGTTCCTAGATAATTTCGACATTTTGAACACATTAGTGCATGTATTAGGAGAAGTAGATCTTTTGAAACAATTTTTTTTCCATATTGAGCTAATACAGAGATCCAAGCCATGGAAGTTGGACCAAGAAGATGTAGCCCAAGAGGGGTGAAATCCTTCATAAAAATATTGTGTTAAAGTGTCTCTTTAATGTTTTGTTGTACTTTGAATGTCTGTTGTTCAGTACTTGATTTTGAAGCTATTTTGTTCATGTCTGTCACATTAAAGTTGATGAACTTTACCTGTTTCAACCACCAAACAACCTACGAAAACTTATGCATAGGAATCAATGAACAAGCACATGTTTATGAATATGTAATTGAAATTACATAGAAAAACTAACATTCAATAATAAATCAATTTGGTATCAAAGCAAAGGTTGATTTGCCTGATTTCTTGTGTTGTGTGAAATTAGGATTTTAATGGTTGCAAAATTGTGATGCTTGCAAGGTTAAAGTTGCAGAGAGGAGAAGGGAAATTATTGGTTGCAACTACTGAGGTTATGCCCAGAAGAAGGAGAGCCACAAGGCCATAATATCCACCATCCAAAGTTCTAATTCCAGTTGCACTTGAAACTCCTCAAGTTTTTCCTTCAACTGAGATTGAAGAGGTACAAGCAGTACCAGTTTTTGAGCCTGAATCCACAAAAATTATGTCTAGAGAAAGAGAGCTTGAAGGTCATCCTTTAGAAGAGGAAGAATTCAAGAAATCTTTCTACACTTTAACTGAGATGTTTAAAGTCCTCTATGAAGAGAGGAACACTAGAATGGTTGGAGAGAGTTCTAAACCTCCACATGGAGAAGGAAGCTCACGAGACAAAAATGATGATAAAAAGGATTAAAAGGGTAATGATGGAAATCCACCTCCATCTTCACCATCCTCATCATCTTCCTCATCATCTTCATCATCTTACACAACATCATCTTCCATTACCACCACCAAAACTGTCCATACTCATTCAAAACCCCCAAAAGGCAAAACTCCCTTACTCAAATTTGACATTAAGTTTGAACTTCCCATGCACAATGGAGAAGTGAATGCAGAAAAATTAGACAATTGGATTCGACAATTGGAGGTATACTACAGAATTCAAAACCTTCAAGAAGATGACATAAAGATCCAGTTGGCTTCATTGAGACTAGAAGGAGCAGCATTAGTCTGCTGGGAAGCAAAGACTCAAGAGGAAATGTGAATTCATGGTAAGATATCCATTACTTGGGTTGAATTTTTTTTTGCAATTAAAATACAGTTTTATCCTTTAGCCTATATTCAAAATGCCATTATGAGTTGGTATAATTTTACGCAGCTCAAAGGCCAAACATTCCAAGACTGTACACAGGAGCTTAGAAAGAGGGCTTTGTTGTTAGGAGTAAATTTGAATTCCCAAGATACACTGTTGAAATATATTGGGGGTTTACATTCGTATTTGAAACATACTAGCCTTAGGTTGAATCCAAGCAATTTGGACGAGGTTTGTGTGCAAGGCACACAAATTGAAGCAAGGGGAAAGAACATTCAGGAAGAGGGTAGTAAGAAGAAGCCTTTCAAGGGTAAGGAGAAAGAGAAGGGTGGAAAATGGAAGGGAAAGAAGAATGCAAGTGTGAAGAAAGAAGGGGAGAAAACCATATGCCAACATTGTTCCAAAGCTAGGCATGATGAAGCCCATTTTTGGAAATTACATCTTGAACTAAAGCCCAAGAAACAAAACAATAAGGGAAAACAAACGACGACCACTACCACACAACATGACCTTGGTTTAGATTCTGGTGATGAGACCAATATTTCAGCCATGGTCACAAAAGGGAAAGAAGTTGTTGCAAGCACTAGTTCCTCAAATAGTCAAAACAACACTCCAAATGAAGAATCAAGAATAGAGTTGTTTCATGTAAGGGTAATTTCAAATCATACAAATATTGATGCATTATTCGATAGTGGGTCACAATCAAACTTAATTTCAGAAGACTTGGTTAAAAAACTAAACCTTGAAATTGTACCTCATCATAAGCCATATCCATTGGGTTGGATAGTTAACAATGCAAACTTACAGGTTACAAGGAAGTGTTTGTTCAAGTTCACCATTACTGAAAAGTTCATTGATGAAGTTGAGTTAGATGTAGTTCCACTTGACATCTTAGGAATCATTTTGGGTAGTCCTTATTTGTATGATAGGAAAGAAATATTTTATTTCCATGAAAACAAATACTTATTTCTCAAGAATGGGGTGGAGTACATTGTGAGAGAACATCGCAAAAATCTGAACATTTCTTTGGTTAATGCAGGGCAGATGAAGAGACTAGTAAATGCAAGTCAAAATTTTGTGCTGCTCATGATCAATAAAAAGAATGATATTGATTATGAATATTTTGAAGGTTGTGATGACAAATGAAATATAATTTCTTTGATGTGGTAAGCAAGCATGGAGAGATGTTTCAAGAACCAAAGGGGTTACCTCCCAAGAGGGGAGTTCAGCATGAGATACAACTGCAGCAAGATGTTCCACTTCCAAACATTGGTGTGTATTGCATGCCAATTATGGAGAGCATGGAAATCAAGAAGCAAATTCAAGAACTGATGAACAAAGGTATCATATGCCCATCTACTTCGCCATGTGGTTCGTCCATTGTTTTGGTGCCAAAGAAGGATGGGACTTGGCACATGTGTGTGGATTTCTGTGCACTGAACAAAATCACGGTAAAGAATCATTATCCACTCCCAAGAATTGATGATTTTCTTGATCAGTTGAGGTATGCAAAGTATTTCACTATGTTAGATTTACCAAGTAGTTATCATCAAGTTAGAATAGCTAAAGAGGACATTTGGAAAACAACATTTAAAACTAAACAAGGATTGTTTGAGTGGCGTGTTATGCCTTTTGGTCTTACAAATGCTCCAACTACATTCATGAGAGTAATGAATGATGTATTGAGACCATTTCTAGATGACTTTTTCATAGTTTACTTAGATGATATACTCATATTCAGCAAATCCAATGATGAACATGTCATGCATGTAAACAATGTACTTGATATCTTGAGAAAATAACAGTTGTTTTTGAAGATGTCAAAGTGTGAATTTGGCAAGACTTATTTAGTGTATTTGGGACACATTGTTGGAGGAGGTGAGATGAAGATAGACTCCTATAAGGTTGACGTCACTCTGAATTGGTTGTAGCCCAATACAGTTACAGAGGTAAGAAGATTTTTAGGGGTAGCACAATATTGGAGAAAGTTTATTGCTAATTTTTCTTCAATTGCAGCTCCATTACCTACATTGACAAGTGTTAAGAAATACTTCCATTAGGGAGATGTACAGAAGAATGATGCTTTGAAGTGAAAGATCATTTCAGCACCAGTATTGGCTCTTCCAAATCTTAGACAGCCATTTGACATTCAAATGGATGCTAGTGATTATGCCATGGGAACAGTTCTTATGTAGCATGGTAAGCCCATTTCATTTCATTCTGAAATTTTTAATGGAGATGTAAATAATTATCCCAGTTATGACTAAGAAATTTATGCATTGGTACAAAGTGTTAAGAAATGTAAACACTACTTGATGGGAAAGCAGACCATTATCCATACCAACCATCAACCATTGCAGTATTTACAGTCACAGTCAAAGTTGTAGCAGTCATGACATTTTAGATGGATGGGTTTTCTACAACAATTTCATTTGGTTATTAGGTATAAAAAGGGAATCTACAATAAGGTATTTGATATGCTTTCAAGGCCTATTGTAAATTCATCTGTTATACTCAAGCATAATTTTGTTTTGCATGAAAGTTACATTGAACAATATTCATATGATAATGACTTTCAAGATGTGTATGCAAGCTTGAGTCAAGGAAACCAAATTGGAGAGTTGGATTATCATGTACATAACAGTTTGTTGTATCATTTGGGCAAGTTGTGTGTTCCACGGGGAGAAAGAACAATATCATAAGGGAGGTGCACACTTCATTGATTGTTGGACACTTTGGTGTAGGAAAGACAATAGTGAATCTCCAAAGGTATGTTATTGGTCACGCACGTTTGATAATGTTCCTCGTTTCATAAGAGGATGTTCTTTGTGTGCAACAAGTAAGCCTAGCAATAGGAAACTTGGATTGTACACTCCACTTCCGGTACCTTCATGTCCATGGGAGAGTATCTCAATGGATTTTGTAGGAGGTCCTCCATTATCAAGGAAAGGTCATGATTACTTGTATGTAGTTGTAGACAGGTTCAGAAAAATGTGTATATTATCACCATGTAAAAAGAAAATTACAGCTTAACAAACAACTCACCTTTTCTTCCAAAATATTTGGGTTCATTTTGGTCTTCCTACTTCTATTATAAGTGATCGAGATTCTCGATTTGTTGGGAATTTTTGGTCAAATTTGTGGGACATGATGGACACAAAGTTGAAGAAGATTACAACCTTTCATCAACAAACATATGGACAAACCAAGGTGGTCAATAGAGCAATCATTCATCTTCTTAGGGGATATTGCAGCAAACATCCCAAGTTGTGGGATGAACAGTTGCATTACATACAACATACATACAATAGGGCAAAGCATTCTTCCACAAACACATCGCCATTTGAGGCATGTTATGGGTACTTTCCAATATCTCCATTAGACTTCATGTTTGAAAGAGATGTTTCCATCAATGGTCACAGTGACATCGACAAGGCAAGGAATTTCATAGAGAAAATTTAGTTGATACATCATACAGTGCAGGAAAAACTTGAGAAAAATCAAAGAAGCTACAAGGCAAGGCATGAAAAACACCAAATTGATCACAAATTTCAAGTTGGAGACGAAGTATGGTTATATATTAGAAAAGAGAGACTTCAAGGGGAAGGTAAAAAGCTTAAGCTAGTCCATTATGCTCCTTTTAAAATTTTGGAAAAGATTGGTAACAATCCATTTAAGCTTGATTTGCCTCATATGAAAATATACTCTGTTGTTAATGTTGAGAATTTGAGATTGTTTGAGCCTCCTTTGATTGATGATCAAGGAGAGCATGTTTAGATGCCATCAATAGATGATTTCTTGCCAAAATATCTTGATGAACTTCAGTAGGATCTCATACTTGATAGAAGAACCAGGATTTCGAAAACAAGGGATGTCAAATACCCTAGAGTGGGACTCAAGGGATAAAAGCCTTCTAAAGCCAAATGGTTGCAGATCGAGAAGGTGAGGGAGTTGTACCCTCACCTGTTGAACAACTGATGGTATCTTTTGGTGTCCAAAAGACTTCTAGTGGGGAGGAATGATCAAACCCCAAGGAAAATTTTAAGGATGGAAAATTTTCTTGAAGTTTAAAAACATTGGCAAATCTCATTAATCCCTAATATGCAAACTATAAAATGTTTATTGATATATTTGTAAAATTATTCAAATTTATAATGATTTTGTATATAGTCTCTATATAATGTTGGCAATTTTTAAGGTAAAATAATTTTATGTTCTAAAATTTGGGTGAATCATATTTCATAAAAATTGGAAATTGGCAAATCTTTTTTGTGGAAAAATCATGGAAAATTAGCCCACTGAGTGAACATCAGGCACTCAGTATTTAGCTCAAAAATCAAATTTCTCATAATGGCTCGAAACCTAAATGACCACGCCCATCTTAGAAAAATGATCTTAATGCAACTCGTTCACTGAAAATTGAGTTCATATGAGGAAGTTATTGAGTTCTGTTCACTTTGTTAAACAAGAAAAATTTGCAAAAAAAATGCCCAGTCACTACACAGTTAGTAGTCCGTACTGCTGACATGGTAGGTGACTATGCAAGGTCAACTTTGATCAACATTTAGTCACAGTTTGATAAGTGTCATATTCTTATTGGGTTTCAGATTGATGACATGGCACAATTATATTAGTTAGTTTTGGACCAATGGGAGAATGCCACATGGAAAGCCTAGAGGTCGCCACGTGGCACCTCCCAAAGGCCTAAGCAGAGGTTAGTTCAGTAAAAATATTATGGAGGTGCCGGGGTTTGACCCCGTGACCTCCTACCTATAGACCAAGACTCTCCACTCTCTCTGCTACTTTAGGACTTAACCTATAGAGCGCAATGGTAATATTTAAACTATATTGTAGTTTTGGGTGGTTGTTAGGGGAGGGCCAGCCCACAGGCTAGCCCTCCCCATGTGAACACAATTGCGGTTACACCAAATAGTCATCGAAAAATGGTTAACGCAACGAATCTATAAACTGTCACCCCAACAATTACAATCCACATGTGAACAAATCACCATTAACCGCAAACAATTATGTCAATCGGTGGCTCTAGTAGGACCATAACCCCAATAGTTAGTGCAAAACATGTGAACATGTCAGGGTTACAGTTAAGGTTATGGGTAACTAACCCATCGGATAATGAGACACTAACGATGACATACGACCCCTCTGCAGAAACCCCCAATGATTTCGGAAATGGACAGGCTTATCCACACGATTAGCGCTAATCCTGGTTTAGCCTCTAATTAATATACAGTTAACTCCGAGTTTAAACTGATGGAGTTTTAGCAGTTTTGACATTTTTGGCACCAACTCCTAATTTAGTAGCCATAACTAGACTCATTCCAGTTTTGGAGGAGCTTTTCAAGGGAAAAACTGTCAGAGCCATAACTAGAGAAATTTTTGACCAAATTGAGCTCAGAAAAAGGTGTTCCCAGCTAATTTCAACATTCTGAACACATTGTTGTAGGTATCAGGAGAAGTAGAGCTCTGTAAAAAACATTTTTTTCCATATTGGGATAATACAGAGGCCCAAGCCATGGAAGCTGGACCAAGGGGATGTAGCCCAAGAGGGGTGAACTCCTTCATCAAAACACTATCTTAAAGTGTCTCTTTGATCATTTGTTGTACTTTTAATGTCCATTGTTCAGTACTTGTTTTTGAAGCTATTTTGTTCATGTTTGTCAAATTAAACTTGAGGAAATTTATGTGTTTCAATCACCAAACAACCTAAGAAAACTTATGCACACGAAGTAATGAACAAGCACATGTTTATAAATCTATAATTCGAATTAGCACAACAAAACTAACATTTAATAATAGATAACTTCATGCCAAGAAATCCCCCTTGCTGTTGGCGTCTTCCAACACCGTCAACGCTCACCTATAAAGAAATTTCATAGAACAAGAAAGAAAATCAAATTACCTCCTTTACACGTATCAAAAAAAAATATTAAAGTTACAACACTTTCTAATACATCTATGCTAGTAAAAACCAAACAACCCAACAAAATATAGAGTAATGAGCTAGTACGGTCATTCTTTTGTGAAGATAAATCTAACATAAACTAAACACATTGGGTATATACGCTAAAATATTGTTTTTATAAATGTAAATAGATACCAAGTTATTTAATATTGGAGATTTTCCTATTAAACAAGTTCATAGAAGCATCAAAATACCTCAAGGTTGTGTGGTTTCCAAAATCTGACCTCAGGGATGTTTGGTTTCCAAAGCCTGAAGTGATTTTTCCTTTAAGATTATTATCATAGAGTTCAACATGATACAACTTCGTAAGACTTACAATGTCTTTTGGTAGTTCTTATGAAATAACTATAGGGTATCTCCAAGGCTAAGGTAAAATGGGTCTTGTTAGATAAACTTTGACAATTGTAGCCAACTTAAGGAACTTGATGTCGATTATCTTTGTGGGTATTTGGCTTTGATCCTGAGGATTATTTTTGAAGTTCAAGGCATGCAATTGTTGTATTTTTTTTCTATTATAAAAAATACAAAAAAGAAAAACAAATAAAACGAAAACAAAATAATTTTTTTTTACCAAAAACAAGAATTTTATCAGAAAAATAATCTCTAGCAAGTTTAGACTTTCCAGGATGTTGGGTGTGAAAAATCATAGTTGCATATTGATTTATGTAACTTAATAGCTAATGTTGTTGGTGATTCCATTCAGTTGGCATGGATAAAAAGTGGACCTCTTATAGTTTCTCAATAGATTTGTTGGTTTTGAAAAGTTACCTTTATGCAACGCAAAATTTTAATTTCATTGACTTAGATATTAACATTTGTGACAATGGGTTGGTTTCCTTTGTTTCACAATTGAACAATAGGAAAAAGGTATGAATCCAATGAGTTGTGAAAGAATTTTAAGCCATAGAGTTTAAGAGTTTAAGTGTGGAGGATGCATTAAACTCAAGTTTTTGGACATATAATCCCTTATTCCTCCACCCTCATGAACATTTGATGTTAACTATCATGACATAGTAGATGGAATTGGAGGAAACATTTAAGGGTTACCGTAACATAGTATTTGGCTTTGGGGCCATCCGATGATCATGAAAGGCAATGGAAAATCATTCCATGCCATACAATCCATGGCCATGTTGTATCATTGGGGATAGAAAACAAGCACATAACAATAGTGATAGATCACTTGGAGGTACATTGCGCTTACCATCTTGAAATGATGTTGGACACTTTTTTGTTTGTTTGTCAATTTGTCTGTGATCCTCGAGGCTTGACCTGTGGCTTGACGAGTCATGACCCAGGGGCATCTAATCCATCCAATTCACTCAGAGATCACACTCAAACTGGGCCACACCAACCCTAAGCTGACTAGATTCGTTAGCATGTCTCCTCCCCCTAGCATAGGGCACAACTACCCCTTGTGAGGTTTGATATTGGGTCACCTTGCTAACAAGGCTCATCCTCAATCAATTATGCTAATGGGAATTGACAATGATGTTCAACACTTTCCAACAAAGTACTTACATTTTTTTAAAGAGAAATGTAAACTAATTAGATTTTTTGGTATAGAAAGGTGTGCATTTTTAAAACATAACCGCAAATTTTTTATATTTTAGAAGCTTAAAAAAAATTTACTAGCTTATCATCTTACCTTTATTTATTGACACTAATCCTGATTGTGACAATGCTATAGTCTATCTTTTATGTTTGTTGACATTGCTTTTTACTGGTAGAATTTGCCTAGAATTTGATAGAGATTTGTTCAAAACACGAGTTTGAGTTGCAAAGTCTTCACGATCTAAGTGTTCCAAGGTTTTTCAAGCGTTGAATTCATATATCATAAAAAAACACATTTTAAATAAAAAATCATGATTTAACTTAAAATGCCTTGTCCCAACTAAAAACTCCAAAACATATAATAGTTAGAAAACAAAATTCAAATAAATTACAATGATAGAAAAATAAAAACAATATAAATGTAAATATAATTCCCTATGTGAAAACTATGTTTTCCCATTCTAATTCATTCATGGGTGGACACCAATTTTACCTGTGTTAATACATACTCTCTCAATCCGTGAATAGGGACTTTACCATAAGGGACACAAGATTTGAGTAACCGAAAATGGTTCTTTACTATGCATGAGACGAGTGTAATTATATACCTAAAATCATCCATATTGTTATAGTGCATGTTAAATGCAAGGGATGTGGGAGCATGAATTCTAAACTTGTGCATACGTAAAAAAATAACAACACTTTATGGGGAGTGACTTACAATGAAATATTATTATTATGTCATGCACTTCATCAACCACATTAAACCAAGGAACCTTATCTTCACCTTCTTTTTCCACTCTTTAACATGGATTTCTTTTTTGCCGATGCCTTAACACATTCCCCTCAAAACTATTGAAATTCAAAACAATTGTAGTGTCATGGTCCCTAAATAATAGAGGGTATGTTACTAAATAATTTATTATTACTTGAAAAACAATTAAAGATTAAACAATGCTTATGTAATTGAAAAATCTCTCCTATAAAAAAAATTATAGAAAAAGGAAGAGAATCAAATTACCCCTTTTACACATATGAGAGGAAACTATTAAAATTACAACAATTTCTAATACATCTATGCTACTAAAAACCAAACCACCACTGAAATATGGAGTACTGATCTACTAAGGTCATTCTTACGTAGAGATAAACCTGACATAAACTAAACACATTGGATATACCTAAATTATTTTTTTCATAAAGGTGAATAAATACCAAGTTTGTAACATCTCCCTCCCAAAAAAATTACAATTTTACCACCACTGCTTCATCGACGTGGCATTTGCTTTATTTATATTTCTCCCTTTTGTAAAACTTATCATTGTTGTAACTTAGTGCCATAATTTTTTTTGGGTTAGTATATTTGTTTCACACCCTTACTTATGTTGCAGGCTTGATATATATATATATTTTGAAGGATTCATGGTTCCAATGTCTTAATACCTCTTTCTTGGTATATGGTTTATATTGGGTGTAGAACCCGTAGGAATTATGATAAATGTTGATTATGTTATGGAACTTTAACCATACTCCGATACCATTGGGTAGACAATATTATTATCATTTATCCGCAACATTTCGATGACTATATAGTTAAATGTGAATTGTTATAAAACATTATGCCAAAAAATTATGCCATCAGAATTGACAAAGTTCCTCTTAGAAATTTCCTGACTCTTATATTTGGCATGAAATAACATCCTTGGGATTCACTCCGTTTCGAATTGATGCAAAGTTTGAGATCAACGACATAGTTTCAATGTCTAAGAATCCTATGACGGAGATGAGACTATGCAGTGATGGAGGTAATTGTCCTCTCCTCACTTGCACCACTTCTCCTCAGTTGGGTCTCTTGCCCAGCAAGGATTCTTCTATCCAACAAGAGGAACTATGACACCCCCTAGTTCTTTTGGTTAACGTTTGCTATTCTTAGAAAGGTAATACTTCATTTTTGTACATGTTACTGCCAATTTGTTTGCAAATGTTTTATTTCCACTTTTTCTCAATGGCATGAGGATATGTTGTAGGTATGGACGCTTAATATGTTAATGATGTCGGGGTGAAAAAATTACATTACGATATGCTACATAAAAACAAACCCTTCTCCTTTGCGTTGGGACATGGTAAGTTTGTTAACCCTCAGTTGCAAGGTTTCTTTTTCAAACAATGCCAATTTCTAGTGTTTCCTATTTAATTCAACAGTTTTCTTCTCATATAGAGCTTACAGTGTTGTGACTTCCTCTAGAGGGTTATTTACATGTAAATTTTGATTTATGGCCCTAAGTATTTTTATTTAGAGTTTCTCTCTCGATTGTATAACTCTACTGACCGTTTTTGTTCTCATGTGGAAATTTTTAGTTTTGTGGAAATTTTTAGTTTTGACTTGTATCGATTCTATGTACGAGGGTTTGAAATTCTTGCAACTTAAATTCACTATCGCCTCCAAGTTCCAATTATAATACTTCCTTGTGGGTCTACTTTTATTCGGGTCTTCGAAGGGCTAAGACCCATGCTGTATAAGGTTTGTCCATTAGGTTTTCTTGAAGGTCTTCGGTCATGAATTTTCACTGTTAAAATTTATATAAGGTTTGAGGATAGGTTGTGCGGCCAAAAACCCTTAGTTAATCAAAACTCATAAGGAACTCTTCTTATTGTTGAACAACGAATTTTATTTATCACTATATAAATACTTGGTTTTAATACAAATGGTTTGGTTCACTAGTTTTCTTCCATGGAATTCGAAAATTAATGCTTGCTGCCTCCAACCATATTGTTCATGAATTTATTATTGGTCTCAAGGTTTATGGATTAAGTAATATATAAATTATGCTTTATAAATGTTGGGGGTTCTTCTTGTTAGACTTGTGTACATTTGTAATCTTAAATTATTTATTTTGATAATGGCTTAGGGTTTGTATTTCTCCACTTAGTCTTTTGGCAATTGACGGTCAATTGTGCATTGACATGATTTGAATGACAACTTGCATATTGTTAATATATGTTTAGGATGCTTACGTCTTTCAGCCTCTATTATGAATTTCACATAGTTTCGATAGGTTGAATGTGATTTCTTGTAGCTTTACTATATATGATGTTATGTAATAAACGATTTTTCCTTTTTTTTGTAGTTATTAATGATTATGGGTTTATAACTTAATTCATGTTACCCTATACAGGATTTACTATCTGTTTCATTCTATTGTTTCAATTTCCATCTTGAATTTAATATCGTTACAACATTTACTTTACTTAGTTTTCAATTCAACATTCACTACAAACAATTTTATTTTTACCTTGGTAGGTTGGCAGAACCTATTTCTTCGCAACCTACCATTTACCTATTCAGGCTAATTATGTATTACAAAATTAAGGATTGTTCCTGATAATGTAATTTTTTTTTTCAAATTTGGAACTATCCTATTTCAACATTAACTTATGACTAGTTGCCATACTAGAATAAGAAAATAACACTATTAAAATAGCAATATATAAACTTATGAACACATTTCTAGAACATATTGTAGATATCTGATTTTTGGTAACTAGTCTGCCACAAAATGATGGGGAATATATTTCTTCATCCAACCAATTAGAAACAATAACTCTATTGAATCCCCCATAAAGCCAACTTCACATCCAGAACAAATTCAGAACAAATACCTTAGTAGGTCTAACCTAGAACTTCTCTGATACCAACCAAATTTAGTATAAGGTTTTAAACTGAGTTTATGGGCTTCAGTTGGAGTTCCATTATCCAACCACTCAAGAACTCCTCATTTGTTAGTGCCCTACCTCCCTCCACAATGTCTTATCAGAGGTATTGTTAAATTGTAGCAAGAAAAGGCTTCATTTGACATGTGCCTTAGTCAAATGGAGAAATTAAAAATTCCACATAAACAAGATGACTTGAGCTGCAATTTGGAGTGACATGGCCAAATTACTTAGTTAAATTAGTCAATTCAATTTTTTAGGCTAGAAGTAGTGTTGTGCTTGAGTTGATTGCTAAAATCTAGCAATCTGGTGAAGTTATTGTTAGTTAAACTCAATTATATGAGCTCTAGTCGTGAATAGAGTTAGTAGGAGTTCAGTTAAGTAGTAGTAATTGTTTTTAACTCACTTATCTCTTAGTTAACTGCCCAATTTACTAAAAATAGCCCTAGTCATGCATGCAATTCAAATTGCCTAATTGCCTATTTGAGTTTGAGGAAAAGACACATTGTAATTTTTGATTGTATACTAGTTCAGTCTACATGCTTTGCATTACAGTAGGTGATCAATTCCTCTACGATTTGTGCAAGGACATAGGAAATTTCCCTATATTTTAGGAGTTAATTTCCTCGAGGATTGCACAAAGAAATAGGAGGAAATTTGAGGCCTATTTTGGCTATTTTGTTGTGAGAGCAGGTCAGAGAGAAGGAGATCAATATTCCAATGCAAGTTGAGCTCAAAGGATTGAAGTTTCCAATGTAATAGATCCATATTATTATCTAATTTAATACAAAATAGAGGATAGGTTTTTCCCAGTTGGGATCCCTAGGGAAATATTATGTTCATTGTGATTGAATGATTGCATGTGATTGGATATGTTTCAATTGTATGTTTTCCTTTCCATGGATTTAGTAGAATAATTTTTTGTTTATTGTTTTTAGTCTGATTTCATTAGCAGATGCAAATTTCGATCTATTTCTACAAGTATTAGGTTTGCAATCTCTCCTTCAAGGTTACCTCAGGTTCCTTTATTTTCTCTCTTGGCTTCCTTTTCCCACTGAGATAGTTTATCTCTAGGGAGAGGAGTTTGGGCAGGAAATGACCTTTGTCCATAATTGTCTTTCAAATATTCTTGAATATGAAAAATCTTTTCATCCTTACTTCCATCATAATTTTATGGATGACTACTTCAATTCTTTAATTAATGAAAATTGATATAAAACATTAATGTCAAAAGTCTACCAAGTAACTAAACAAAGTAACTTAAATATTCACACATATACTGAGTGATATTACAAAGTTGTTTAAACTTAGAGATTGTCCTATTCAATGAGTTCGTAAAGGAATCAAAATACCTCAGGGCTACCTAGTTTCCAAAACCTGACCTAAGCGATGTGTGGTTTCCGAAACCTAAAGGGATCTGTCCTTTAATATTATTATCATAGAGCTCCAAATGATACAACTTTGAAAGACTTATAATTTATTTTGGTAGTTCTTATGAAATAACTATAGGATGTCTCCAGGGTTAAGGTAAAATGGGTCTTGTTAGGATAACTTTGACAATTGTGACTAACTTAAGCAACTTTATGCCGAACTTTGACAATTGTGGCTGACTTAAGGAACTTTATGTCGATTATCTTGTTGGGTCTTTAGTTTTGATCCTGAGGATTATTGTTGAAGTTCAACGCATACAATTGTTGTTGCTTTTTTTATTTCTTCTAGAAAAAAACAAAACAAAAAACTTTACAAAAACAAGAATTTTATCAGAAAAATTGTATTCAACAAGTTTATACTTTCCAGGTTGTTGAGTGTGAAAAATCAGAGTAGCGGATTGATTTATGTAACTGAATTGGTAATGTTGTTGGCGATTCCAGTCAGTTAGCATGGAGAAAAAGTGGATCTATTCCAGTTGCTCAATCCATTTGTTGGGTTTTGGAAATTTTCCTTTATGCAACGCATAATTTTAATTTTGTTGACTTAGACATTAATGTTTGTGACAATGGGTTAGTCTCATATGTTTGTCAATTGAACGATAGGAAAAAGGTATGAATCCAATGAGTTGTGAAGGAGTTTTAAGGCATCGAATTTAAGAGTTTAGGTGTGGAGGAGTTATTAAAATCAAGCTAGTGGACATCTAATCATTTAGTCTAGTAGCCTTGTGAACATTCGATGTTAACTCTCATGGCATAGTAGATGGAAGTGGAGGCAACATTTAAGGGTTCCTACAGCATAGTATATGGCTTTGGGGCTATCCAATAATAGTGAAAGGAAATGGACAAGAATTCCATGCCATAGAAGCCATGGCCATGTATTACTAGGGATAGAAAATCGGCTCGTGGCAATCGTCATAGATCGCTATGAGGTACATAACACTTACCATCTTGTAATGGTGTTTCACACTTGCCAACAATGAACTTCATACAATTTTTTTAAAAGAAATGTTAACTAATTATATTTTTTTCGGATAGAAAGATGTGTCTTTCTAAAAAAGGACAACAAATTTGAAAATTTTAGAAGATTTAAACATAAATTGATAATGGCGTAGTCTATCTATTATAGTTGTTGGCACATGAGTTTGAGTTACGAGAACTTCGCAATCTAAGTGTTCCAAAAAATTTCCCGACATTGAGTTCAGATATAATCAAAAACATCTTTTAAATAACAAATAATTATAAAACCCTAAAACATATAATAATTAGAAAACACCATCCAAATAAAAGATAATGCAATATAAACATAAATATAATTTCTTAAATGACAACCACGTTTTCCAATTCCAATTCATACACCGGTGGACACCCATTTTTTACATACACGTTAATAGGGACTCTCTCACTACGCAAACAAAAGCTTTACCATGAGGGCCACTAGATTTGAGTGACCCGCACCCATTCTTTGCTATGCATGAGATGCATAATTATATGCCTAAAATCATCCATATTGTTATAGTGCACGTCAAACGCACGACATGTGGGACCGCCAATTCGGCACATGTGCATACGTCCGAAGTAACAACACCTTATGGGGAGTGAATTACAATTAAATATTATATCATGCCACGTTTAACCAAGATTATATTGTTGGGAAATTTTGAAGGTTTAAACTCAAAGCTCGAATCAATGGGGAAATCAAGAGAACAAGAAGATGTAAAAAATGAGACACAAAGGGCTCAAGAAAGAGAAACCTATTTTAAGTGTGGTTAAACATTCTTAGATGCCAATCAAGATGGAAATGAAAGTTGACATGAAGTCATACTAGGGTGAGAACGATGCATTAAAATTGAATCATTAGTTTTTTTAATTAGAATTTTATTCTTGTGTTCATCGTATAGCTTAAGAACAAAAGATATCATTTACTATATTAAGGTTATTAAGGTTAGAGGGCCATGGTTTAACCTCGTCGAAATCAATATGGAAAAATTTACAATAGAGTGTGATATACCAATAACTAAGTGGGAGTACTTTAAAACTTTCAGTAATTTCTAATTTCACCCTATTGGGTATGTAAAGGACCAATGGATCTGATGGCTCTACTTTAGGTAGAGGAAAGGATAGAGTATATAGGAGTGCACCACTAAGTTTGGAATGAGGATCATCATGACGGGTATCTCTTTCAAGAATTTACATGTACTCTTTGAGTACTTGTGGGGTCTACATAGCCATATACAAAACTTAGTGATGCTTTTCAAGCTAAGGGCAATGGAAAAGGAATGTGTATAGGCATAATATTTTAAACAAGCCATAAGAAATGGTAACTAAGTGAAAAGGCTACCAAAAAGATTCCAAGGAGGGGAAGAAGAAATAGAATGAGGGAAGTTATAAGAAGACAAAAGTTAGTACACATTAGTGCAAGGATCCTATCAACCATTGCAATATTGATATTCATACTGAGAAAATGTATTATGAACTACATCCACAACTAAACCGAAAGAAGAACAAGAAGGATGCAAAGAAAAAGAATCTTCTAGACACAAATTTGAGTAATTAGGTTGAAAGAAGATTCGATGTGGATGAGAACATTATGTGCACGTCAATGCAGAAGTAGGAAAATATGATTTGCCTTCACCTTTAATGAGATATATATATGACCAAGTTTCTAAGTTCACGGTCACAGAGACTATGATAGACACTTTATTTTGTTTTGTCTTTGTAACATACACCCTTGTTTATTTGGAATTTTTTTTAAGTGTTTATAGAAGAGAGAGATACACAATATTGGTTTGACAATGATTATACTTGAACGAATGAAATAACATAGAAAATAACAATATTTAGGAAAGCTAAAACCTGATATAACTCATATTTATTTTTAGATTTGGGATTACAATATATCCTCAAAGGAGCAATACCCTTATAACCAAAATGTTAAAACACAATTTCAGCATACCCATTAAATCTATAAAGGTTAATTTTAATGTTAATGTTTATATTTCCACTTGATTGGTAGTTAGGGTTTGTTTTTAATAAACTCCCATAGTTATTGCAGGAATAGAAAAGAGGAATAATCAAAGATTGCACAAGTTGAAGGAGTGTTAATAGATTGGTTGGATTAGGGATTTACTTTGTAGGATCCTAAAATCTTCCTCGCCCATTTCCATTGATGCACCTCAAAGTCTATGGACCTCGGTTTGACATTAAAATGTTGGGTAATTAAGATAAAAAATACTACAATGAATAGACTCATAAGCATCTTGGTGCTTAGGTCGAGCATCCTGTGATTAGGGGCTTATCGCCATGTCACCTGCGACTCGTTGTCTTGCCACCCTCAATTGATGTTTGTGCATTGACATGACTAGGCATTTCGATGAGAACCTAAGAAATTTAGCCTAGTGCCCTATGGTCAGAAGATACGATTAGTGGCATAAATCTCCCTGACTTGCCACCCATCAATGAGTTTCTCAAAGACTTCATTATGGCATTTGGGCGCAATGGTGGTCTTGCTAAAACCATGAGCCATTGGGAACCATGCTTGATCTGCCAAACTTTAGACTCAAATTTCTCTTCATTCTCTAAGATTTAGATTAAGTGTCATATATCATTAGAAATGTATTCAAGAAGGTTATCCAAATAAACAATTAGTTTCCTAATTTGAACTAAGGAAATAAATAAGAAATGGCTTAAAAATATTTCCTTCATTCATGACCTCAAGCTAGGCATCAACACACACTAACAATTTAGTGACAAAAATGATAACACACTTAACAATCTTCCATGGAAGTTGACACAAACTATTCTTTGTCATCAGAGGTAACACCTTGTAATACCTTGCTCAAAAATCTCACTTTAACATGCTTTCTCTCTGTTCTTGACATTACTTAATGTTAATGATTTTGGATTCTCATCATTGACAGGTATACATGCTCAACAAACAATCCATAAAAAATGTAAGTCATAATAGTTTGTAATTGTTATGCCTATATAAAATGGTTACTCATTGTCCCTAGATATTTATGTTATTTTTCTCCCATAATAGTGAGCTAAAAAAATAGTACATTCCAATTTGTAGAAGACTTGTTCAACACTATTCAAAATGACAATTCTCCATGAAGAATTGCGTCTAGATATATTTTGATACTTTACGATCCAAAATATGGTGGCTAAAAATCAATTTCATAGAACAAGCCTTTAGGGTTGTCTTACTTCAGTAATTGATTAAGGTTTTTCCTAGATCTTTTAGTTCCTTCACATAATGTTCACATATCAAGGTTCACTAAAGGACCTTTTAGATGTGATAAACCCAAAAATCATAAACACCTTTTTTATATTTTTCATATTCCATGTCCACTTAGGGTCATGTTATTAAATTACTTGGTCAACTAATCCCTACCTCCATATGCTATATAGTTTCTCTCTTAGGAGGTAAGAATTCATGGGTAACTGAGTTTTCCCACAACGTGCCAAAAAATAAGAATTTAAGTGCCTCAATTAGAAAAAATGACATGATGGCATATTTAATAAGGAAAAACATTAATATTTTTTGTTGATAAGACAATGTTCCAGTACTCTAATTTGTGGTGTGCAAAATCAAAAAGGTTGAGATGAATGTGGTGGATTTGTGGCATCTTATGGAAGATTAGGTGGGATGGTGATCCCTACTTTCTTAGCAAATATCCACTCATTGACTCTCTAAATCATTTGTTTTGTTCCAGGAAATCCTTGAGGTTAAAGGAATGTAATGACACAAAGTTGTCAAGTTCCATTTGAGGGAAGATAATTTTTCCACAATTGACCCCATTTATCAAAAAACTAAAATGATAACTTTCCACAAATTGGCCTTTGTCATTTTTTTAAGAATAACATCCAAATATTATTGAGTAGTGTAATGAAAGCTAAAGACATATCCTAAATGTGAATAAAACCATTGATGGATGGAGACCACACCAAATGTTATGATGGCCCCCACATGAAATGACCCCCATCTCATTTTTTATGTAAATTATGCTTGTCAATGCTTATGCCTCTAGTTATGGAAAAAAATATTTTCATGAATGACTTTGTTCAACATAGGCTACTTTCAATATTATTTTTTACTTTAAATAACCATGTTGATTTCTATAATTCTTTTGCATGATTTTTATATTGGAGCTTAGATATTTTGGATTCACTAGTGATGGCTAGTATGAATATACCATTTTTTACAAAATATCCCTTCATGTTCACATGTATTTATTATTGAAATTTATATCAATTTGCCTAAATGAACATTTTAAATTAAAAATATATATAAATAGCTCTAGAAATTGAAATTTTATAAATATTTATAACATCAATTTACTTTATGTCCCTGAATATGGGTGAAGTGTTCACCTGAAATGTTGTGCACAACAGTGAATACCACACACAGTTTACCAAAAGTTTACATCAACATCAAGTTAATGATTGTGAAAATCTTCATTCTAAAATTTATATCATTTTTAAAAATACATACTCTAATATAAAGCATTTTTCATGATTTATTTAATTTTTTCTTTTCTATTTGAATTATTTTTTTGAAGTCGTATCTCTCTACATATCAATCAAAAGTGAAATTTATTAATAAAAAAAAATCTATTACATAAATTATATTAGTTTTTATAAACTCAATAAAAATCAATTAAAACTAAACCTATGCACCACATCGAAATTGACAAGTATTCAAGAATACACTTAACACCAATGTTATGGCCTCCTAATATAAAATGTTTACGACAATCTAAATACAAAACTTTGAACTTGAACTAAATTCACAAAGGTAGTTATCTACATGATAATCAAAATTTGTGGTGTTTGCAATAATGATTATAGAAGAGTGAGAAAAAAGACTTTAAGTGAGAAAAATTAACAATTAAAATCTCTCAAAGAATATGTCAAGAGTCTTGTAGATATGGAACTAGATAATGTTAACTATTCTATAGATCCTCTAGAAGTAACCTGTAAATGGAATTACCCCCTCAGGGAACATTGTTCAACCCTCACCTCTCCCTCAAAATCCCTCACAAGTCCCTCTCATTTTTTCTCCCTCTAGGTCCCTTTCACTAGTGCTCCACTTGTCCTTGCCCCCTTATACTTACATTGTCACTGTAGGATATGTCACAATAGGGGAAGATGACCTACTCTCCAACCTTCCTTTAAGGATCATCCCATCTCCCCTCTCCATGTGTAGAAAAACCTGTAGATTCACAAGCTCATGTAATCTACTAAAACAAGAGACGAGAATATACTTCTACGTTTTACAACGGAAGCCCATAAACATCAAGAAAACAATAATCAATAGAGGAAGAGAATCAAAGGCACATAACACAATAAATATCTAGGGAAAGCCACAACTCAAAACCCCACTATCGGTTTTGTATTAATCCAGAAAATCAAGATGAAACTACAATGCTTGTTCTCTCACGAACAATCCTAACACTCAGAAAATTCAATCTCCAACTCATAAGAAAGATCAAGGTCAAAGCTAAGCCTCTTCACAAGCTCTCCCATTCTTTATTCCAGCGTGTCCTTGTTCAAAGAATTCAGATGAATACAATATGCTCTGCTCAACCTTGAGCTTAACTAGCACAAGTATTTTCTATCCTCTGCTTGATGACTTCCTTTGGCCAATACTTAGCCAAATTTCCAATTCACCAAGCTTCTAATTCTTTGCACAATTCCTAAGAGAACTAGCCCTTATTTAAAGAGAAATTCCTCAGTTCCTGAATGCATGCACTATCAGTGCAACTCATAAAAATCTAAAACAAATATTACACTCTCCCTGCACTCTAGTTTCATATGGGTCTTTCTCAGAATCGACATGCATGAGTCTCTAATGAGGGAATATTCAGTTAACTGGAGTAGCACTAGTTGAGTGCACTAATGCATCAACTGACTGTTAACTCACTATTAGTTCCGCAAATAGTTTGGAACTAATTTAACTAGACTTAACTCAGTAAACTGAGTTAACGAATTACAACTCATACTTAATTCATCTTGGACCCCTATAATATAGGGAGAACATATACTTGACTTCAAAAAGACTTCCAACTCGAAATTCCTATGTTAATTAAGTTAATAAAACTTAATTAACTATTTACAAGTTGCTATGAGAAAAGAATTACAATTTAATTAAAGAACAAATTAAATTGGAATTTTTGGATTCTATTTTTAACATTTCTTGTTGCTATTTTCAACACTCCCTCTCAACAAGAAAGGAATTCAACTCTATCCCAATCCTAAACCTTTGGAATGTTCTACATGAAACACTTCTCTCTAGTGTTATTGCTCTAGAAACTCTAGAAACAAAAAACATCCAACTTGAATTAGAATGATGCCTCTGTCATCAAAGTATCTGACTACTATTGCCTATGTCGACTTAAAAAATCTACATTTATGTTGACTCTTCCTTCCTACACTTGTTTTCAACCCTCTCTATGCTCTTTAGTATCTGACTGCTCTAGCATTTATCACTTTGATCTCTGACTGCATCAATCCCACTGATTCCTCCCACTACTATGTACTCTGGGCTCTCGTAGCAAGGTACGATCCATGAGCTAAAACCACTCAATGGATCCTGCCTAATTTCAGCCCTTTTGGGACTATCACTTCAAATCGCCCCACCTCACACCTGAAGGTATAGATGCATGTGATCCCTCTGCCCACCTAGCTCAAAATTTCCCCCTACTGGAGGTCTCTGCATGACTGGATGCCTCAACTTGGTCTCCTCTTAACTTCTCCAATTCTGGTTGTTCCACAATCGTCTGAGACAACCTCTGAGACCCCTTCTTTGCTTGAGTGGATCTCTCTACTCAGTCTTCTCTTTGCTTCTCTAGTTGTGGCTACTCCACAACTTCCTGAAGCTTCTTCTGAGGCTTCTTCTGGGGTTGCAATTTGAGAGGTAATGATCCAGGTGGCTCCAGAGACACACATAGGACAAAGAGGGCTTATGGAAGCTCAAAAATCAAAGTGATCAGGATTCTTTTGAACCAGGACCAGAGCGTAGATCTTGTTGTCTTGATCACAACGGTGTGAACGATTCGTTAATACGAGATCATATGAGGTAGAATGAGCCAGTCAAAGTTGGATTGTGGGTGAGGTTTAAGTGTCCTACAATTACCAACCCTGGGGCATGAAACCTAGCTCTCGAAAGTAGGTGAAATTGTTGCCTCTTTAATTTGTCTAATAGCCCTTATGTTAGACAAAATCGAAAAATGGCCCTATTTTAATAAAAAACCAAAAAAATATAAATGAGGTGGAGGGCCACCACCCCCGCCACCCAAAACTATATTACAAAAAAAAAACAAAATTATTAAAGGGCCGATGAGCCATGACCCCCACCGGCCCAACCGCAACACATAACCAAAATTATGTTTAAATATGGGTCGGTGGCCATGACCTCGCCGGACCCTCCAACAACGCCCCACAACACTAGAGGGGTGGGCAGGCCACCTCCGGTGGACTCGGCCCACACCCCAAAACACAACCATATGCAATTTGATTAATGCAAGGCCAATGGGGATTGAACCCGCCTGGCCCACGTGGGCCAGCCCCCACCAGGCGGCCCCATGTACAACCCATTCAACGCGCCACCAACCAAAAATGAAATGAACCCATCGGGATGCGCATCGGGACTTAAGGGGCGAACTACCCAATGCAGACCTGACCGAAAAAACAAAAAAATATGTGGTTTATTGCAAAACAATGTGTTAATATGCAGGGGTCGGGTTTGACCACCCGACCTCCTCCTTATAATTCGGGGTTCTTTTCCAATCCGCCCAACCGTCCACATTGTAATATTTTCCCACCAAAAACATTATATAAACCCTCATTTTCTCAGTGCATGGAGGCCAAGGCTAGGCATGGAAGTTGAAATGTAATATTTTTAATTGTTTTGTAGGTGGAACCATGATTCTAGAAAAACACAGGCAAAACCATGATTGAGCCAAATTCTCAGGAGGGTGAAATTTTGCTAGTGTCCAAATTGGACAAATTTTATGTCGATCTTACACCTCTCAGTGACACGAACTTGATGGTGCAGTCAGTTTCCTGATTTGACCAGAAGATCTTCAGATGACTCGGACGAGGGAATCTTTGAGGAATCTAGGGGGAACCTAAAAGATTCCTTAAGCCGCAAATTTTCACTTTCTCAGAATTCAGAAATTTGACAATCGAATTTACCCTATTTGATGCCACAAATCTGATGGTGCATTCAGATTTTCCATTTTCTCATTTCATTTTTCGGCCACTTTTCAAAGTGAAGTGCAGGTGTCATCATTCAAGGTGCGAGCAGTCAATTCCATGAGATTTGACGTAGCGATATTGATGGTATGGCCAGCTTTAGCAGTTTGACATCCTTTTCTTCAGATGGCCCTAGGATGTCAGGTATATGCAGTCTGTTCATGTACTTATTTTTTCTAGGAGATGCATTGTGCTGCACAAATCCCTGTTTGATGGTTGATGTGGGATCTTGTTTCTTACTTTTCTCATGATTCCTACTTGATGTGATGTAGAATCATTTGTGGGATGTACTTGTTTTCATGATTCGTCATGTTTTGTTTGAGATCCCTTTGTCGTTATGTTGATGGGATCCTCATGTGTCGCCATGTATGATTGCATTGAAATCCTTTTTATGCCATGTTGGCAGAATGTTCATTATCATCATGCATGAGTTTATGTCATACTGATAGGAGTCCTTTTTTCACTGAGAGTCCTGTAGCAGAACACCTCTTGGAGCCACTCTTGGGTGAGGGCATTTTCCTTGTATGATAGTGACATCACCTCTTATGTACATCATCATTATTGACAACACTTAATGCAACGACCTACACCATCTTCACACTGAGGCCCAGAGACGTAGTCCCTCCTGGACAAACTCCGTTATCAATGTCTTGAGTTTTATGTTGCTGATGATTGTCATGTTCCTTCTTCTTTATAGCATGCATTTATGTTCCCTTATGCTACTTTAAATGCAATTTTAGTCACATCACGAAAGTAAAATATCTTGGCTAAATCCGGGAGTTGAGTCAACTAATTTTAATCACATCACGAAAGTAAAAGATCTTGGTTAAATCTGGGAGTTGAGTCAACTTGGATCAAGTTTGGTATTGAAGCAGTCTTTGCGTGGATGTGAATTTCAAGCGTGAACAATGGAACGTGCAACGTCATATGATGAAAAAGCGATGTACGAGACCATGCTCAAAATTTCCAAAAGGGTGGAAATAATGTATGAAGCTCTACAAAAAGAGACAAAGGAAAAGGAGCAACTGCAGCTTCAGTTGCAAGCCATGGAAGAGGCCCTGGAAGAACTGAAGCACAACAACCAAAATCTTCAAAGGGAGAACGTTGAATTGAAGATGCTTCTACATGAAGAGAAAGATGAGAAACATAGTCTGCTACGAGAGCTGCAAGAAAAGGATGAGGCCTTGGAAAAGATGCAGCATGGCCCACGTGAGGTAAAAAGTAGTTCTCCATATTCATGTATGTTCATTGATGATGATTTCGCTGTTTTTGAAAATCTCACAACAGAAATTGGCTCCAAGCTATTGAGGAAAATGGGTTATGAAGGAAAAGGCTTGGGCATTAAAGGCCAATGCATTGTCAACCCCATAAAAGTAGAAGAATTACCCCGTCAAGCAAGACTTGGGTATGTCAGAAAGGAAGTTGGGGAATGCGTTGAGACAGCTAGCGAACCATCAACAACAGATGATGAGAAGCCCTCATCAGTTCTTTCCAAATCAACAAAGGAGGTAAAAGATGTTGATTTCCTTTCAGTTTCATCTTCACATAGTATGATTTTTATTGGAGATGTGGAGATACCAATTACAGGGACAAACATGAGGCTCCTTACTAGGATGAGGTACAAGGAGGAAAAAGAACTTGGTGTTAATAACCAAGGCATAACTCAACCATTGGAGGTTGTGTAGAGACCTCAATTTGCAGGCTTGAGATATGTCAAAGGGAAATGCTCGAAGGTGTCAAACGTTTCCAAGACATTGCCGAAATCGTCGCGGAAAGAGAATGATGGGAATGCATCACCATCATCCCATGGCAGTGCCCATTGCAAGGAAAGAGCTGAGGCAAACTCTTATCGCCATAATGACACTAGAGGCAGCAAGGAAAGGTATAACCAGTCTTAATATTCGAATGTTCATTTCACTTATAATCATGTTGTTAAAAATGAATGTAAATCATGGAATCGAAAAACATGTACCTTTTGTGGATTACATAACCATACATTTTCTAAGTGTTGGAAAAGAATAGCAGCATAAACAAAGATGAGGCATGAAAGACCCTCTCAACAATAGACAAAGAAACATGTTAAGCAAGTCTGGAGGAAGAAGATGTATTGCAGTCATTGCAACAGAGGTGGCCATCAAAGAGACACTTGTTGGAGGCTCCATCCAGAGTAGCGCCTTAAAGACAAAGTGTCGGTGCATGAACCAGGTGAAACAATTGTTCGATAAGCAAAACCACCACAGGGAAATGACCCATTCACGTTGATAAGAGAAAAATGGTTTCTAGATATGTTAGCTTGTCATGGTCATGCTTTTGTATATCATTTGTTGCATTTCAAAATGTAAAAGTAATGATGTGTTTCCATCACTTGTTAAGCAACAATGATGTCTGGTCTTATTTTGAGTTGCATGATAAGCTGTGAAAGTGATGTCGTGTTTCCATCATTTATCAAAGAAACAATAGTGTTTGGCCTTATTTATGTAAATCATGTGTTGTAGTGATGATGTGTTTTCCATCACTTGTTGAAGTGACAATTATATATTGCCCTTGTTTTCATAGCTGGGGGATTGTTTCCATTTCGATGTAAACTTGACCACTGAGTATGTGTTATAAACTCGTGGCAAGTGTGGGATGCTTGGGTCATTAGTTGGTCATGAAAATCAAGTATGTAATTTTCAAAACAATGTACTACAGGTTGCAGAGGTTGTTGGTGTCGGCTCATCGCTTAAGGCTCTGAAGAACAAAGGTGAAGGAGATGGAAGTGAGACCTTTTTAGGACACTTGTGATGAAGACAAGGTACAGAGAAGTTGCAGATTATTTTTCATGCTTTTGGAGGACCAAAATCTCCTCATTGGGGAGGATTGATCTAGGTGGCTCCAGAGACACACACATGACAAAGGGCTTATGGAAGCTCAAAAATAAAAGTGATCAGAATTCTTTCGAACCAAGACTAGAGCGTAGATCTTGTCATCCTGATTGCAACTGTGTGAATGGTTCATCAATCCGAGCTCGTAGGAGGGAGAACAAGCCAGTCAAAGTTTTGGTCAAAGTTAGACTGTGGAGAACGTTTAAGTGTCCTACAATTTGACCGACCCTGGGGCATGAAACCTAGTTCCTAAAAGTGGGTGAAATTGTTGCCTCTTTAATTTGTCTAATAACCCTTATGTTAGACAAAATCGAAAAATGGCCCTATTTTAATAAAAAAATAAAAAATATATATATAAATGAGGTGGTGGACCACCACCCCTGCCACCCCAAACTATATTACAAAAAAAAAAACAAAATTATTAAAGGGTTGACGGGCCATGAACCCCGCTGGCCCAAGCACAACACATAACCAAAATTATGTTTAAATATGGGTCGATGGCCATGACCCATACACACCCTCCAAAAACGCCCCACAACATTAAAGGGATGAGCCGGCCACCTCCGATGGACCCAGCCCACACCCTAACACAACCATGTGCAATCTAATTAATGTGGGGTTGGTGGGGATTGAGCCCGCCCAGCCCATGTGGGCCGACCCCCACCGGGCAGCCCCATGTACAACCCATTCAATGTGCCACCAACCAAAAATGAAACGAACCCATCCGAATGCGCAACAGGAGTTAAGGGGTGGGTCACCCAATGCGGACCTGACCCCCAAAACAAAAAAAATATGCGGTTTATTGCAAAAAAGTGTGTTAATATGGAGGGTTTGGGGTTTGACCACCTGACCTCCTCCTTATAATTCAAGGTTCTTTACCAACCTGCCCAACCGTCCACATTATAATATTCGCCCACCAAAAACATTATATAAACCCTCATTTGATCAGTGCACGGAGGCCAAGGTGTGGCATGGAAATAGATATATAATATTTTTAATTGTTTCACAGGTGGAAACATGATTCTGGAAAAACACAGGCGGAACCATGATTGAGCCAAATTCTCAGGAGGGAAAATTTTTTCTAGTGTCCAAATTGGACAAATTTTATGTTGATCTTACACCTCTCAGTGACAAGAACCTGATGACATAGTCAGTTTCTTGATCTGAGCAGCAGATCTTCAGATGACCCGGAGGAGGGAATCTTTGAGGAATCTAGGGGGAATCTAAAAGATTCCCTAAGCCTCAGATTTTGACTTTTTTAGAATTCAGAAATTTGACAGTCAATTTTACCCTATTTGATGCCACAAATCTGATGGTGCATTCATATTTTCCATTTTCTCATTTCAATTTTCAGCCACTTTTCAAAGTGGAGTGCAGGTGTCAGCATTCAAGGTGCGAGCAATCAATTCCATGAGATTCGACGCAACGAGATTGATGGTACGACCAACTTCAATAGTTTGACATTCTTTTCTTCATATGGCCATAGGATGTGAGGTATATGCAGTGTGTTCATGTACTTGTTTTTGCTAGGAGATGCATTGTGTTGCACAAATCCCTATTTGATGGTTGATGTGGGATCTTGTTTCTTACTTTTCTCATGATTCCTGCTTGATGTGATGCGGAATCATTTATGGGATGTACTTGTTGTCATGATTCGTCATGTTTTGTTTGAGATTCCTTTGTCGTTATGTTGATGGGATCCTCATGTGTCACCATGTATGATTGCATTGAAATCCCTTTTATGCCATGTTGGTAGAATTTTCATTATCATCATGCATGAGTTTATGTCATACTGATAGGAGTCCTTTTTTCACTGAGAGTCCTGTAGTGGAACACCTCTTGGAGCCACTCCTACGTGAGGGAATTTTCCTTGTATGATAGTGACATCACCTCTTATGTACATCATCACGATTAACAACACTTAATGCAACGGCCTACACCATCTTGACACTGAGGCCCAAAGACGTAGTCCCTCCTGGAAAAACTCCGCTATCAACGTCTTGATTTTTATGTTGCTGATAATTGTCATGTTCCATCTTCTTTATAGCATGAATTTATGTTCCCTGATGTTATTTTAAATGCAATTTTAATCACATCACGAAATTAAAATATCTTGGTTAAATCCGAGAGTTGAGAAAACTCGGATCAGGTAATTTACTCTCCCTCTTAACCACCAAGTCTCTAACCTTTTCCTTGCTCCTCAATACTTTTCATGCATCTTGAAACTCAAGAGAATACAAGTTCTTGACTCGTGCACTGATCTGTTTCACCTGTCTCATGGTGATGTGTCTACCAAAAACTTTTCCCTTACTAAAAACCACATCATAGCCAGGGTCTTCCAATACCGCGACTGAAACAAGATTCTTCTTTAGTCCTAGAACATACATCACATATGTGATCCTAAGAGGGGAGACAGACTCCCTCTAAAAGGTAATTGTACTGATCCTAGTAGCTCTATGCCTCTCGTAATCTCTAAACTCTATGCTCAGCTTGAGGTCTTTCTCCTCAAAATCACTAAAGATATCTCTATTCCCTTTCATATGGAATGAGGCATTGCTATCAAGATACCCCACACTTCCCATGGCAGTGTCAACCATGCATGCAATGAGAGAGAAATCAAGTTTGAATTGTGAATCTAGAGCTTCACCTATTGTCACTATTGTCGGCTCCTTCTTGTTTTATTTCCTCTGTGGGCAATTCTTGGCATAGTTCCCATGCTCGTGACAGTGAAAACACTTGAATTTCATCAAGTCCATCTTCTTTGCACCCTCCTCACCTTGGGACATCTTTTCCTTACTCACTAAGGCAAAATACTCTTCCACTTCCTTGGAAGAGATCTCATCTCTGGTGTTCCCCCTGATCTCATCCTGCATTAAATCCGAAGATAGTCATTCATAATCTGGCAGCTTCTGCTGACCATTGATAGATTCTTGATAATTATGCCAACTCTTTCGGATTCTAAGAAAAGCAAGGCTCACCATATCTTCCTTTGTCCCACCATCACGGAATTTTCTAGAAAAGACGCTGATTTTAAATCAGTGATATCTCCCTCATCCGAACTCCAATTCAGCCGATTTTATTTTATTTTATTTATTTATGTATTTATTATATATATATATATATATATATATATATATATATATATATATATCTATATATATATATTCTTTAATTTGGGTATTGTTTCCCAAGGAATCCATATCTACTATTTGTTTTTGAATATGTTGCACATAATTTTTGAGATATTCTCTCCAAACTCTCGGCCCAAAACTCAAAACTTCGAAATCTCCTCTAATATATTGTTCTCAGCTCTGATACCATGTAGAAAAACCTATAGATTCACAAGCTCATGCAATCTACTAAAACAAGAGACAAGAATCTACTTCTACTTTTTACATTGGAAGCCCATAAACGTCGAGCAAACAATAATCAATAGAGGAAGAGAATCAAAGGCACATAACACAATAAATATCCGGGGAAAGCCACAACTCAAAACCCCACTATCTGTTTTGTATTAGTTCGAAAAATCAAGATGAAATTATAATGTTTGTTCTCCCAAGAACAATCCTAGCACTCATAAGCAAGCTCAAGGTCGAATCTAAGCCTCTTCACAAGCTCTCCAAGTATCTATTGCAACGTGTCTTTGGTCAAAGAATTCAGATGAGTACAATATGATCTACTCAACCTTGAGCTTAACCTACACAAGTATTTCCTATCCTCTACTTGGTGACTTCCTTTGGCCAATACTTAGCCAAATTTTCAAGCCACCAAGATTCTAATTCTTTTCACAATTACTAAGAGAATTAGCCCATATTTAAAGGGAAATTCCTCAATTACTGAATGCATGCACTATTACTGCAACTCAAAAAAATATAAAACAAATAGTACACTGTCCATGCACTCTAGTCTCAACTGGGTCTTTCTCAGAATCGACATGCATGAGTTTCTGATGAGGGAATATTCAGTTAACTGGAGTAGCACTAGTTGAGTGCACTAATGCATGAACTGACTTTAACTCACTATTAGTTCCTCAAATAGTTTGGAACTAATTTAACTGGACTTAACTCAGTAAACTAAGTTAACTAATTACAACTCATATTTAACTCATCCTGGACCCCTATAATATAGGGAGAACATATACATGACTTTAGAAAGACTTCCAACTCGAAATTACTAAGTTAATTAAGTTAATAAAACTTAATTAACTATTTACAAGTTGCTTTGAAAAAAGAATTACAATTTAATTCACAATTTAACTCAAGTACAAATTAAATTGGAATTTTTGGATTCTATTTTTAACATTTCGTGTTGCTATTTTCAACACCATGACACCTTTGTAACATCCCTTGTTTTACCACTTCTCTTTGTAATGATAATTGTGACTGCAATACTAGCGTGGGGAAACCATGGTTTGATGATCCATGATTAAGAACTTAAAATTTATTATCTAAAATTAATTAAACCAATTGAAGAGGGAAAAACCTTACTGATCCTTAGTCTAAGGGACTTTTCTTTCTTAGTCGCCTAATTTTAAAATTCATGACCTAGCCGAATTTAATGTCGAAGTTACTTGTGAAATAAGAAAGTCATTACCTAACAGATTTCGGTGTTATGCAATTGGAGGCGAAGTGAGTTTTCCAACTCAATGATAGTCATTAAGATATTAGATTTGGGTGGTGGAAGGGAGGGTGGCACCCATTCCCCTTCCCACCCTCATGGATCAAGGGGACAATTGAAATGACCCTTTAAAAGATAACAATGAAGAGACAAGTTAGTTCTCTCTTAGAACACACATGGATGCAGAGAATGATATATACATGCACAATGAAGGGAAATTATCTCACTCACGCATTCTATCTCACTCGATATTTGTATATTTTTTTTGGTTGTCTTAGTTGGAATTCATTTTGATAGGTAATTCATTATTAAACTCTCAATGGTCATCTTGAGACATAATTGGCTTTTAGGCTTTCGTATTTTCCTTTGGCTAACTCGTACTCTCTATTTTTTTATTTCTTCTATTGGTTTTTATCACTACTTGTGCATGGAAATTATTTCTCTCTCTTTATGATTCTAGTGCATAGGAACTCTTATTCTCTTGGAGAAACGAAGGATTCGTGACTAATTTTGGATAGTGTGGAGATATGGAGCATAATATGGATGATTAAGCAACACTATAGTTGACCTTGAGATTGTGCTTTTGGAAATTGAGTTTGTGCTCTGTGACCTTAAACTTGTACTTTGTGACCCTGTCCATTAATCCCTATGAGTGTGATTAAGATCACTAAACTCGTATGATCGTATGTGCCCATTGTGAAGCTTAGTGAATAATTAAACACTTAGTGCTATCTATTTGGCTAATGAACCACTAAGTGCTCAATGTTTGGTTGTTGAAATACTTAGTGCTTTTTCTTTAGCTAATGAACCACTAAGTTATTGTTGAATGAATGATTATATGATTGGGTGCTCATTGTTTGGACGATGAACCACTTAGTGCATGTTGTTTGGTTGATGAACCACTAAGTGCTCACTTTTTGGTTGATGAACCCCTTAGTGTTTGTTCTTTAGCTAATGAACCAATAAGTGTTTCCTAAATGGTTTCTAAACCACCTACATAGTGGATTTAATCCCTTGCAACAAAGTAATATATCTCCTTCTGAATTTAGATGAACCCGTGTTATTTGAAACTTAGAGAATAAGTGAGTCACTGTGGCATTTACTTCCAGAGACTAGTTGATGAAACACTAGGATAGTGGAATGCATTTCTTGTGTGTTTGATCAAGGCATTGGTTTAATTTATCCAATGAAAGTGTTTCCTTGGACTCTAGATTTGGCTCGAGGGTGGTCAACTACAAAAGAGATTGAAATCTAGTTGGCCTATGGTTGGGTGGAGAGTGGAAGTCCCTCCCTCAGTTTCCAACCATCTTAAAATTCTTAGATAACTATAAGCGCTTATGCATATTTGATTATGGATTATGATTTTTTCTTTTTATGTTATTGGTTGATGTATGGTTGTGTATCATTCATGAAAGAATTTCTGAAATAATTGCATATTCATGGTTGAAAACTTCTTATATGTCTACGGTTATATGGAATGCTTTTCATTGTTAATTTTGTTTCCAAACTCAATATTTGCAAGATATTTTGTATGCTATGATTTCAATGAATCTCTGGTTAGTGTTGATGATTACTTAATTTAAGAATGATAAGGTAAATTTTTTATTTGTGCATATTCATGCTAATGTTGTGATTGAGATCTATAACTATCATAATATACTAAGATTAATGATATTTAAAATCACAGTCTATAATCCTATTGTGTAATCATATAAAATTGTATGTCAGTTTGAATATGAATGAAGGACTCTTATCACATTGAATAGAATAACTAACCTCTAATATATAGTAGAGACAAAGTGCCTGAATTTGGGTGATTTGGCCTTTGGAGCCATGCTTTCCTCTTATCTTTGATCTGATGTAATTTAGGCATTTTTGTTGCCTCTTTATTTTATTATGGAAAAGGCTCGGTATTGTAGAGAATCTATTTTCAGGATTTGGGCTTCATATTCAAAAATTTGGTGTTTGGGTAGTTTCCCTTTGCCTGAAGGAATTTCCCAACTTTTTGTTATTTTTTTATTTTCCCTTGTTTGAGTGTTTCTATATAAATAAGGTGATATGGGCATCCAAGGTTGGTAAGGGACATCAAATATGTGCATATGTTAGATACCATCCAAGCCATATCTCCCATATTCATCATGGCTAGCATTGAGTGATTTAGACATCTAGTGGTGGCAAGGGCCATCACCTATGTGTGCAACCTAGATCCCATATGGGTCATATTTCCCTTATTCAACGTGGCTCACATTTGACGATGTAAATTGGGCCTTGATGTTTCCTCTTTATTTTATTATGGAAAAGGCTTAGTATTTCATAGAATCCATGCTCGGGATTTGGGCTTCATGTTGAAAAAATTGGTGTTCGGGAAGTTTCCCTTTGCCTGAAGGAATTTCCCATTTTTTTGTTATTTTTTCTTTTCCCTTGTTTGAGTGTTTATTTAGAAATATGTTGATATGGGAATCAGAAGTTGGTAAGGGACATCATCTATGTGTATAGCCTAGATACCATCCAAGCTAGATTTCCCATATTCATCATGGTTCACATTGAGTGATTCGGGCATCTAGTGGTGGCAAGGGCTATCACCTATGTGTGCAAGCTAGATCCCATATGGGTCATATGGCCCTTATTCAATGTGGCTCACATTTGATGATGTAATTTAGGCCTTGTTATTGCCTCTTTATTTTATTATGGATAAGGCTCAGTATTGTAGACAATCCATGTTCATGATTTGCGCTTCATTTTCAAAAATTTGATGTTTGAGCAGTTTCCCTTTACCTAAAGGAATTTCCCAATTTTTTGTTATTTTCCTTTTCCCTTGTTTGAGTGTTTCTGTAGAAATATGGTGATATGGGCATCTGAGGATGGTAAAGTCAATCAACTATGTGCATAGGCTAGATACCATCCAAGCCGTATTTCCCATATTTATCATGGCTCGCATTAAGTGATTTGGGCATCTAGTGGTGGGAAGGGCCATCACCTATGTGTGAAAGCCATATCCCATATGGGCCATATTTCCTTTATTTAACATGGCTTACATTTGATGACCTAGGAATTTGGCTGTGGAAAGGGAAATCATCTACATGAGTAGGCCAGATCCCACCTAGGCCTAATTACATTCAATAATCTATCACATCAAGTGATCTAGGATCTAGGGCTAGAAAAGGGGTGCACACCTCTTAAAAGGGAATCATTAATATGAAGTATGGTTATATCTAGTGATATGGAGGTTCAAGGGGCCAGGGGTGGTAAAGGGTGATACATCATTGAAACACTAGATTGGGTGCACGCCAAATATAACAAAAAAGTGCTACAAATTACACTAGAGGAGGATCTAGTGGGCCATGCACCTAAGTTGATGTGACAATGCCATAGGGATTGATAGGGGCTATGTGGATGTCATGTGGAAGAATCATTTGAATTGGACCCTACACTATTTTCACATGGAAGTGGCATGTGGGATAGAGAGGGACCACGTGGAAACTCAATGCTAATGTGGTCTAATATGAGTGGTTAAACTTTAGAAGGGCATAAATTTCAAACTAGGAGTCAGATTGAGGTGAACTTTATATCACTAGTAATATCTTAACAAGCTAAACAAAGGGGTGGAATTAGTTTTGAATTTTGAAGACTTCAAAAAATGAGTATTTTGTAAGCCCATCTTCATAACAGACCTTGGAGGATAGGTTAAAATAAACAGGCAACAACCCCACAACTAATAATGTACAAGGGGTGGTAGTGAGTGTTACAACCTACCCAACTAGTCCCTCCTCTCCTCTATTTCGTTCACATCAATTTGATCCTATTACTTTGGTTACTGCCATTTCCCACTTACTCACTTACCTCTCCTATAAATTCAAGGACTTAACCATTATTAATTTTATAAGTGGTTTTCTAACTCCATATATGTGTTATGATAGATTTACCTTGAGAAATTTACCATAGGTGGCTACAATTGGTGGTGAAGCACTTAAAATCAACTAAAAATATGTGAAACACAAGTTTGAGGAATCTACTCTCACATTGGGGAAGGATATCTAGCTCAATGATATTCACAAGATCGAGAACTTTGTGGTGGTAGGGATATTTTCAAGAAAATTTATGTCAATATCCATGTTATGCAAGTGGAAAGAGTTGTAGTTCCTTCCATTTCTTGGATACATTCCTTGTTTCTTGATCCTTGAAAAATGATCGATGGGATGGATCACAAAATTAGAGGAAGAAATAGATAAAATTGTTTGAATACATTGGTCCTAGGGCTCACAAGACCTATATTCCCAAAAATGGTCTATTAGTCTTGATGTGCACTCAAAAGATATGTCAATTGTGCCAATTTAGGTTCAATTACTGAAGTTTCCTCTCTTTTTTTGGTTTCTCAGTTCCTTCAAGGAGATAGGTAATACATTGGAACTTTTTTTATAATACTGTCCTTTCTTATCAATAGACAGGGTACACGGTGATAGCCATTTTCCTCATAGGCCTTAATCTCTCCTCTGGACTCTCAAAATCCATCATCATAAACCTAATATATATTTACCACAAGAAAAGCCTAGATTACAAAAGGATAACCTTCAAATTTAGTCATTTCCATACCTATGGTAACTTGAGTAGAGACTATCCAATGGGGAAAGCTATGAATCTTTGGGTGCGAAAGGAAAACCTCTACTTTGTATCCCCATTATAGATATCCTCCATGAATCAAACATAGTGATTCACAGAAGAAAAGGTTTAGGGAGAAAACCCTTATTGACTTGCATTGGGTAGCGAATAAGACACTTCACCAGTGAACCCTACTTTGGATAACCTAGTTGGTTAGGCTGAGGAATCTACACATATTCTATCCTTTGAAAGGAATTCCACTACACAAGGTATGGACTGGGATCCTCCCCCTCTATATCTCACATAAATGATATAAGTGTTACTTTCTTTGGTTTTGTTCCCTCTCCTCTTTCCCCTATTTCCTCCCCCCCTCTGTCATCTCCTCTCTCTACTCTGCCTCCCATCTTACTTCATATCCCTTCTCCCATCCTCTTGATTGGCTCTTCCCCTCCTTCCATCTACTGCTCCCTCCCCCTTAATAATTTTCTCCTCTATAATTTTTCCCCTCTATCATTTACCCTTCCATCTCCTCCAGCTTCCAACCTCCATTCCTTATCTAAATCTTGGGTGCCTCTGTCCTTTAAAACATCATGTGATTTTGTTTTAGATAAGAATTTACATCTAGGGCCCTCAGAGACCAGAGAATAACTCTCCACCGGCATTGAAAAATGTCATCCCTCTCTTGCTCAAAACCAAGCTTCCTTAGAAATTCAAGCTGGAAAGAAATGTACCATCCTTGGGGTCCTTAGAGATTGAGATGCCCATAGTATTTCCATATGAGATTTATCCCTTTGAATTGGGCTGGTTGCCGGGGAGGTTAAAAGCTGAACATTTTTGAGGGTAAATGCTGTTGGAATTAAGACTTCCTAGTTAAGCTTGAGAGGAGAAATTACATACCTTTTCGCTCCATTGGCAAGAGAGTGAAACTTGTCAAAGTAGAGGAGATTCTTGCTGGACCTTGGGAGGAGCTTGTACAACATCAAGGCACCAAGGTTGTAAAGTTCTTCTTTGATTAAAGTTAATACAATCAGATTCATTTTTCTCAATAAGTTGTCTTCTATGATTTATTTCATGAATTCCTTGATCATCATGATAAATATGCTTTATTATATTGGCTTTTCAGGTGCTATTTAATGTGTGTGCTTGTTTGTGTTTGTAGATTCTTTAAAAGGGAGCTCATTTGGATCAATGGAGCGTGGCTTCCACAAACTAGCATTGGACCCGAGGTAGGCCTAAAAACACCTGTTTTCCTTTATTTATAAATTGCATATTTAGAGAAAGATAGAATTTGTTTGGTTTGCTTGTCGCTAGATATCCATAGATACTAGGGACGTCGATCTTGTCCGCAAGAACGACTTATCCGGCCGACAAAATGGCGACTCCGCTGGGGACTTGAATTTTTAATTTTTTCCTTTGCTTTTACTTTGACTTGAGAAACTGTTCCTCTGTTTCTGGTTTTTGATTGATGTGTGTGGGATTTGGTAGGTTATGTAGATCTTGAATTATTTTTTGTTTTTCACGCTTTTGGTTGAGGACCGCACCCTCTATTTGTAACACAGTGCGGACATCCCCTCACTTTTGCTTTACACACAGAGCGGTACCGCACCTAGTTGTACTGGGAGCTTGCGGACCCTGTCAAAATTTTGAAAAACTTGAAATTTTCTCATTCAGTTAGCTTAGGATTTGTTTATGTGTTTTTAGCCTCTACCCAGATCTGCACATGACTTGTCAGAAACTTTTCTTAGGATAATTCCATTGGCATTTAGATTTTAGGTGAAATTCCTAGAAGTTTTGTGTGCCGGGCTTGATTTTTGTTTTGGTCTTTGTAGTAACTCAGATCTTAGAAGCCTTAGAAACCTCAGATCACCTTGGTTTTTGCTGGCCTTCTTATGAGTCTGATCGTTTTCTAAAATCTTCCTTTGTTGAGGAATCCATCTTGTTTTTCTCTTTGCGAAACTTCGAAAGAACTTGTGTTGAAAGTTTTGGATTTCATTTTTAGAAAAGAAAACAAAAGCTGGTTGTTTTTTGATTAATTTGTGATTCTAGACAAATTAGTCCTTAGTTTCATCATAACTAAGTAAAACATCCTTGAAAAGAAATCTTGTAAGCTTTTACTTCAATTAGTTTTTTAGAATTTATAGATCTCAAAATTAGATTTTTCAATAGTTTTGAGTGTTTTATAAAAATAAAAAAATCTCTTTTGAAAAATGTTTGTTTTTGTAGTATTTGAGTGTTTGAAAGAAAAGGGAAATTTTTCATGAGCATAACTAGTTGTCTCGTTTTTTAGTGTATTGGAAAAGACAAAAAGTTCTTCTTTTGATTTGATTGTTAAGGAAAGATTTGTTTTTACAAGCATTTGCATTCTCAACTCTTTCTTTAGCTAGAAATTCGTTGAAGAAAAAGGATTGTTTTTCATCTTAAGTGCATTTTTAGTGATTTGGAGTCGAGTATTCACACCATAAAGTTTCATCTCCGCACCTTTTGACTTCAGAAAAGACCAATCAAAATAACGCTTAAAGTAAAATCTATCTAGTAATCTTTTTATTTCTAGGGCTCTTTATCACCAACATAGCTTAGGCTAGTATCTTGGAGTAGGGAGTAATTAACTCTCCAAGATAGTAAAATAGACAAGTAGTTGTATCTTGCGGTAGGATATAAATTCCAATTGTTACATCTATGCTCTTTGAAGCTCATCTTATAGGAGTCAAGCATGATATCGTGTCCGAACCAGTGGGGTAATCAATCCTTCCTCATTGGGAACGATACTAGATATACACGTATTAAAAACGGTAAACCTCGGATTAACCATTGTCGAGGAGCCTGGGGTCACTTGTTGGTAAACCTTGGATTATGTCAAGGAGCCTTCAAGGGGATTGAGCTTGCTACTCTGCCCTTGCGTGTGTATCGGATCACAGGTTGTTCCCCCAGGTATATTTTTTTTCCGTTGGTAACCATAGTGACCATATTCTATAGGATACTTTCCTAAGGTGACGGTGGAGGGAAGATCCCACTGTACCTGGAGTAAACGTCGGCTAGACTCACTTGGATTTTCTAGGGGGTTCTCTTCACTCGAGATGGTTTAGTGGAGAAACTTGTGCCAGTCTATTCATTAAGCAGGTTGCCAGGGTAACTGTTCCAACTGCCATTTCTGTATTAAATTCTGCGATGTTGGATTTCATCACCAACTAGTGTTTTCGGTACGGAAAGTTACTATTTGTGTGTGGTTTGACCTCCTAGATTCTTTAGGCGTTTGATTCAAAATTGTTTGGTTCTTTAGAGACTTTAGGTGGTTTTCATTGAGATTTTTCTTCGTTTGCGTGTGAAGTAGTTACAATATTTAATCGTGGCTGAATTACCGAGGAAGTCCCGTAGACTTCGGGGCCAACCCCCTGAGTTTTCACCGAGCCAACTTGAAGGGCTACGAGCCCTTGTAACTCCTAGTGACAGTAGAGTTGGGTCACCTAAAGAAGGAGAGTCTTCTTTAGTTGTACATCCTGATTATCAAGTGCAAGCACCAGAGTATATTTTAGAACCTGTTTCTTTTTCCGAAGTTACTGGTAGTTTTTCTTCTACTAGTGAATTAGCTGAGGAACCTCAAATATCTGAACTTGAAACTGAACCTGCTGCTACTCCAACATCAGGATTTGCCTCTCCAACTTCCACTGGTCCTGGTTCACTCAGGGTAGAAAGAGTAATTACCAAAAATATTCCTTCTGGACTTATTGCTATTGAAGAACTTGTTACTCTGGAAGAAGGTATCCCTATCCCTGAAAATCAACCAACTATAGAACTTGGGGAGCGTGAATCAATCTTTTACAGTCCACCTAGGAGGGACGCTTGGTATCTTTCGTTGACCAATTTTTTGGAAAACACGGGACTAAGTTTTTCACCACCTCGCATTCCTTTTCATTCAACACCTAGGGGTTATTATCCTCCGTTAAATATGTCGTCCATGTTTTCTCAATCTCCAGAAACCTTTTTATATGGTGGTCCTTCTGTTCCCTCTGGGTATCAGTCACTTACTGGTACTTTGTCGGGAGCATCTCCTCAACCTATTGAACAAGGGTTATTAACTAGTAATAACGGAACTAAGCCATTGAGTGTAGAAGATATTCTTATGATGTCAGGTACTATTCCGAATCCGCAACCTCAAGGTGGCCAGTTACCACCTGTGGGGAAGCCTCAAGGTCCTCAATTATTGCCTGGGGGGCAACCTCAAGGTACCCAATTACCGCCTAGGCGGAAACCGCCTAGCCGCAAATGCCGAATAAGTTGCCTAGTGATATTCCTAAGTTTGAAGGTAAATCTCAAGGACAGTACATACCTACGGGATAGTACATTTCTCAAGGTCAACCCCAGACTTAGTATGTACCTCAAGGTCAACCCCAGTATCAATATGTACCTCAAGGTCAACCCCAATATCAGTACGTGCCTCAAGGTTATCAACCTCAAGGTCAGTACCCAACCCAAGGTTTCCAACCACCTTCAGATCAATCATTTGTTCAAGGAACAGGAAATGTACCTTTGAATTATCAAACCTACCCTCAACCCGGTTATGGTCCTCAATACACTCAACCTTCTATGGGTCCATACCCCGGAATGAACTTAGTGTGGGATCCATCTCAAACTCAACAGATCTTGCAACCGAATGTGCAGTTGTCATCTCAATCTAGACAACCCTTGGTTTCTGGTTCAACCCAGCAACCTATCCAACCTACTATTTGAACTTCTGCGCCTTCTGTAGTTTCTCAGCCTGGACCTAGTTCACCTCGAACTCCGCCTCAAACAACTACTACAACTACTGCAACATCTGTTCAATCTACCCCACCTACTTCTGGAGTATCGACAGCTCCGGTTTCTTCTGTTCCTATATCAACTCCTCAAGAATCTTTACCTCAATCTGGACCTACAATTCAGACTTCAGTTCAAATTCCTGTAGGACAACCTGGTCCAAGTACGGTTGTCACAATTCAACCTCAATTTACTTATCAACCGTACCAGGGACAGTACCAATTCGGTCATGCTATGTAGCAACCAGTCTATCAGTATCAACCATACCCTGGATATACTTACCAACAACCTCAAAAACCCTAGTACGGTCCAGTTAATCCTGGTTTTTCGGGAGCATATAATATCCCAAATGCAATTCCAATTCCTAGTTATCCTCCTCCTGGGGCTGGTCTCATGACCCAGGGTTTCAGGGACCCTAATCGTTAGTTACCGTTCATTGCAACTTTGGACTTGCCTAACTTGTCATGCCTTATGAATGATCTGATTAATTATCTTCCGTTTTGGCCGCAAATGCCGAATAAGTTGCCTAGTGATATTCCTAAGTTTGAAGGTAAATCAGGAGAGGACCCGTCGAAACATGTGATGACTTATCACCTCTGGTGTGCATCTAACTCCATTTCAGATGATTCAATCCATCTAAGGCTTTTTCAACGCACTCTAATTGGTCTTGTGGCCAAGTGGTACATTGAGTTACCGCGAGCCACTTTTTATAATTTTAGTCAGTTAGCTACTTTGTTTTTAACTCATCTTTAGTTGCCAGTCAGATATGACAATGGCACAGAATTATTAAATTCATTAAAACAGTCAACGTCCACTTACATTTTAGATCACATTCATGAATGGAGACGTCGACGGCGTTTAGTGAAAGTTTTTATCCCGGATCAAGTTTTTAGGAGTCGTTACTGAAGAGCAAGTAATTGCTCAAGCTCAGTACCTTGACCTAGTTTATACACAGTCAGGTACGTTACACAATAAAATTCCCGACCTTCCAAAACAAAATAAAATAAATGCAGCTCCTTCAGGGTCTCATGCCGCTGATGGTATGATTGGTACGGTTAATACCAAAAGTAAGAAGAAATCTTCCAAGAATTCTTCTCCTATCATAACTTTACCAGATTCCCCGACAGGAGATTCTCCTGTGGAAATTTCTGCTGATATTCATGTTGTAGAATCATCTACAGCCAAATCAAAATCCGACGGTAAAAGGAAATGGAAGAAGAAAAATAAAACAGATAAAAATTCGAAAGAGAAACCTGAAAAAACGGAATCTACTGATGAGAAACGCAAACCTCGTTATCCTTGTCTCATTTGTGATGAAGAGCATTTTACAAGAGACTGCCCTCATCGCGGTGAGGTTGTGAAAATTGTCAGAGGTTCCCAAACGCCTGCTGTTTTGAAGGATCCTTTTCCTAGTCAAGACAGTAAGCTGATAGGTTCTTCCTCAAATGCCTCCGAAGAACCCATAATGATGATGTCCCATGTTAGGATTGCGACACAATCGCAAGATTATGGAAGTAAAAGTCCTGTTAGTGGTAAGGAAGCAGAATATTCTAATTCAAACCCATCAACTTCAACTCCCGGTTCCGATCCACTACAGATCGAGAAACCTAACCCAAACTTAGTAATCAAACCGCCCACCAAGGGTATACTTCTAAATTCAACTTTCAATCCACATGCGAGAGCTGCTCAGAACTATAACATTGTTGAAGATTTGGCTATTTCACCTTCAACAATGTTGGCTTTGGAGGTGCTGCAATCATGTCCAGCACAACGTAAATTGCTATTGTCGGCTATAGGATTTGTTGACATTCAGGAATTGAACCTTATAATTTTCGATCTAGAAAATAGTACACCTCACTTACCTCATCAAATGGCTTTTCAGATTCCATTGTTAGTCAAAAACAAACCTTGCTATAGGACTATGATTGATGAGGGAGCCTCAACGTGTATTATGTCAATCCAGTGTTGGAGATCTCTTGGTTCTCCTACACTTAATCAATCCCCGATGATTCTAAAGGCCTTTGATGGCCGTGGGTTCCATCCTTTTGACATTCTACAGGATTTACCTATAGGGGTTGAAGGCAAAACGGTTAATCTAGATGTGGAGGTGGTTGATGCCCCTCTAGATTACAACCTTCTCTTGGGCCGTAGTTGGTCTTACGCTATGACTGTTGTTGTTTCATCGGTCTTTCGGCTTATAAAGTTCCCTCATAATGGAAAGATCGTAACTATAGACCAGCTAACTTACTTTTCATCTAACCCAGCCTCTTCTGAAAGTATCTAGCATGTCGGCAAAACAACTATCCCTTATAAGGATGTTGGAGTAGGACTAGTTAAAGATTCTGGTTTACTAGGAATTTTTTCCTTTCCTCCTCCCAACGTATCGCCTTCTACTGCAACCATTCATATGATTTCATCAGAAACTATTGTTTATGATGATCCTTGGATCGTACCTTCCGAATCTGAGATAGATTCATTTGGTGATGCTATGCCTTTGAGTCCATATGAAATTGCGTATCAGGTCGTACAGTCATTTTCCGACCCTTATTCAACCGAAATTGACTTAATGAATGTGGTCCATGAAGAATCACTTTCAACATCAAACTCAGATTCAACAACTTTTTCCGAACTTGTTCACACTGATGAGCAAATTCGTGAAATCTTGTGTGTTGATGATTTACTATGGGAAGATCTTCATCATAGATCTTCGCTTTTACCTGAGATTGATCGCTTTGAAAATGATTCTGCATCTATTTTTACGACTGATTATGTCAAGGAACCTCAGAATCCAATGAAAAATCCTGATTCTGAGTTAAATTTGGGAAATATTTCTCGAACTTTTCCTATTGACATTTCAATTAAGCCTGGAATTGTTGAAAACATTCATATAGGTTCCTTTTGTACGGAAGATGAAATTCAAACATATAAGGCCCTATTTCAAGAATTCCGTGACGTGTTTGCCTGGTCATATGATGAAATCCTAGGAAATGACCCAGCAATTGTTGTTCATAAAATCAAAACTTACCCGGATGCTAAACCCGTCTGGCAACGTTTGCGTTAGATCCACCCGTGAAAAGTTGCTGCTATTAAAGCAGAAGTTGAAAAATTACTTAAAGTAGGTTTCATTTGTCCAATTCCCTTAATGGATTGGGTATCGAATATTGTTCCTGTTAACAAAAAGCAAGGAACAATAAGAATATGTATCGATTATAGGGATATTAATCGAGCCTGTCCAAAAGAAAATTACCCAACTCCCTATATCGATCAAATCATTGATGATTGTGCCAGCAGTGAATTATTCTCCTTCATGGATGGTTTTTACGGATACAATCAAATAAATATTCTACCTCCTGATCAACCAAAAACGACTTTCATTTGTCCATGGGGGACATTTGCTTATTGCAAATTACCTTTTGGGCTCAAGAACGACGGGGAAACTTTTCAAAGAGCCATGTCTTACGCGTTTCATGACATCAAGCACATTGTGCAACCCTATCTCGATGATTTACCTGCTCATTCATTACATCGAGCTGATCATCTCATCCATTTATGAGCAATCTTTCTGAGGTGTAGGCATTATCGAATTAGGTTGAATCCACATAAGTGTGTTTTCTGTATAGAAACGGGTCGGTTACTGGGGTTTGTTGTTTCGAAAGCCGTCATTCACGTCGATCCCTCGAAGTTTGAAGCTATTGTCAAATTGCCTCCTCCTTCGAGTCTTCGCCAACTCCAAAGTTTGCAAGGGAAAGCAAACTTTTTATGTCGATTCATTCCTAACTATGCCAAGATCACAAAGGGTTTTACGAGGTTGTTGAAACAGAATACTCCATTCTTTTGGGATGATTTAGCTGACAAATCTTTTGATGAACTAAAACACGCATTGACCCATGCACCGTTATTGCATCCTCCCAACTACAACTAGGACTACTTCTTATATCTCGCCGCCTCGCATTCCACCATTGGAATGGTGTTAGTTCAGGAAGATGAATTTGGTAGTGAACATGTGATATATTACCTTAGTCAAACCTTAAATCCAACTGAGCTAAAATATTCACATGTGGAGAAATTGGCATTGGCAGCTGTTCAAGTTGTCCAATGTTTTCGTCATTACATTTTACTACGCAAAACTGCAGTAATTTCCGATTGCAACCCTATGATCTATATTTTGACCAAACAAGTACTCCAAATGGATTGTGATCCTGCAGGAGTTTGACTTGGAATTTGAAAAGTCTAAGTCAAAGAAATATTTAGTTTTTGCGGAGTTGATGTGTGACTTCCCGCATGCTGACACTGAAACTGTGGCGGAGGAGCCCATTGCAGATGAATCCTTGTTTCTAATCAGCACTTTAGATCCATGGTATGGGGATATCATAGTTTATCTCCAAACCCAATCCTTTCGACCAGAAATTTCAAGATCAGAGCGTCGGAAAATACGATTCTAGTCCCAACAATTCAAAATTATTGGAGATACACTTTATCGTCGTGGGGCGGACTCTGTTTTCTGACGTTGTTTAACTCATGAGGAAGCTGAAAGGGTTCTAAATGAATGTCACTCTAGAGCATGTGGCGGTCATATGTCTTGGTTTGCCACAGCCCAAAAGATATTGTGCGCTGGCTATTTCTGGCCGTCTTTGTTTAAAGACTATATTAACGCGGTCCAAAAATGCCACAACTGCCAAATTTTTGATCGAAAGATGCGCGCTCCACCTGCTCCTCTCCACCCTATAATTGTCGTCGGTCCTTTTGCGAAATGGGGTATCGATTTTATTACACGTAACCCTCACTCGGCCGGGGGACATGCATATATCATCCTTGCGGTAGATTATTATACCAAGTGGGCTGAGGTGATGCCTACATTTGAGGCAGACGGCAAAACTGTTGCGATTTTCATTTTCAATCATATAATTGCTAGGTTCGGTGTTGCACAAGCAATTATTACTGATCATGGACGTCATTTTCGAAATATTATGATGACCGAACTTACAGACCAACTTGGCCTGCGTCACGATAGTTCAACTCCATATTATCCACAGGCTAATGGTCTAGTTGAAGCCATCAACAAAGTTCTAGTCATCATGATCCGACGAATCATTGGGATTCGTAGGTTGAATTGGCATAACATGCTATTTTCAGTGCTTTGGGCGTATTGAACCTCAGTAAAAACTCCAACCGGTTTCACTCCTTTCCAACTAGTTTACGGTTTGGAAGTTGTGTTACCCATTGAATGTGAAATCCCGTCATTGCAAAGGGCCATAGAATTACTTCCAGCCACTTCCAAAGAGGAAAAACGTTTGTTGTACTTGGCTCAGCTAGATGAGAATCGACATGATGCTGCACTAGCAATCGAAGCTCATGCCAAACATATTAAAGCTCAGTATGATCGAAATGTTACACCTTGTAATTTTTCGGAAGGAGACCTAGTCTTATTGTACGATCAAGCAAATGATAAATTAGGCGCTGGAAAATTCGTACCCATGTGGCATGGTCCTTATGTTGTTAAGCGAAAGCTGGCAAAAGGGGCCTATGAATTGGTAGACTTTGATGGGGTCTCTTTAGGTAAGCCCAGAAATGGTCTCTACCTGAAGAGATATTATGCTTAAATCTAGGTGTGGAGATTTTTAGTTAGGTTAGCTTTCTTTCTAGCTGGTGTGTTTTAGATTAAAAAGTGTGCTTAGATAAGAGAGTATTTTTTTCATTATTCCTGCTTATCTTGATTTTACTCTTGATATTGCAGATGTCAACGTCTCTCCAAACATACATTGGTTTTGCTGATGGTGCTTTTCGTAATACACAGAACATTTCTTCCGCAGCTTGGGTCATCTATTCGCCCTCTGATGAGTTGGCATCTATGCATGGGGTAAGCCTCGGTGTTATAGACATTTTTGTGCCTCGCGTCAAGGAGCAGGGAATGTCGATAATTACAGGGATCCTCAGTCCCTAAACATGTTGTTCTTACCCCTAAAAGAACAAGGTCATCAATCAACAGCACTTCCAATCAGTTCTCCACCTGAAAACACTTCAGAACAGGCTTATTTTGGATCATGTCAGCTGCTTAACTGAGCTTCTGCGCTGTATTGCAACTGTCCCACTCTGTACCTGCGCTGGAAGTCAAAAACAATGAAGGCTACCTGCGCTGGGCGAGATTGGCCAAGTGGCACAGTCATCCTGCAAGGTGTCAAATGCCCAGGAAGCTTCCAAAATGACACTTGGTTCATGAGATTCGCCCTGTGATGAGTAAGAGGTACTTGATCACCATGTGTAAGCAAGGATCTCCAAGTGGACACAGGAACTGAAGATTAACTGAAGATGGAGAGGACACTAGTCAGCTATATGCCAGCCTCCAGCTGACTCATCCTTTCCTCTTCTCTCCTATATATAGAGCTCTTCTATGAGGTCTAAAGGAGGCGGGAATTTTGGTATAAGCAAGGAGGTGCTGTTGGTATACTGCCAGGATTATTGGGTGATTGTTTTACTAGAGGTGAAGAAGAGAGTTCTTGCTGCCGAGGAGGTGCTGCTGGATTGGGGCCAACATCATTGGTTGTAACTTCCTCTGGAACCCTGTTACTTTCTATCAATAAAGTTTGCATGTTCTTCTATATACTTGTTTTACATAGATGCTTTTGTGTTTACATGTATATTTGATGCAACCTGATCCATGCTTCAATTATGATTGCTTGTATCTCGTAGTTTGCTCCCTTTTGTTGTGCAGATTCTGTGTGTAGCTGGATCGGCTTGGAGAGTAAAGAGCTGGGAACGGGATACAAAGCGAGAAGGACAAGGATCGACTAAGCGCAAGACACCAGGTTGGTTGATCCTCTTTCTATTCTCTCTGTGCTTTCATAAAGATGAACATGAAAACTTTGTCATTCAGTTGTTGCTAAAGTCTGTCACCTTTAGAAAGGGTTAGTGTCATCCGCATCGGATACTTTTCCCCACAACAAACTGGCGACTCCGCTGGGGAGATCCTAGTATCTTGTTGTTGTAGTATTTTGCTATTCATTTCTTGAAGAAAGGAGTACCGAATCGAAAAGCTTTTGACTCTATCAAAAGCGAAGTAGAGGGTTTTTGCTACTCTTGCTCCTTTGCTGAGCAAATTCAAGATTTAAAGAGCTAATCTACAGATGAATCCTTACTCTTTGTGATAGATCTTTATCCTCTTGATCATCCCTTAGCCTATACTTAACCCATAGCATTTTATTTCAGTCAAAACAGTACATTTTTGAGCTTTTTATGACCCGGAATTCTTAGCAGACATAACTCTCGTAAGTCAGTGCAGGCTGTCCACAGGCAGTCTGCATTACAGCGCAGGTGCTCCCTTCGGGAACTGCGCTGAGAGTGAAACTGACAGACCAGAGCCTGCGCTGATCCAGTTAGCCATTGTCTTGCTCAGTTTTCCCATTGTGTCTTGGCCCTGTTTTCACTGATTTTTTGCTGATTGCTTGCTGGTCATTGTACTTGCTGTGAACCATTATCCTTGACATTATTCCGCCTCAGTTGTGTGATGAAACTGTGAATGTTCTTTCAGTATTTCTTGTTTCAGTTACAGTTTCCCATTGTGAAAAGCGAACCAGTATAGCTGTGACCTCTTAGATCCTGAACTGTAAAAGTGTCTGTATGATCTTAAGAGTTAGTTTCATTACTGTTCATGGCTGTTTGAGTTTGTTTGTTTTTCATATTATGGTTTGAATTCATATATTTTTAGTGTTGAAACAAGTACCTGTAAGGTGTCTTTTCATTTTAGACGAAACTTGTTTGTTTACGCTTCAAATTGAATTCGAAAATTATACAACGATTTCCTTTTGTCTACATCAACATTAAAGGAAAAGAAAAGAAATACATGCATCTTGCATTTGCATTTTGATAAGTTTGGGTGTCTGATCTAGGAGAAAGTGCATTAGTTTGTGCTTGGTGCTCTGTGTGGAAAGATATTGTTTTTTCTCTCCCCTCAGTAGTTAGGATTTTCAAAGCTAAAAAGATTGTGAAAGCTTGCTTATCATTTTAGCTGCATTTAGGAATTTGTACCAATACATCTCGTGGTGATCCTGAAAGACAAACTGATAAACAAGATCAACTTAAAATATATTGAATGAATCTAAAAACGCATTGTAACATAACACTCACAATAGAGGTCTAGGTAGAGACGTGTTCCGGCGTCGTTAAACGTAGTGACTGTCGATCTCTACGAAGGTGGGTGATTCCTCCTGAGGGACGATAGCACTAATACGGACTTGTGCTCCCGCGTACCGTCGCGTATATTGGGAGACCCCTATAGGCTTTTATCCTTTATCCTTAGGAAGCCGTGTCGACCGCCCTACTAATCGCGATGCAGTGAACACAGCATTCACGAAGATCGACCACCCGTACCGTAAAACGTATTCTGTGGTTTCGCGAAAGGTTTGGCACACCCTCTGCCTAGATCTCCAGAGCAGTTTCTTTTGGCCCTTTTCAAACTCTATAACTGAAAAGGTCCAACCGAGCATTTGTCACTTCGGGCTCGTTAATACATCGAAGGCGACTAGAGTCATCTTTAGCTTTTTCTCGACTCTTAAAACATGAAAAAGCAAAGTTGTGTCTAAAAGCGTCTAATAAAATTCATTCAATACAGAAACATAATTCCCCTTTTTGTATTTTAGTTGATCAAGTAATCCGCAACCGTGGAGGAAAGTCAATTAAAACCCCGTCGTTCAGGGAGGCTTGCGAGTCAACCGCCTTTGTCTCCGGAACCAAGAGTAGTACGGACGAAGCGAACTCGCTTGACCAGGTCAAAATCTCCTTTTAAAGTTAGAACGGAAGTTCCAACAACATCTGAGATTCTGGTCACTCCCAATATTTCTGGAATCCCTGCCTCTATTGAAGAAGTTCAACAGCAACAGAAGGACAGTGGTACAGATCCTAGTCTGAAGACAACTACTTGCATAACTGAACCAGTTCCATCTGAAACCGGTCCACAGAGTCTTGTTGTTCAAACGACTGTCGCTGTCGAAGCAACCCCTTCTTCGGCACCAGAAATCTTTTACGGACCTGACGGTCTTCCTCTTCCTCCTGGTCTGATTGCAATAGAGGAAATCGTAGAGGACCAGCAGGCAAATACTCCAATTCATTTTGGAGTAGGTACCCCTCTTTTTCCTTCTGCATCAGAAGTTTGTCTATCGCCACCAGAAGTTCCTGAAGAATCGTTAGGAAGTTTATTGGATAGACTTAAAATGTTTGAACAACCGTCGGCATCTAGAACTGTGCCAAACGACACAGCGACAGCAGAAGTTCCTGCTGCCAATCCAACGATGTTTGCCGGCATACCAGCCGTCCTGACTAGCTCTCATCAGCTAGAAGGAGTCCACCCAGGGACTATTATGACAACTTGGTCTGTTCCAGTTTGTTCTTCCGGTATAATACCCGGTAATTCTTATGTTGAAACTAGACAAATTGATCCCTTTGGGAATCATTTTGGGCCATCCATTCCTCAAAGGCCATCTATACCCTTGAGCTCCGGATTGTTACCGTATGGGGGGAAATATGCCCTTTCGCTTCCCCTTTCGGGGGGATACCCATACGGAAGTTTTCAACCACATTCAGGTTTGACTGAAGTAACGACGAGTGGTTGGGTACCTATGTTACCCCAACAACCAAGAGTTGTATATTCCATGCAACAATGTGTACCTATGTCTAGTATCCCGACGACGCCAGCAATTGTAGCCGTGTCGCAAGTTCAATCGATGCCTGTTGTATGTCAACCCCAAGTTGTAATGCAACAGCCTATTGACCCTGCAACACAACCACAATCGCCAACTGCCGGGACGACACAGATACAAACGGGAACCATAACCCCGCATCTTGGTCCGTCGGTTAGTGTCGCACAACAAAACATGGCTTCACAACCATGGATGGTGCAATACCAACAACCTCAGTTTCAACAGGTGTACCAGGGGTCTGAGCAACAGATCTTTGCAAATAGTGGGCAACCCTATATTCAGAATGGGTTAAACCAACCACTTTACAGTGGCCAAGCCCACCAACCATATCAGTCATATCAACATCAGTTGCATTATACTGGTGTGCAAAGACCTACTGCTCAGGCGATTCCATCATATCCTGGGTACGCCTCACCAAACCTGAATCAGCAGTTGCCATTCGTGGCGACCTTAGAATTACCAGATTTACATCGATTGACGAACGATCCAATCGCCTATGCCCATTGGTGGCCAGCGATTCCTCACAAACTTCCTTCGGACATTCCTAAATTCAATGGAAATCCTGGCGAAGACCCGTCGAATCATGTGATGACATTCCATCTGTGGTGTTCATCGAATACCTTGAATGATGATTCGATAAGGCTTCGTCTTTTCCAGAGGACATTGACTGGTCCGGCGGCCAAATGGTATATTGAATTACCTAGAGCCTCGTTCGACAATTTTAGTTCCCTAGCCACGACTTTCTTAACACACTTTCAGTTACCTATAAGGTACGAAACTGGAACGGAGATCTTGACCAATTTCAAGCAAACAACGGCCACACATATATCAGATCATATACATGAGTGGCATCGTCGTCGCAGAATGGTAAAGACCTATGTTCCAGATCAGCTATTGGCTGAGTGGTTTATAAAGTCGCTTCTGCCTGCTATAACAGAAGATGTGGCCAAGGGAGGCGTCGTAACAGAGGAGCAGGTTATTGCTCGTGCTCAATATTTGGACTTAGTATATACTCAGTCGGGCACGCTCTATGATAAGATACCTGACGCCCCCAGACCGGAATTTTCAATCCCTCCTCCTCCCGGATCAAATAGTGACTCGCATGCCGGTGATGGCGTGATTGGAACTGCAAACGCTAAGTCGACAAGGGATTCAGATAAGAAAGCCTGTAAGACTTCGAATCAAAAAGCAAATCAAGAGATTCTTGCTTCGGAGGTAAATGCTGTATCTATGGATAAAGGCAAAAACTCCAATCAACCAGGAAGCAAGAAGAATCAAAACAAAGGGAAGAAGAAGAAACAAGGAGAGTCATCTCCTCGAAAAACTTCTTCAAGCCCTCCTCGAGATAGGAAACCACCTTATGGGTGTCAGATATGTGATGAGGATCACTGGACGAGAGAATGTCCATACAAAGCTGATCTAAAAAGATTTTAAAGAGTTCGCAAACTCCAGCTGTGTTAACTGATCCGTTTCCTGATCGAGGAAAAAATCTGGTTGGTAGTGGAAATGCTTCACCGTCGCAAGTGCTTATGTTATCGATATCGAAGCAACATGATGATGCTTTAATTTCGACAAGGAACAAAGATTACGGGAATCCACAGGTGTCAAACGATAAAGGTAAAGATCAACCTAGCAGTTCGACAACAACTTCGGCAGAAGTTGTACCCCCCATCACACATGAATTAACAATAAAACCGCCAAAGGGAGTAGTACACAAGTCGACATTTAATCCTCGTGCCAGAGCGGCACAACATTATAATATAGTGGAAGATTTGGCGCAATCGCCATCTGCTATGTCGACTCTTGAAGTACTACAACATTGCCCATCCCAAAGGCAGCCATTGTTATCAGCAATTGGTGGGGTGGATCCTAAAGATTCCAATCTTGTATCCTTTGATCACAAAGGATATGATCCTCAGTTACCAGCTCAACTAGCTTTCCTCATCCAAGTGAAAGCCCTCAACAAAACTGTTCATCGAACAATTATTGATGAGGGGGCATCGACATGTATTATGTCGATGAGTTGCTGGAAAACTTTAGGATCTCCAACCTTGACGCGATCATCAACAACATTAAAAGCATTCGACGGAAGGACATATACCCCTTACGGTATCCTTAGTAACTTGAGAGTTGAACTAGGGGGCAAAACAGTAGAAATAGATGTTGAAGTCATCGATGGCAATCTTGACTATAACATCCTACTGGGAAGACCATGGATTTATGCCATGGAAGCTGTTGTGTCGACCTATTTTAGGAAAATCGCATTCCCCTTTCAAGGAGAGATTACGATCATTGACCAACAAAATTTCCTCCCTAATGGTTCACAAGTTACAGGAAGCGTTCCTCTGATCCATGGAAGCGACCATTCGTTTCAAAATATCGGAGTAGGTCTCCTAAAAGACCCTGCCTTAATGGGTACTTTCGCCCTACCGCCTCCAATTAATCTGGCGGGAGTGGCCACGGTGGAAACCTACAAAATGAAATCTAATCCCATCTTCTGGTTGGATTCGGAAGATTCCTAGATATTTGGTCGGCTTCGAGGATAGTTCCTATCTCAGGTCAACCTCGTTAAAAAATGAAAAACCATGAGGATAGTTCTTTTACTATGTCAACCTCATTAAAAAATGAAACAATCCCCTTTCCAGATCTCAATGGTAAACCTTCATTCCAATCAACAAAGTTGAATGCAATGAAGCTTGGGGGGCATGCACCTCGGTTGCATTATTATGCTGGGGGCATAACGAGCAGTTTTAGCACATAGTTCATGCTCGTTAAAAAATAAACGCAAGATCCGAGTAGTTTTAGCACATAGTTCATGCTCGTTAAAAAATAAACATAAGTTGTGAGCAATCTTCCCCTAGAGTTCAAGCTCATCCAGAAAAAATGAACCGGTAAATAACCGTGGTAAATGTAACCTTTGGCAGCCATATTAAAACCTTGGTCGTGTTTGTGCACCGTCACCTCCATCCGTTCATTTGGCCGATCGTTCACCCCCATATGTGTGTTTACCTATTTTGAGGAACAGCTGCGAAGAGTGATTTCACCTAGCCATCCTTGTGACACTACCGTGATTGGAAAATTCCAATTTGTACCTGGAATCAGTTGCTATCCCTGTTTATCACTCGTTCCTCAAAAGACGAGTCTTCTTTGAGCTCTTTTCACTGACTCGTAAAATATGAAAAGTTTGCCGAGTTTTGGCCTTCTAGCTCGTTAAACGACTGAAAGCTATCCCTCCTCTAGATTTTAATCTTTTTGGACCTGAGGGATTATTACACAAAAAGATCGAGCGCTTGTCTTGTTCGGCTCGTAAAAGTACCGAACAGCCATCCCTTCTGTATTGTTTTATACTTTTTCGGACTTAAGGGATTAGCTGACGAAAAAGGAATTATGGAGTTGACTTTCTGTACCTTTTTAGACTCTCTAAAAATGAAAAGGACCGAGTTTTCCTTGTCGTTAGACTCGTTAAAATGATTAAATAGCGACAAACTTGTCTTTAGACGAGAACGAGTTTCCCTATCGCTAGGCTCGTTAAATCTTATCGATGGGCTTGCCCGAAGGGCAGGTTATAGAACAAGCATATGTTATCCTCCTCAAGCTTGACAAAAATAAAGAGGTACTGGTTAGAAATGACTGGGGAAAAATTGGGAGAACATCAAAGTTTAGAGGTAGCAAGTCACTCTTGAACATGACACTTTTCCTCCGTTCCACATCGGGATGGGTTGTCTCATTCACCGGTCTCGTCACCATGGTCCTCGCCACACCATCCATTTGGGGTAATGCTACCGATCCATCACATCAGTGTCGTTATATGTTCAAGAGGGGTCATTCAGAAAGTGTCAACCGTGTCCCATCCACTACCATACATTATCCTTCATCCATTTCATGATCGCCACCCTGAATCATATGTCACAGTTTGTTTCCACCTCCACTAAATCATTAGCTCCGTTCCGTGTCATTGATGTGGGATTCATTAAGGCCCTCCTTTGACGGATCGCTTCTTGTCGACATCAGCTCATTATCCAAGAAGTCGATCTAGGAACACCCCCATCAGTACTTTGAAGCTTGCATGCCTCAATGGCAAGTTTCTCACTTCCGGCGACAGGTATACATCAATGACCTTCGACCAGAAGATTTTGCGTGGCGTTCGACGCCAAGTCCTTTATTCACGCCACGTGAATTGTACTGCCGTACCTTGAGGGTCATCGTCATTATTGGTGATTCCTCTCGCGCTTGTTAACGGTTTCCATTATTGACCGGTAATCAAGCGATGTCTTTCCATGTTCGACTTCAGCGTAATTCTCACATGGATCAACTTGTACTTAGAGTGAAGATCGAACGAGTTTGAAGACCCCGGATCTAGTTTCATCCATCCGGGTTGCGATATATATTCAGGAAATATAAAAGCATTTGCCATGTACATCATTGCAGCAGATGATCATCCTCCTCAAAGGATGATAATTTTAGCGGAAGATTATCAGTCTGTCTTCAGACGATCGTCTGTCATATGTACCAAAATGTATTTATAAAAGCTGAGCATGGGAATGCCCGCCTCAGCTAGACCATGAAAATTGAATGAAAGATAATGTATTGTATTGTATTGTATTACAGGGCACTCTCCTCAGCACTGGAACGAACTTCGGACCCTCTAGCTAAAGCATTTCACCCGATTAACGGCCTCATACTTTAGGGGGCAACTGTTATAGACATTTTTGTGCCTCGCGTCAAGGAGCAGGGAATGTCGATAATTACAGGGATCCTCAGTCCCTAAACATGTTGTTCTTACCCCTAAAAGAACAAGGTCATCAATCAACAGCACTTCCAATCAGTTCTCCACCTGAAAACACTTCAGAACAGGCTTATTTTGGATCATGTCAGCTGCTTAACTGAGCTTCTGCGCTGTATTGCAACTGTCCCACTCTGTACCTGCGCTGGAAGTCAAAAACAATGAAGGCTACCTGCGCTGGGCGAGATTGGCCAAGTGGCACAGTCATCCTGCAAGGTGTCAATTGCCCAGGAAGCTTCCAAAATGACACTTGGTTCATGAGATTCGCCCTGTGATGAGTAAGAGGTACTTGATCACCATGTGTAAGCAAGGATCTCCAAGTGGACACAGGAACTGAAGATTAACTGAAGATGGAGAGGACACTAGTCAGCTATATGCCAGCCTCCAGCTGACTCATCCTTTCCTCTTCTCTCCTATATATAGAGCTCTTCTATGAGGTCTAAAGGAGGCGGGAATTTTGGTATAAGCAAGGAGGTGCTGTTGGTATACTGCCAGGATTATTGGGTGATTGTTTTACTAGAGGTGAAGAAGAGAGTTCTTGCTGCCTTGGAGGTGCTGCTGGATTGGGGCCAACATCATTGGTTGTAACTTCCTCTGGAACCCTGTTACTTTCTATCAATAAAGTTTGCATGTTCTTCTATATACTTGTTTTACATAGATGCTTTTGTGTTTACATGTATATTTGATGCAACCTGATCCATGCTTCAATTATGATTGCTTGTATCTCGTAGTTTGCTCCCTTTTGTTGTGCAGATTCTGTGTGTAGCTGGATCGGCTTGGAGAGTAAAGAGCTGGGAACGGGATACAAAGCGAGAAGGACAAGGATCAACTAAGCGCAAGACACCAGGTTGGTTGATCCTCTTTCTATTCTCTCTGTGCTTTCATAAAGATGAACATGAAAACTTTGTCATTCAGTTGTTGCTAAAGTCTGTCACCTTTAGAAAGGGTTAGTGTCATCCGCATCGGATACTTTTCCCCACAACACTCGGTCAAACAACGAACAACATTGTAGAGTATAGTGCAGTGATTGAGTTATTATCTGAATCCATCTCATTTGGGATTCGGAGTTTGATTGTGAGGTTAGATTCTGAAATTGTTGTATTACAGCTTAATAGAGTATATGCCATTAGAAATCCAGTATTATTGAGATTATTTTTGAGAGTTCATCTCTTGGAACGTGAATTTGATTATATTGAATATCAGCGTATTCCAAGATATTTAAATACATTAGTAGATGCAATTGCTTCTCGAATGTTAAGTAGACATTTGCAATAATCAAACAAGTAAATTTAAAAACATTCCATAACATGTTTTACAAGATAAGCCGGTAATAGTGATATAGTATAGCATAGAAGTGTGTCAAATATACATCGTCTTCGATCATAGGTTGAAAAACACCTTATGATCAGCAAAAATGATAGTACAAAAAGCAAAAATGTCATATGAGTCTACAACAGGCGATCATCCTATCACTGGTGATGATCACGATAAGAAACCACTGTATGGGCCATCCTACAAAGGAACCTCCTGAAAGGTCCTGGGACCCCAATCACATAGCATTGTAGCCTAAGAGGAATGCCATCTTTGTTGGTCTTCGGAATGTCTGCTGTCAAACGCTCTAGATGGTTTTCCAATTCATCCAGGGTCTCTGTAGATTCGTCCTGTGGGGCTGGTGCTGCTACAGCTGGCTGTTTCCCCTCATAGGGCTGGACAGTGGCTGGTCGCCGTGGACCTACATTTGCATTTGAGACTTTTTACTATCAATTTTGGGACGATTTAAAAAAAATTAAATTAAATTAGAAAATGTTGAAAATGATTTTACCTGAGTCATCCCATTGCTCTCCTGGTGGAAGAGCCATGTCTGGATCACCACGATAATCCATCCCAGCATAAGGAAAATCCTGAATAGCAAAAATTTGGTTCTCCAACCAATGAAAATACTCAGGAGGAAATCGAACAACTTCTGTTCCCTTCCCAAGATGACGGGCCATAACTGCAACCCAACGCATCAGTTTGGGCTCTCGGGGAATTCCAGCTCCAACGGAAAGATACTGTGGGACCAACATCGGGACCCTCTCTAGACCAAATCTCACAACTAAAGCACCGTATCCAAAGTTCTTCAGTTGTCCATTCTTTTCTCTAGTTAGTTGGCCTTTTACATTAGCCAACAAAGCCTCGCACCAGTTGAAGATGGTGCCTCGAAAGCAGTCTACTGCCATCCGCATTTGGGATCCAGTGGCTACATGTAGTGCTGCGCTTCCGCAGAGCCTAGTAACAGTAAATGCAATCACTTTGACTTCAATACGGGAGATGGTTTTGATATCAATCCCTTTGTCTCTAGTTTGGTCATTACAAAACTCTAGCCGGAGGCTATCGACAGACTGGCGACCTGGCCTAGTCCCGAATAGAGTCAAATGTTCACCTCTCTTAGGAAAAATAGTCAAAAATTAAATGTCTTCCAGTTCCATTTTGAGTTGGTGGCCACCAATAAAGAAACACTGGTCCTGTACATTCCACCTATCTACCAGCCACTGCAAAAAGTCCACCTGGGCCCTCATGCCAGGTATGGCCCAGAATTTGAATAAACCGCATGCCTTCAATGCATCAATCGAAGGTTGATGATTAATCGCGGCGAGATCCACATCCTCGTGCTCCCGTTCCCGCCAGTCAAGCATAATGTATATCCTACATTCAATAAAAAGGCGAATTAGAATATTTAAAATCAAAATTTTTGGGTGGAATTTGAAAAATTTATGTTTGAAAACCTTTGTTGCGGGGACTGCACCCTCTATGTTAGAGACAATACGTAGGTCTGTACTTTGCGTTAACGGCAGGTGCAGCCCCCTGACTTTTTCCTTTTTACGGAAAAGTCGAGGTCCGCAGGTTTCCTATGCTATGCCTGCGGACCCCCGCGCGCGGGTTTTTAACCTAAAAATTTCCTAAAAAACAAAACAAAACCCTAAAACAAATTTCAAACGAATGAAATGCAAGAGTAATATGATGTGGATTACCTAGAGGTGATGGCGTTCGATTCCAACGGACGGATTTTCCGCAATATTCACGGGAAGTTTCTGACCAAAAGCTCTCTTTTCTCACTCTGAAGTCAAACGGTAAAAATGAATTTACAAAAGCCCTTTTTATAAGCTTTTTTGAATAAATGAATTTTTAATTTGTTTATTTTTCACTTTAAAGAGGTAACTTTTGAAGCATTTTTATCTATTTTAAATAGGTATGAGTAATGTTTGAGTTTTTGTGCAGGATAACGGATTTTTCAGGCAAAATTGATCATTTTTTACAAAAAACATTAGAGTCACCTTTAAGCTCTTTTCTGACTCCTAAAATATGAAAAGATTGCCGAGTTTTTCTTTTTAAGCTCATTAAAACGGAACTAAAAAGATGGTCCACTTACAACCCTTTTCTGACCGTAAAAACATGAAAAGATTGCCGGATTTTTGTCGTTTCAAATTCGATATTGGTTATAAAACGTGTCATTGATCGCTTTTTTACTTTTTCGGATCAGAGACACTAATTATGAAAATTACTCCTTGATCGTAAGGATCAAGCGGTTCTCTCAAGTATTATTTTATACTTTTTCGGGCTTGGGAGACACAAATTTATGAAAAAGGACAACCATGGAGTTTTCTTAAGTTTTTTCAGACTCTCGAAAATTGAAAAATGCCGAGTTTCTCCTATATTGGACTCGTTAAAATTTAACAGTAAAGGACCTGTTCAATTACAAACAGGAACAGACCACTCCTTCTTAGGGTTTGAATTTAAACTAAGTTGGACTCATCCGAAGGATGAGCTTATAATCAAGCAAATGTTATCCTCCTCAAGCTTATCGAAAATAAAGAGGTACTTGCTAGAAATGGTGGGGGAAAAGAGAGAAAAATGAGCCTGTTTGTCATACTTTGTGTCTTAGAAAAACATTTAACCACTCTTGAACACGACACTTTTTATTGACCTGGGTTGGGAAATCCTTTGCCTAACAGTTGATCAAACCATATTGAAAGTCTTCACCCGGTTTCTGGGTATTAACTTTGGGTCAATTGTCACCAAACCATCTGCTGTGTCGTTATGTGTTCAAGAGGTCAGTGCAAATAAACCATTCATATGCAAAATATCTGTCATCCATCTTGACCATCCCTGAGTCAGTCCTTGCAACTATATTTCTTCAAACTTGATCTATGATTTCGTGTTGTGGGCTTGCCTACAACAGATCGCTTTCTATCGACTTCATCTCATTATCTAGAAAGATGATCTAGAAATCGTCAGTACCTTGGAATCTACATGCCTCAATGGTAGGTTTCTCACCTTCGACGATAGGTTGCATCATTGACCTTCGATCAAAGGATTCTGTGACATGTTCGACATCAACACATCTATTCACATCTCATGGATTGTACTGAGTACTTTGAGAGCCATTGACATTACTAGTTGGTTCTCTCACACTTGTTAACAATTTACATCATTGACTGGTAATCAAGTGGTTTCTACCATGTTCGACTTCGACACATTCATTCACATGGATAGAATCACACTGTTTCGGAAAGTAGAAATCAAGACCCTGGATCTAGTTTCCACCATCGAGGTTGCGAGGAATTTTGTATTCATTATACAGTGGACTATTCATAAACAGATGGTTGCGTCCATACTGTGTCTACATGTGTCTATACTTGTGATGTATTGCAAGATCATTCCTATATTAGAGCAGTTTAGTTAGTTTTCTAGTCAGTTATGATCTGAGTATGGGAATGCCTACCTCAGCGATGATATGATCTCATATATATATTTTGTATTGAATTTTTTTACAGGTTCCAACTGGGCTCTCCACAAGATGATCCTCGAAATGATAAAGTACTTCACTCTTCTTAGATGATAAATGAAATCCTCATCTACTATAGACTTTGCACTTTAGGGGGCAATCTGTTACACAAAATATTGTCACCATGACCATTTGCAGTCAGTGTGAGTCTATCATCACTCATACTGTCCTCCTTTGCAAGTCTCAAACCTCAGCTCTTCATGTCAAGCTTTAAAAATGAGAGAAAGTCCTTGAAAATCAATAAAGCTCTGGTTCCGCACTTTCTCTTACTGTTACCTGCGGTCCCGCACCCCTTGGTCATGTTACCTGCGGACCTGCCCGCTCTGTCTCTAAAGGAGTGGGTGCGGACCCCTGTGAAAGTAAAAAAGGCGCAAGTTTATTCTTAAAAACTCACTTGTGGTTAATTCTGGATGCTTCTAGAAGGAATCTTGACGTGGATGGTTCGCTCCTAGGTGGTTCATGCATCCCATAACTAAAGGAGCTAATCCCTTGATGAGAGGAGCTTATCCCTTTGAAGGAGGGCTTTATCCCTTTGAAGGTGGACCTAGTAACTTCCCTCCATTGCACTATAAATTAAGGCATTGGGTTGGTTGTTGGGGAGGTTAAAAGCTGAACATTTTTTAGGGTAAATGCTGTTGGAATTAAGAATTCCTAGTTAAGCTTGAGAGGAGAGATTACATACCTTTTGGCTTCATTGGGAAGAGAGTGAAACTTGTCAAAGTAGAGGAGATTCTTGCTGGACCCTGGGAGGAGCTTGTACAGTATCAAGGCACCAAGGTTGTAAAGTTCTTCTTTGATTAAAGTTAATACAATCAGATTCATTTTTCTCAATAAGTTGTCTTCTATGATTTATTTCATGAATTCCTTGATCATCATGACAAATATGCTTTATTATATTGGCTTTTTAGGTGCTATTTAATGTGTGTGCTTGTTTGTGTTTGCAGATTCTTTAAAAGGGAGCTCATTTGGATCAACGGAGCGTGGCTTCCACAAACTAGCACTGGACCCAGGTAGGCCTAGAAACACCTATTTGCCTTTATTTATAAATTGCATATTTAGAGAAAGATAGAATTTTTTTGGTTTTCTTGTCGCTAGATAACCATAGATACTAGGGAGGTCGATCTTGTCCGCAAGAACAACTTATCCGATCGACATTAAGTATTTTGGGCCCTTTTGCACGAAGAGAAAAATGTAGTATTTTTGCATGTTAAGTGTCATACAATGTACATAATCGTGTGTTGATGGTTTCAATGGGCTATCTTTGTGTAGGTGAGTTCATATTTCCCTGTAAACATATGTCGCACTCATTTCCAAAGCTGTAAGCGCTGTTGCACAAGTTTCACCACGGTCGTCACAAAGTGTATCTTTAGTGTCACACATGTTGCGAGTCATCATAAATTTGTCGCACTAAGGGAAGAATGTCATTCTTGTGTCTTGGATGATATATGTTGTTGACTCGTCAAGTATTTTAAGTACGTGATCACAATCAAGTCTAATAATTGTTTACATCAACTTCACTGATCCCACACATAGTAAAATTCTGAAATTTCTTCGACCAAACAAGTTAGTTGTAACAACCCTAGTGAAAATTCCATGTAATAAAATTTAATAAAGGAAAAATAATAACCATGGTTATGGGACACATATTCCACACTAAATGTTGGGAAAAAACATCCTAGTGTGGGTGTTCATTTGGTTTATTATGGGTAAGGAAATTGGGAAAGGCAATGGAAAAGGCTTTGGAAAGGAAAAATGACATTTTTGGAAATTTTATTTATGAAAATAATGGAAATTAGGGGAAAATGAAGGTGAAAGATCACAAGTTTCATGTGAGGAGGAAAATGAAGGAAAAATAATGGAAAATGAAGAAAATAGAGGCCTCATTAATAAAAAGGATTTTGAGCATCAGTTGGTACCTTTTGTCAATTCAATTTTGGATATCTCTCTCTGTTCTCTCTCTCACGCACTCTTAGACACTTAGATTTTTCTTGGAGAACTTCAACATTGCATCAAGAAAAGAAAAGAAGGAAAAGTGGAAGAAAAATATAAAGCAAGGAAGAGTAGGATCAAGTAGCTACAATGGGTTTACTTTCAGGTATTGATTTACATGTGTGATTTCCTTGCTAGTTTTTGCATGCATGGTTATGCATGTGTGTTCTTGGTTCTCTTATTGTCATTGGCATGGTGTTTTCCATGTGTGATAACGTTATTTAGCCTAGCCTTGCCATTTATGGATAGCCATGGTGTGATGGGGTTCTCATGTTTTGGTTGAGCTGGATTTTCGGCTGGATTTGAAATTGAGTGAAGTGGTCTATGAAAGAAAGAACACATGGCCTAGTGATCCCTGAACCAGATTGTGGATTGCGGTAAAGACACTGGCCTAGTATACCTTGAACCATACTATCGGTTGTGGTAAAACTAGATATTTTGTAGCTCGGTGGGCATAGGAATACTCAATTGGTGAATGGTAAGATATACGGTAAAGCCTAGAGGTGTGTGCCCTTGGTCAAGCCTAGTGATCCAGTGGGGATTGCGGTAAATACTTAAGGGTGGAGTCTTGATCAGTCCTAGGAATCCTCGACTAGTGAATGGTGGGATATACAATAAAGCTTAGAGAATGGAGTATTTATTATGCCTAGGGATCCCCAAACATTGTATGGCGGGATGCATGGTAAAGCCTAAAGACTAGGAGAGAGGAAAATTCCTCACGTGTAGGTGAATAAATATAGTGGAATTATATGCTTGTTTAGGGCCTAGTGAGCCGATGGGGATTACGGTAAAGCCAGGTTCTATTGATGAGGGTAAGCTGTTTTAGCCTCTGGAAGCCCTGGTTGATTTTTTTATGAGTCCTGCATTCATTCTTGGAATATGGCACAGGGGTGATTGGCTGAAAGAAAGATTTCGTTCAGCCAATCTTTGGTTAGGTGGAACATGGAACTCCCAAACATAGTTGGCTTTTACATTCACTAATAATATTCCCTTCCTTTGTTCTTTTATTTGAAAATGTATTGGTTCATATGTGGTATTTATAGTTGTTACATCCTTGTCATCTCTGTTGTTTATATAAAGGTTATGAGTATGTTTTATGACAATCATGAAGTATGGTTCTCATCATGTTTTGATTTTTAAATGAATGAAAAATGAATATATGAACTAATAGATGATAATGCAGCTAATGTGATAAGTTATCAATGATTCTTATTTATTATTAGATAAGTATGAGACCCTATGCTCAAATATGTTATTATGACTTGTAGAATGCCAATTTGTGACATGTTTGATGAAATGCATGTCATGACTAGTAGGGGTCTAGTCAAGTCATTGATCAAATGTTTGCATTAGTACCTTTTTTCCAGTGTTATTTATCATTTCTGAAGTTTTTATGGAGTTCTCGACTGTGGAATAAGTCCTGGCCCTGAAAAAAAGTGGCACATAATCCAATGTCGTTGGAATAGAACTAGATGAAAAATTCCATAATCGTTGGCTTACCCTTTCTGTGCAAGCGACTAGAGGACTAAATTCACATGCATGTCTTGTCAAGGGAGAGACTGGGGAGTTATATTAGTTAAAATTTAAGTTGCATGAGGGATTGGTCACCTTGAAAGGTTCGTTGGCTCCTGGAGGCTCTATGGCATGTGTGTAAGGTTAGTTTGGTTTTTTTTTTTTTTCGGTTCCACTTCCTTAACTATACATTGGGAGTTGAATGACATCATAGTAGCCTCTCGTCACATGTTTACCCCAGTGGACCAGTTAGCTTGGGTAAATCTGGGAGGAGGGTGTTACAGAGTTGTATCAAAGCATGGTTCACCCCTTGGGCTAGATGGGCGGTGTGTTGGTCATGCATTCATGTGAGTTACATATGTGTTCCTTATACTTATGGTCTAGGTGCTTGTTTGATATGCATGCTGGTGGTCATGGTTACAGTGGTGTCACCATGTGAAAGTTGATGGTGTTGTTATGGAATGTGTCATCATGAGTGTGTGATTGGTTATGGATTGTTTATTCATGTTGGTGTTACATGTTGTTAAGTGTGCATTGAGATGGTTGTAGTTGTCATGCATGAGGTCATGATGTGCAATTGATATGGTCATGCATTGATGATTGGACTATAGTAAGGATGATATTCATATGTTGTTATGATTATGTTTATACATGTATTGTGCTAACCTATCTAATCTTGTAAATGAGATATCCTCCCCGAATTATATTGATGTACGTTGGTTTATTTATGATTTGGTTTAGCTGACATAGTATGCCTTATAGGAAAGAGAAAAAGATGAATGGCAAGATGGTAGACTACAGTTTTCGAGATTATCCTTATGGATCAGATGATCGGCATGGTGTTGGGAACTCTTTTGATTTAGCAGACACGTTGAGAATTTTGAAGGAAGAAATAAGAAGTTGTAAAGCAGACAATGATATAATCATGCAGGAATAAGAGAAACAAGCAATAGCTAATGCGGTAATTCTTCAGAGTTTGTTAGAAATGCAGTGACAAGGACCACTTTGGATCATCCATGGGTAGGAGGATAGGACTAATGGGGCATATGGTAGTAGGTCTCATGGTGTTCACAAGTCGGATAGGGATGACATGATTAGAGATGGCAGGGTTTTTGATACTTCAAATAGAAGAAGTGATGGATGTAGGTACTATTCTAGTTTTGGTTCTGATAGGCACTATGATCATCATTATCACCCTTAGAGGAGGAGTGAAAGGGAATACTTTCCATATGATTTTAAGAAAGAAAATCCATATGCTTTTGATGGAGATTTGAAGAAGCCTAAGGATGCAGAGCCTTGGTTACTTGGGATGAAGAAGTTCTTTGAGTTGCATGAGTACATAGAGAATATGAAAGCCAAAATAGCTATATTTAACCACAAAGGGAAAACAAACATCTAGTGAGAAGATGTAAAATGGGTTAGAGACATCAAGATATAAGACTTGAGTTGGCATGAATTCAAGAGACTCTTCAGGAAGAAATACTTGTTAAAAAGATACTACGGAAACAAAACTAAGGAATTATGTTGGCTTGAGGGGGCCTAACCCAGGTTCAACATTAGTTAGCCGAACAAATCCCTACACTACTAGCCCATTTGACATCAACTCGTGGAGCGTGGACCAAAGTCTCACCCGAAGCAGTATGGGGGGATGTTGGAACCAAGTTTCCGCACCCTTGAGATGGTTGTGATGTCATTTGATCTCTTCTATCCCTGCCTTCGCATAGGTGATCTCGCCCTAGGTCTTGTAAGACAAACCCTCTGTTCTGGCTTTCAATACCTTCAAAAAAGTACATGATTGACCTTCGCGCAATCCTAACCTGTAGTTCAGGTACTTTCATGCTACTGTAGCAGCATGCTGTGCAAATTCCTCAATTATCCTAAGTGAATTACTTACCTTGTCGAATACTTAAAGTTATCACTTCGTAAGCAGATATTCGTGATTGCGTTCAATTATTCAATGTAATTGCATTCATTCGTGCATCATATAAGCATAATAAAGGAAATTCATACACAAAATATCCAAACCCATTAATAGAAAAAATACACAGAAATTGCAGAATAACTACTTTTATTAATATCTTCCAAGTATTATAGACTTTGTTCACCCTATGCACATAGTTGTAGGGGTCTGTGCACTCAGCTGTGGACTTATACCCTAGGCCTTTGTGCACTTAGCAGTAGAGCCTCTACCTACGCTACAACCCAAGACTTAGACTTCTTATTATGACTCTCTTCTTCATCCCATTAATTGATTGATGCCTCTAACTACTTAGAGCTTAGCTCTTTTTATACAATCCCACAGTCCACGGACCATGGGTAGATCTCTTACAGCCGAATTTACTTAAAAAAACTAAGGGCGGACTACCCTTTGTGACACCTAATACCTTTGCGCTCCGCAACCATAAAATGTTGAGTCTTTACAATAATATTACAAAAACATGACTAAAACATGGGCTTTTAGCCCCAAAAATGTCCTTGGGGGATCCCACCTCCAACAGGAACCCAACACAAACATCATGACTCGCCCTCGAGTCACTTGGTAGGTGCATAGATCTTTGCGCGATGCTCATCCAGATCGGCCCTGATGACCGTAACCTCAGCTGTGCAATGAGCTGCTACATACTTTACATATTTGTCTGTATACTCAGTTACTTCCCTTGCACTGTCGGCGTGAAGATCTTGTTGCATCACTTGCAGAGTCACAAGCTTTCCTTCAATGTTTCCTGTAACAGCATAAGCTTCCTCCAGCCAGGGCTTGAGTCATGCCTTCAACATTGCTTCCTTGTGCAGTGTTGTGTCCACCTATTACTTCAGTTGCTTGGCTTCCTGCAGCTTGGCTAACCTTTGTGTTAGCGCGATGGTTCGCGTTGTGACCTTAACTTCGTCGTCGGACTGTTTGAGTTCACATGCTTCTGTCTTGAGCCTCTAGTTGTTTGGGTCCTCTTGCAAGCTGGTCAGGACCTAAAATGACTATTCAAACAATTGTGGGCAGTCTGCTACTACACTCTCCACTGTCGCGACTGCTTCTGTGATAGCAGCCACCTGCTGTTCCTTTACGTCTAGTGGTGTCGAAGGATGAGCTCTCAACTGGAGCTCTGTAATCTGCAAGTTTAGCTCTAACTGAACCTACACTATCTCTCTCCGAGTGTCACGCACACCTGTAGCCAAGTTACGGATGTGGACCTCGACTGGCTCCTCCTCAGGAATGACCAATTCTAGGACCATTCTGCAGGCCTCCTCCATGACCTGTATGATCTTTTGTCTTTGGCTGGTCACCTCGGCCTCAGCGGTGATGGAATAATTCCTTTGTAAGGCCTTTTTCTCATTGTTTATTCTCTACTCGTTGATCACTTGGAGGGCGCGGTGCTCGTGGGCCCTCAGCTTGGCAATTACTCCATCTTGCAAGGAGTGGAGTGCTTCGCATGGGAGCACAGGCAGGTTCAATCCTACTCCCTTCAAGGCATTGATAGTGGGCATGTCAGCCTAATTTTATGTTGTCAGTGCTCCGTTCGGTAGCACTAGCACATTGAAAGCTTCCACGCGCAACATATTGACAACCTTTGATGTGCCGATAGCCAAGCTGGTAGACGTCGTACCAACTTGCGATGCACGGGTCTACAACTCCTACAGTCTAGTCTGGATGGCCCCTAGGATGATTTGCTGCTGCTTTTCAAATTGTTGCAAGGCCTCCACAGTGACATCTCTGACTATGTCATTGATGTCGTATAAGTCTCCCTCCATTAGTGTGATCGGGTCCAGCAAGGTCTTGCTCGCCTTGGACTTCTTTCTGGACTCTCCCTTTTCTGGCTCTCTCGGGTGCTTAATACAGGTGGACGTCTCCTAAGCATCTGACCGTGTTGCTCTGTGTCCTCTTCTCCCGTTGCAGGTGAAGATGATTATGTGCCTTTATCAGAGCTCTGCTTTGTGCCTCCTATTTGTTTCCCTGCCTCCTTTCCTATCTGCTTTGCCTTGGCCTTCTCAACAGCCTCCTTCTTCCTCTTCTTGACCAGCTGCACCATCTTTAGCTTGGCGTCATCCTTCTTCTTTTGTGTGGCAGACTTGCTTCCACCCACCGCCAAGTCTGTGGAGGTGCACCACTCCATCGGCCATTTATCCAATACCACATCAATGGCATCATTTGTGGCTAGGTACGGCAAGTCGTACCACTTTTGCATTAGGTCCTTCCATGCCCTGATTGAGATCCGATGGAAGTCTGCTTTGAATTCGGCATAGCTCTGTAGGTTAGCATATACCATGAGTGACAATTGCGGCTTTCCCATAGCGATTGTACTTCGTTGCTTGGTGGAGGTTTGGCGCAACCGAGGGGAATTGGCTTTCATCCGATAGATCCCATGCTATAAGCACAATCAAGAGCAAGAGCCATGCGTAGTGGAATGTCTTACTCTGCTCCTACACTTCGTGGCAATTGGCCAGGAACTTGCCACAAAGGTAGTCTGACCAGTTAAACAGGACTCCTTCTGTGCACTGTTGTGCGAGTGCGATGACAGGCACCGACACCTCATTGGCGTGGCACTTCTACATCGCCTTTCTTGCAAGGATCTGCATTGCCACCTTCACAGCAGGTTTGCAGATGCTGGATATTGCGTACCCGCGTGACTTCTTCACCAATTTAAACTTCTCTTTCATCGATTTTGCGAGTGCCAACTCGCCACCCTTTCCACCAAAAATCATCACTAGATTTTGGCCTATATACGGCAGGCATGTGATGCGATGAATCAACATATTAGTGATGGATATTGGCTCCTCCAGCCACAAACACCCATCATGCACCAAGCACAACAGTTGCTTGATGACTAAAACCATCACAGGGGTGTGGTTATAGTGTGACACCTAGAGCAGGTTGAGTAATCCTGCCTTCTCTACTCCTTTGAGCCACTTTCTTAGCTTCAGTGCAGTCATCCCCGTTTGTGTGTCTATGATGCGGCACATCAACTATTTGGTCATCAGGTGCAGGAACTTCTCATGGTCCACCAAGTCCCAGTCTTCGAGCTTCAAAATCAGCACATGTGCTAAACGTGGACCGTCAAAAGTGATCTCATCTGATAGCAATAGGGTTTGCAAGGGATTCTTACTTTCATCAATGTCCTTGGGTACCTTGGACTTAGGCTTGCGCAGAGGGACATATTCCGACAACTGTGTAATAGGGTCCACACCCTAGGCTTCAACCTCTTCTATTTCCACTCCCACATCTTCATCGTCCATGGGGATGTCTTCAATATCCTCCTCTTCTGGATCGAGGTTTATAGCCTTGCCTTTATCCTAGGCAGTGGGCTTGGTTGGGTTTCGTCACGGCGATGTGCACACAGGGATGGAAAGATTCTTTCCCTTCTTATCTTTCATGGTCTCCTTGGCTAGGGTTGGCTTCGGTCTCACTGTTCTCGGACATATAGGGACCTCCTACAGTACTTCGGCTACATCTGGGGCAACTTCTTCAGCCCGTTTCTCCATCTCTTGTGTCGGCTCTTCTACAACTTCTTGTGTATTGATAACTTCTGGGGGTGATGAGATAACACTCTCTATCAGTACTCATGACATCTCAGGCAAGTTCGCAAATGCAAGGGTTTGTTTGAGAGCTGTGAAAAACGTTAGGTCCATAGGTGTCTGAGAGCTCAACAACTTAATACTAAAAATTCCAAGTGTTTCTTGCTGGATAGCCACTTGTAATTTATATGGAAATTTGAATTCAAATCCAACCGTTCCCCCCAAAATCGGTTCATTAATGCTAGATTGGCGGCAAATTTTCAAGGATCTAAGCCATAAATTTCATCTTAAATTCCAACTACCCACTCCATTTGGCCTCAATTTTGCCATCTTTTCATGAACAGTCACCTTGACAGTCACTTTCGAGCTGACTTGCATGATTTCTCCCTTGGTAGCGTAGCTCCCTCCACACTGTCACGGACCCAATGGTACGTCCTTGTCTCGCACCATCTTCCAATTGCGTAGCTCCCCAACTTGGGTAGTATAGTTTATATTCACGCGCCTCCCTTCAGCTCCCTGGAGCGCTAAGACTATGCTACTTTCATTTAGTCACCTAACCAAACCATCGGTGTATGGCTTCAAGTGACTGTCATTCACCTTTCCTGGGAAGGGTTCTCCATTTAACTTGATCAGCTGTACCACTCCTCCATCGGTAATCTCCTTAATAACATAAGGCCATAACCAGTGCATCCTAAATTTTCTGGGGAATTTATCAAACTTACTATCATACAACAAAACTAGATCATTTACCTTAAATGTGTTGGCATTATGATGCATGTGTTGTACTTGATGGAAACCCACTCATAGAAGAACATCTCACTTGGTTATAACTAGATGAATCTTCAGAAGAGATATCAGATGTGACTGAATGCATGGGATGCAGGACAGCTCAATGGATTCAGATGATAGTTCTAAGTGTGACAAGTTAGCTTTGCCATCAAGTCCAAAGGGGGAGATTGTTGGAATTATGAGACAAGTGTTGTCCTTGATGGCAAATCACACAGATGACAGATCATAGTGCAGCAAGTCAGCATCAAGGATTTGATGATCAGACTACAAGAATGAAGAGAAAATATAAATACGCAGTTTCATCATGACCGAGCCGCGTATACATGCGTGTTAGTCGTTGAAAAGACGCGTATGCGTATACACGCACTTTCGTGCAAGAGAAGGTGCATACATTGGGTTTTGGTCCATGGTAGTTAGTCCTTGGTATTTGAACCTATGGTTTTGGACCATAGTATCTTGTCAGATGTGTTGATCCCAAGTATTGGGTCCATGGTATTGGTTTGTTATAGTTTTGAACCATGGTATTGAGCAAGGCCTAAGACTATAAAAGGAGAAGAAGATCATTAGGCAAGAGGATTGGGAAAAAGTCTTGAATATCTAAAAAAGGATGAGATCTAGTATGCAGGTTATGGGTTTATGATGCATTGCTTGATCTGAGCCAACGAGGGATCTCACCAGTTGATAGAGAACAAGATCTAAGGATAGATCGGGATCAAATGGTTTGAAATGAACTATCTCTATTTGGTTGATTATGTTTATTCTAGATCTGTATACTGACGCATGTAATGATCTGAACTGGGTATAACTTAAGTTTGAAATCGCTGCAAGTTATGATTGAATATTTATAGATATGTACGCGAGTTGGCTTTGGTGAAAGCGCGTATGTATGCGGGTTTGGTTCATTGTAGTAGCGTATACCATTTGAGCTATGATGTTTGAAGTTACATGTGGTTTTGGTTGTTGATGAGTTTTGATGACAATTTAATGGTGTCAGTATTCTGCATATCTTGTTTGGTTGATTGTGTTTAGCTTCAGTATTGATGGATGAGAACTAATATTGGATCAAGATCATAATGACTCATATTTATGTCATCTGATGGACTAGATCTGGGTGCTAACAAACATATTATCCTTGTATATGTTATAACCTGGATATGTCTGAAGTCAGGAAGTGCATCAAGTTATAGGTAAGTAATTGATGACATATACGCTGGTTCACCTTGGTGAAGTTGCATATACACGCTGGTTCAACACTTCCAAGTAGCGTATGCACTATGATGCATGATTTTGATGATATAGTTGGTTCTAAATATTGTTGCAGAGTTCAGTGTTCTACTCTGTGTTCTGGTGACTGTGTTGTTGACAAGGTTTCAGTGTTTCAGTGATTCAGAAATTGATGATGCTAGTATTGATTGTTTTGTGCTTCAATGATATTTATGGGTCTAGTATGAAAATTTGATGAAACGTGGCCTTCACATTATAGTGTTGTGCTTCAGGAGTATCCAGTCTGAAAATGTATGAAACGTGGTCCCTAGAGGATGAAAGGAGATTGTAGGCTGGCGCCTACATACTAGTACATCAGCTAGTACAAGAGATAAGGGGATGGTAACTCCCTTCCAGTAGCAGCTGGAGAACGAGTGAAGATTGAAGCATTCAGTAGGCAGGCACCTACGTACTAGTAAATGGATCGGCTAGTACAAGAGCTAAGGGGGTTGTAGCTCCCATCCAGGAGAGTCTGAAAACGAGAGAGGGTTGTAGCCCTCTGCAGGTATAAGCCTGCATACTAGTATAAGACTGCACCAGTACAGAACTATTGTAAAATGAATTTTCTTATTAAAAGAAGATAGAGACGACTTGCAGCAGGTGGTTTTCACCCACATTGGGTTTCCACCTTATATCATGGTGTTCATGTGTGCTTCTTGTGTGATGATCTATTCTGTTTTATTGCACCTGCTTACTGTTCATATGGTTAATGAAGTTCTGATGCACTAAAGATCAACATTTAATGGATTAACTGAATCATAAGTATTCTGGATATACACTAGTTGCATTAGACACAGTTGCGTATACACGCAGGTTCCATTAATTGAAGTAGCGTATATGTATCTAAGTATGGAAATGAAAAAGTTTTATTGATTTGGTAATACTGATTCACCCCCCCCCCCCCTCAGTATTATTTCCATCAATTGGAATCAGAGTAGGTCCTTTGGTAGAAGCTTGATCGCTTGAAGGAGATCCGTGGAACTATGGGAAAGAAGCTTAAGAAGAAAGCACCTAAGAAGAAGAAGACATCTCAGAAGAACTATGACAGTGGGTGTATTGTTTGGGGAATATGAGGAAGGAGCACATCAGATTCAGAATCACTTCAGAATGAAGATGAACAAGATCTATTAGGTATGAATTTGTTATCCTCTGGTGATACATCTATTTATCCTCTTAAAGATGATGAATGTGATAGCGAAACAACTGAATTTGCACTTATGGGTGAGCAAGAAAGATATCAAATAGAGGCAGAATTTAAAAGGCTTACAGACAAAATTAGAGATCAACAAGATCTATTGAACAAAAGGGAATGTGCTTTCAAAGAAGAAGCTACCAAACTAAAAGCTCAACTAGAGGAAGGAAACAAGGTAAGGAAGTTATTCAAGAACAAGGAAGACCAATGTCAAAAGTTGCAGGATGAAGTGACATCATTAAGAAATGAAGTCAATGAAAGGAGCTCAATCATCAAGAAACTCAGAGATAGATCCAGTTATTATGAAAGGCTTGAAGCTATGATCCGCTCACTAAAGGAAGATCTTGAAGAATCAAAGAAGCAGAATAAATATGTACTCCAAAAACAAGAAAACCAAGTTCTTGAATTGAGGCATCAGTTGGAAGAAGGAAAGCTGAAGAAGACATGAAGAAGCACTATCGTGAAAAGGAAGAGCATCTTCAGGTTGAGGTAAATATTCTAAATGATAAATTAGAAGAAAAGGATAAGCTCTTACGATTTCACGATAGTACTAAGATCTTGGATGATATTCTTAGTAGTCAAAGGTATCCTGCTATCAAAACTGGTCTTGGTTTTTTTGAATCCACTGAAAGTGAATCTAGCTCACAAGGAGAGGCAATAAACTCTAATGAGAAATCTGAAATGCACAACGAAGAGATGAGAAGAAAACCCCATCAACAGCCAAGGAAAGAAATTCTTCAAAGGAAATATTCTACTCCTCCAATGCATAATGTTGAATGTTATGTATGTCATAATCTTGGACATGTTGTAGCTAGATGTAGAAGAAGAATGGTTCAAGATCATCACAGAGAAAGATCATCACATTCCAGGTATTTTCAGGGATATTTTTTTTCTTGCAATATGTTTGGTCACAAAGCTGTTGATTGCTACAGGAGGAATATGAAACATATGAGATGTTATGCATGTAACAAGCTTGGAAATATAGAAAAGGAATGCAGGAAGAAGGTTCGGGCACCACACCAAAACGAGAAAACATCATCACACTTGAAGATATGGAAGAAGAAGGAAGTATAGTCAGAAAGATGTGGCACAGCACAATATACTCAGACACAACACAGTACAGACATAACAGACTCAGGGAGAGCTGAAAGTGTAAAACTTCAGTGTCCTAAATCTCATATGCAAGTTTCATAAAGGGAAGTCACGTATATACATGAGTTAGACACTGCACAATCGCGTATATGTCAGTCTGAGGAAAAGTAGTGGGGATAGGCTCAGAAAAAGGGTTTGATATGACACAGTCCATTATATGCTCTATTGGTTAATAGTTACAGTCTGCTGAGGATGTGTGGAAATGTCTTGATACTTGTAAGATGTTTAGAAGTGTTCTGATCCTAACTTGATGATGGTGATGTCTTGATACTTATTGCTGATATATGCATGATCAGATCTAACAGTAAGCAGATGGCACAGGTTGAGGGGGAGCATATGCCTTTAATAATGCATTGTTGGCATTATGGTTAATAGTCCTTGGTGATGATGCTTATATGGCTAAATGATATATCTTGCTATGATGTGGTTATGAGTTGTCCATGATAAAATCTCATATGATTCTTGGGGCTACATAGTTGATGTTTAGATCATATTTGTGGATTGATTCTTAGATGGTGCATATATGATGCTTACATGGTGATCTTCATAAGGATAAGGAGAAGTACAAAGCTTGAATAAACAACTTCATTACTTGATGATGAGTCTCTCATATGCTGCTGTCATCATATGCATAAAGATCATATAATACAGTTATGATGCAGGATTCCTATAGTTCTTGGTGCTCATATAACGCCTTGACAAAAGATCTTGAGCTCAAGATACATAGTGCTGAATACATGAATGATTACTCAAAGTTGCATTGTTGGAGACATGATGATGATGAGTTCTTACCTATATGTTGATAGGTTGATACTTACATATGTTGATTGATGCAGATATTCCCAAGTGATGATACATGGATGATCGTGTTGATAAGATGGCTATGGTGTTTTACACATATGATATAATGTGAATGATTTTATGATGATGAGTTGATATCTATATGCAGACATATCTTGTCATAGGATAGGTTGCTGATCTGGAAATGGTTGTACGCGAGTTTAATAAGGAGTATCCGCGTATATACGCTTGTTTCTGTGGATACAGACGCGTATATGTTAAGTTGAAGGAAATCAGTGGGCCAAACTCAGAATGAGAAGAGTTTGATATGGGTCTGACAGAGACCATCTGGCATAGATGGAACAGGTACAGAGGAAGAACATGATTATTGGTCTAGATGTTGTTGACAGATGCCTATGGAGTAGATCATACATTGTGTATAATGACTATCATGGTCTTATTTAGATGTTTGGTCTCATGTAAAGGTCATATCAAGACTCATGATGTAATAGTGTGTCTCTATCTATTGTAGTCATTTGATGAAATCTCGTCTGGTCATATAATGTAACCTGTACCCCCTTTATGCATAAGGAAGGATATTGAAATATTTCAGTCATGTATTTCTTTTATTATCAAGGGCATGTAACGGCCTATGTTGGTTTCCCCACTATGCCTGGGATGGGTGATGTAATGTTCTTGTTTTATCATGTATCCCCACTTGGTTGGGTGGATGAATTAATATTGGTATATCCCCACTAGGATGGGAGATGGATGTATGTATGAGTCTTTGGTGATAGGAAGGTCATTTATGATAGAGTCATGTTCTTTCCCGTAGAACATATTTTTGCAGACCTTGCTTACAGTCAGGGGGAGCATGAAAAACACACTTCAACAGAGCAGAGACTTCAGCATGTACTCAAAGGGAGCATGGAAATATTAGTACACCTTGGCATATACAAAGGGGGAGCTCATTCATAAATTTCAACAGGTACTAAGAGGGAGTATGGTCAGCGGGATGTTTATCAAAGAAAGTGAATATCTTGGTCCGCCCTTTGCCCTTGATGTCAAAGGGGAAGAGTGATTTGGTGTTGTTTCCATCAAGTCCAAAGGGGGAGATTATTGGCATTATGATGCATGTGTTGTACTTGATGGCAACCCACTCATAGAAGAACATCTCATTTAGTTATAACTAGATGAATCTTCAGAAGAGATATCAGATGTGACTAAATGCATGGGATGCAGGATAGATCAAAGGAATCAGATGATAGTTCTAAGTGTGACAAGTTAGTTTGCCATCAAGTCCAAAGGGGGAGATTGTTGGCATTATGAGACAAGTGTTGTCCCTGATGGCAAATCACACAGATGACAGATCATAGTGCAGCAGGTCAATAGCAAGGATTTGATGATCAGACTACAAGAATGAAGATAAAATATATATACGCAGGTTCATCGTGACCGAGCTGTGTATACACGTGGGTTAGTCGTTGAAAAGACGCATATGCGTATACATGCACTTTCATGCAAGAGAAGGTGTGTACATTGGGTTTTGGTCCATGGTAGTTAGTCCTTGGTATTTGAACCTATGGTTTTGGACCATAGTATCTTATCAGATGTGTTGATCCCAAGTATTGGGTCCATGGTATTGGTTTGTTATAGTTTTGGACCATGGTATTGAGCAAGGCCTAAGACTATAAAAGGAGAAGAAGATCATTAGGCAAGAGGATTGGGAAAAAGTCTTGAATATCTGAAAAATGATGAGATCCAGCATGCAGGTTATGGGTTTATGATGCATTGCTTGATCTGAGCCAAGGAGGGATCTCACCAGTTGATGGAGAACAAGATCTAAGGATAGATCAGGATCAAATGGTTTGAAATGAACTATCTCTATTTGGTTGATTATGTTTATTCTAGATCTGTATACTGATGCATGTAATGATCTGAACTGGGTATAACTTAAGTTTGAAATCGCTGCAAGTTATGATTGAATATTTATAGATATGTATTCGGGTTGGCTTTGGTGAAAGTGCGTATGTACGCAGGTTTGGTTCATTGTAGTAGCGTATACCATTTGAGCTATGATGTTTGAAGTTACAGGTGGTTCTGGTTGTTGATGAGTTCTGATGATAATTTAATGGTGTCAGTATTCTGCATATCCTGTTTGGTTGATTGTGTTTAGCTTCAGTATTGATGGATGAGAACTAATATTGGATCAGGATCATAATGACTCATATTTATGTGATCTGATGGACTAGATCTGGGTGCTAACACACATATTATCCTTGTATATGTAATAATCTGGATATGTCTGAAGTCAGGAAGTGCATCAAGTTATAAGTAAGTAATTGATGACATATACGCTGGTTCACCTTGGTGAAGTTGCGTATACATGCTGGTTCAGCACTTCCAAGTAGCGTATGCACTCTGATGCATGATTTTGATGATACAGTTGGTTCTGAATATTGTTGCAGAGTTCAGTGTTCTGCTATGTGTTCTGGTGACTGTGTTGTTGACAGGGTTTCAGTGTTTCAGTGATTCAGAAATTGATGATGCTAGTATTGATTGTTTTGTGCTTCAATGATATTTATGGGTCTAGTATGAAAATTTGATGAAACGTGGCCTTCAGATTATAGTGTTGTGCTTCAGGAGTATCCAGTCTGAAAATGTATGAAACGTGGTCCCTGGAGGATGAAAGGAGATTGTAGGTTGGCGCTTACATACTAGTACATTAGCTAGTACAAGAGCTAAGGGGATGGTAACTCCCTTCCAGTAGAAGCTGGAGAACGAGTGAAGATTGAAGCATTCAGTAGGCAGGCACCTATGTACTAGTAAATGGATCGGCTAGTACAAGAGCTAAGGGGGTTGTAGCTCCCATCCAGGAGAGTCTGAAAATGAGAGAGGGTTGTAGCCCTCTGCAGGTAGAAGCCTGCGTACTGGTATAAGACTACACCAGTACAGAACTATTGTAAAATGAAGTTTCTTATTAAAATAAGATAGAGACGACTTGCAGTAGGTGGTTTTCACCCACATTAGGTTTCCACCTTATATCATGGTGTTCATGTGTGCTTTTTGTGTGATGATATGTTATGTTTTATTGCACCTGCTTACTGTTCATATGGTTAATGAAGTTCTGATGCACTAAAGATCAACATTTAATGGATTAAATGAATCATAAGTATTCTGGATATACGCTAGTTGCATTAGACACAGTTGCGTATACACGCGGGTTCCATTAATTGAAGTAGTGTATATGTATCTAAGTATGGAAATGAAAAAGTTTTATTGATTTGATAATACTGATTCACCCCCCCCCCCCCCCCCTCTCAGTATTATTTCCAACAAAATGTCCGCAACTTGATGTGTCGATCATGCCATGCCTTTTCTCGCTACTTTTGGACTTGCTAGTGAAATCCAGCCAAAAATATTTCTTCTTTGAGCTCGTCTAGTTGCGCGAGCCTCTCTTCCAGGGCTCCGTGATCCATCATACCTGTGAGCGTTTATATGCACAGACTAGGCACAAATTATTCCATAGTCATTACGGCTTCCACACCATAGACAAGCCTAGAAGGGGTTTGTCCTATCAACTTCTTTGATGTTGTTCAATAAGCCCACAATACTGCAGGTATGCGTAGGTCCCAATCACTTTGCTGAGCATTGAAAACTTTGGTCAGTGTATTTTCAATCACTTTTTTGAACGCCTCCACTGTCCCATTAGCCCGTGGGTGGTAAGGTGTGCTCTTTTGGTGATATACCTCAAATTCCTTCGTTAGTGCATTGATCGTATCATTCAGGAAGTGCGTACCATGATCACTCATCAAGATACTTGGACATCCAAATCGCATCCATACATGTTCAAATAAGAACTTTGTAGCCATCGCACCTGTGCAATTCTTCATCGACTATGCTTCTGCCCAATGATTCAAATACTCTGTTGCAGTGATAATGTACCTCACTCTTGTCTTCCCCTGTGGCTGAATGGGTCCTACAAAATCTATTGCCTACTTCTCAAAGGGTTGCAATGTCATTTTTGGATTCAAAGGCAGTTCATCCCTCTGCGATGGCTTTCTTGTTCTTTGACATACATCACATGCCTTGAAATATTCTTTTGAATCCTGATTGTTATATCCTAAATCTACCTCAGGCTGAGAAAGGCAGGATCTAGGGTAACATTAAACCACGCTTAACCTAGTAGCTAGCCCTACCAGGTCGGGAGAGGGCTCTCTCCTTGTCAATCTCAGGAAAATATGACAAATGAAGCTTGAGATGACTAATCTAAAGACTAATTTTAGGCTAGGTATATGCTGAGAGGATTTTGATTGAATTTAATGTTGGTTTGCTAGATCAAAAGTGAAAGGTAGTTTTGGGTCTGGGGAATGGACTCAGTCTTGCAGAGGTTTCTATGGGGTGATCTAGGAAAACGCTTTAGTAATTTAAATCAAATAAGATGGAGATTTTTAAGAATGGTGAGGAGTTGGAGAGGGCATGAACTTCCCAGGGATCCTCTTCAAACTGCTAAAAACATAGAAAACTAAACAAACCCTAGGTAGAGCACTGCAAAATCAATGAATTCTACCTTTATCCTTGATTCATTTAGTTAAGCTGAACAAAGAGAGATGATGGCATACATAAACACATGTAAACTTAAATTACAGAAGGAAAAACAATACCAAATCAACTTGCCACAAGAATCCCACAAAATTCTACAAACCCTGGTCTATTCCTTTGCCAAACTGCAAAGATGAATGTACAATGTTGCTCAAAGCTTTCAAAAGAGTCCAACCTTTACAAATGACTGAAAAAATACTAGATATAGGCAACTAACAACTCGTGCCAAGCTTTAGTGGTCGAATTCATGAGTTTAGGAGTTGTTTCAATAATATCTAAATTAAGAACTGAAAATTAGGCAGTGGAACAACTTGCCTCTAAAACCAAGAAAACTGATTCATTCAGTTCAAAACTACCTTTTCATGATGTATCTACCTCCATGAGTGAATTTTCAACATTTTTACCTAAAATTCCATCAAGTTACATAAATTTACATCAAGAATTTGACCATGAGAGAGAAAAGTCAAACTGAGAAAACAATAGGTGAAAAGCAGAGTTTTTTTTGGCAAAAATGACAATTTTCCATCCTGTGCACCGCGCCACTGTCCCTGTGTGTAGCGCCTTTTTTAAGCTGATTTTTGAGGCCTTCTCATGCACCAAATTTGTTCCAAGTGGGCTTGTTGGAAAGGTTTGTCTGTCTACTTTCTAGAACATGTGGAATTTCTAAATTTAGTGTCCATTTGTCCCTCTAAAAGTGAGTTCTCCCAACACTTCTTCCTATGTGGCCAAAAAGGGGCAGAAAGGGCATTTTTGAGGTGTTTTTGACCCATTTGGAAGCTCAAAACTTGACAAAACTTTCTAACCATTTCTGGGCATTCATAATTTTGCATGAGGAATCCAAAAATGCTGATTTTTCCTCCAAAGGAGGTCCCTAGCAAAAGCGAGCGCCAGGCAGAAAAATCTGTGTTTTGCTTCAAAATTTCAAAATTGACAAAAAGTGTTCCAAATTTCTTGAAATTTGGGCTAAGTGACCTGCATCAAGTGCTATGTTGGGTTAAGGAAGCCTCAGCCAAAATATTTATCTTGTCTTGCTCTTTCTTCCTCTTCAAATGTTTCCTCAACTTGGCCTCCAAGGTCCTTATTCTCGCTTTGCAAATTTTGTTTCTTGCCAAATAGTGATAGGCCATGTGCCTCAACATCTTTTTCTCTTTATTGACCTTCTCCTGTAGCTTCTCCAAGTGCATGTTTGTCCTTTCAAGCCAAGATTCCCGGCCAACCTCAATTTCTTGCTCTAGTGGTGTCAACTTGAGTTTCCTCCTCTTGGTTGCTTACCGGTTTTCTCTTATGTTTTAGAGCTCCATGATAGTCTGCTGGTCCTCTAACTATTTGTTCCTTTGCTCAAGATAATTGATAATCCACTTGGCTCTTTCTAGGTTGAGAGAAAAATCATGAATGCCAGCTTCTTGTTCCTGGATGATCTCCTTGAACTTTGAGCTTTGGGGGCCCAAATCAATGTCATCATCCTGAACGAGAATGAACTCACTTTCTTGACCTTCTGAAGGCTCCTCATCATGCAATGGCTATTTACCTTTATCTTGTACCTGCTTTGTTGTTGAAGGAAACGAGACCCTTTCCACCTCGGGTGGAGATAGTACTCTTTTTGCTACTGCAAACAACCTCCTTGTGCCCTTCTGGTAAGTGACAAACACTGGCACACTGGTGGTTTGAGTCTCATGCACCTCTTGCTAATGTGAAGGCCCTCCTGCCTCATGAAAAACTGATGGGATCACTTGAGGGCTTGTGAAGACCTCACGTGAAATGAAATCATCCCATGAAACATTCAGCAAACTCCACTGATGCAAAACCACAATCTTAATCAATGCAAAGTGATAGATTCTATTGTACTGCTGATGAGGAGGCTTCCTTTGCACCAATGTGGTCATTTTCTCAATATTCTAGCACATGAAATAGGGGAGGTTTATCATCCTCACCCTAGTGAAATGCATCAATCATCTAATATGATATGCATACAAGCGAGAAAATCTACCTTCACAGCTGAAATATTTGATTATGAGTTTCATAAGGGAAGCAAATGTATCCTGTAGGTATCTGAAAGGGAAGACCCTACTGATATGCCTCTAAAAGCCAGCGTTGATATAAGGCTCATAATAGTCTTTTTCCACTAATTGTCCCTTGTTTCACTGTTCACCCACATTCAGAATACCTGTTGCTTCAACTATAGTTTCAGGGGTCAAAGTGAATGTCGCACCTGCCAAATCAACCTGGCCGTTATGAAAATGGAGCACAAAAATTCTGGCAAGCTCATGGTGGTATTTGACTCTTTCCACCATCTCACAAAACTAGTAGCAAGACTGATGTTTGAAACATGCTACAGCAAGAGGGCAAGCCAATAGCTCAGTAAGTGTAGTGCGCTCCTCCCGGATGTGTTTTCCTCCCTTGTGAGGTTTCCTTGGTGCATGAATTTCTTGGGAGGAATCACTTATTGTTTCCTCATCTCTTTCATGAGGTGAATCTGTCTCCATGTTTGCCACTGTTTGGGTTGAAGTGATGAGTATGAAGAGATTTTATATGAACAATAGGTGTTTGATATTCAATGAAAGGGATTGATGAGTGAGGACTTTGAATGTGGGAGTTTGTGATGTTGATTGTAGGTTTCTTGGGAGGTGATAGGGTTTAGATATACTAATTAGGGTTTGGGAGTAGTGGGATTAAGTATTAGGGTTTTTAGGTTTGGGGATAAGGGAATGAATGAGTGTGAATGAGAAAGGGGAGGGAAAATGAAATGAGGGAAGTGTAGTGAAGAGGAAAATGAAAATGGGGAAGGAAAATAAACAACAACAAAGACAACTTTTGAAAACCCTAAACAATTTTTTTAGTGTAACTATGCAGCAAACTAGGGTTTGTATTTTCACCAATTTACACACTATGAAAGAGGAGAAAATCCCTTGCAATGGAAATATGAGATGCTTGACTTACTTGGAAGGAAAACGTTTGCAAGATTTGGAGGCTGATGAGATGATTTGGATGAAGTTCAGGCTTGAAAGACAGGTGCGCCGCGCCCACTAATAGGTGTGCCACGCTTCTCTGGTGCGTTGTGCCCGTTTAAATTTCAGTGTATTTCTGAGCTTCTTTGCGCCGTGCCTCAACCTAGGTGCATCGCGCTAGGAACCTTTGCACAGTTTTGTTGCAATTTTTCCTCTTTGCCTCAAAAATGCGACTTCGCCTTTGTTCTCTCACTTTTTGGCACAAATAATGTCTTGAACATAATAAACACTTTATATACCCTTGGACTTTAATTTTTATTTTTAAAAACCCACTTTTCTAAAGTTTTCTTTTTCACTTGTTCTTTAAAACTCTATTTTGGCAGTTTAACTTGTTTTTTTCCTTTGATGGACTAAATGCTTTAAATTTTTTACTCTTTTGCAGGAGCTGGAGTGCAGGAGCTTGGCAAGGTGACCAAGGCTACATCTCGGAATTATTACATATAGGAACAATGAAATTACATGAAATTTTGTACATAAAATATAGAAAACTTTGTTTTTCCTCAAAACAGGGTTTTGAGGAAAAATCAATAACTAAGCATGTGTTTATTGAAATTTTTGTTGTTGAGACTTTATTTGACCTCCTCATTTGCCTCCTAACCATTATTGAGCTTTTACAAAACTTTATTGACAAAACCCTAGACCTATGGAGACCTAAAACCCTAAAAATGACTTTTGAGATGTAAAGAAAAAAAATTGACTGTAAATGACCTGAATGTATACAAATGGGCCAGCAGGTAAAGACCATGAGGGAAAATTTATAATATGCCACCACCATCAGATGATCCATGACCCTAATGGAATGTCGCTGATCGGATGAGAGACCTAAAATGTAATGCAACAAGAGTATTTTGATCACTGATGGGGGGATGAAGATACCAACACTAACATTGGCTCCAATGGGGATGGTAGCTCCTTGGAGGTTACAAGAACTAGAAATCTCTGGAAAGAAAATACTGCCTTCTTCCATTGGGCTATGGAGTCAATAACTTTGACAAACCAAAACCAATATCTTCACTCAATTTTAGGACTGAAATCGACTGAAAATTGACTCAAACAATCCACACCAAAACTAAAATCAGGCCTTCAGTTTTAAAGCCTTCACTTCGGCCCCAAACTGAATGAATGATAACAGTACAAACTTGCAATGAAGGAAATAAAATGGCATGTACAGTGATACATATGACAGTAGAAAACATTTCAAAGATGGTACCGTTTGAGCAGCTGACCATTGACCAACCCACCTAGACAATCTTCTCCATCCATTTCTTTCAGCAGGAAAGCATTTTGACCCCGATATGCAACAATTTTGAATGGACCCTTCCACAGGTTCTCGAATTTGCCATGCTTGCCTTTGTCTTCGTTTCTAGCATCCCGTTTCTACACTATGTCTTCAATCTGAAACTTGTCCGCCTTTTCCTTTTGATGATATATTTTCTTGATTCTATCTTGCAGCCTAAAGGTATTATAAAAAAACCTCCTCTCTCATTTTCTGTAAATGGATCATTTGATTGATTCTTTGTTGCAAATGATCTTCCTCGCTGCTAGCTTCCTGTAGAAGTTTAACAACCGGGATTGCGAGAGATGTCGGGAACACCGTGTCAACACCATACATGATCTCGAAAGGGGACATGCCTATTGATTTCTTCTGACTTACTCTATCCGCCCATAGTGCATTGACCAATTCTTGTACCAGCTCTTCTTGTTTGTTTCTAGCAGGTTTTTGATAATGTTGACCAATGATTTATTTGAGGATTTCGCCAATCCATTACCTTGTGGATAGTATGCAGTTGAGTGCCCCAAGGTAATTTGATATTTATTACATAAATCAATCATCTTTTTAGATTTGAAAGATTTTGCATTATCTCTAATCGGCTTGTTAGGATAGCCAAAACGTGACAAAATATTGTTTTCAAGAAACTGAATGATTACCAAATCAGTGGCCTGCCTAGAGGGAATCACCTCAATCCATTTAGTGAAATAGTTTGTCGCTGTGAGGATCCACTTGTGCTGCATTGAAAAATTAGGATGGATCTCGCCAATGAAATCTAAACCCCATTGCTGAAATGGAGCACTTACTTCAACCGGCTTGAGTGGTAAAGGCTATAATTTTCTCTTACCTTGAAAAAATTGACATTCATGGCAGCTTGTAACAGTTTTGTACACATCAGCAAAGAGGGTTGGCCAATAATATCCCACTCTCAAAATTTTATTGGCTGTTGTCTTCCAAAAAAGATGACCTCCACAATATCCCTTGTGAAAATCATCCATGACCTATTTTGCTTCTTCTTCAACCAAACGATCCAACAAGACACTACCAGGATCTTTCCAATAGAGTGCATTATTCATTATACAAAACTTGGCAGCCTTTAATTTTAGAGTCCTACTTTTGTTCCTAACCATTCCAGGTGGTGGTGAAAGATGTTGGAGCACATAGACAATATCCGAATACTAAGGAGAAAGAAGAAACATTTCTGATACCTGAACAAGCGAACTTTCTTCATCTTCTTCAGACATAGCAACAATCAAATTTATGTCCAAGACATGCAAATTAGACTCTGCCATCAGTTTGGCCAACTCCTGCCCCTTGATGAGCTTTGTTGGTTTGATCTCCACATCATATTTTAACAAACCTACGATCCATTTGCCTCATCTCCCTTCTGGATCTGTTTTCACTAAGACGTCTTTAACGGTAGAATTAGGGACATAAGCAAGAATATGAGAATGCAGAATATAGACTCGAAAATATTTCAATGCTTTTACCAAGGTGAGAGCTTGCTTTTCAATAATATTGTATTTTAAGGCTGCATCTCTTATTGTTCTGCTGAAAAAAGAAATTGGCTTCTCAAGTTGGTCTCTTTTCTGCATTAAGACCGCTGCCATAGTATGCTCTGAAGTGAATGAAAATAAAATAAAATCTTGCGAATAATCAAGGTTGATCAGAATTGGAGCTGAAGAAAGGGCCAACTTTACCAAATTGAAAGACTTGATAGCTTCTTTGGTCCACTTTACTACAATATCTTTCTTTAACATGTTTGTGATTTCCCTCAAATGTTATGCTAGATTTGGCACAAAACGACATAAGAAATTCATCTTACCGTTGAATGCTTGGATCTCATTTCTACTTCGTGGAAAATCAATCTTCTGAATGGCTTCCACTCGAGATGGATCAATGCGGATGCCCTCCTTGGATATAATGTGACCGAGAATATTTCCTTCATCCATGGCAAACAAGCTCTTCTTTGGATTAAGTGATATGCCATACTTTCTACATTGCTGAAATACAATCTTCAAATGATAAAGGTGCTCTTCATCTGAATTAGAAAAAACTATCAGATCATCAAGATAAACAACTAAAAATACATCTTTCTCATTTGCAAATGGAATATCCATAGCCCGCTGAAAAGTTGCACCAGCATTCTTCAATTCAAATGGCATCTTGGTGTGGAGTATTGAAGAAGGTATGTTTTCATTGACTTTTTTGCCATCTTTTCTCTAGAACTCGTAACATCTTTGCATCATGAACTAGGTAGATAATGGAGAATCATGACAAAATATATAAAGATTTATATGCAACATAAAAACGCTAATAATTACTATTTCTTATGCAGGAAAAAGGAAAAACTAAAGATTTCCGCTCCAAGGAAAAAGACAGGGCCAAGCTAACCACTGTCCCTTTGGCGGGGAACCATATGCAAACGAGACAATCTAAATTAAAACGTCTCAGCCAAGGAAAGGAAAAGGAGATATCGACTCGGCGTAAGAAGACGACTGGATAACTGAAGGATTAACAGCCTGGCGAATCCCTCAGGATCCTTTGATCCTGAGGGATCGCTGCTTTAACTATTTTTGCATCCTTGGTATCTCCGCTTCAGTTGTTATAAGTAGGGGCAACATTTCTAGCCCGGGGGATACTATTAATTTGTCATGTAACTTTGCTCCGTACTTAAGCTTTGATTGTCGACTCTCGTTGAGAAAAGATTCACTGTAACTTTGTTTCAATACTTTAATATAAATCTGGTTGTTGTTCCATATATGATTCTAGAATAACTTCAAGCAGTGTATCCTTGGAGGCTAAGGGCCCGGCCCTGGTGGAACACTTGCTCCTGTATCATTATCTTTGGTTTTTGTGTGGTTTGTATTATCATCTTTAATCAGTAATCTGGTGTGCTTTGTTATCTTATATCACAACTCTGTTATATTTTATATATCTTTCTTTGTAACAAGAAAGTCATATCGTGCATTCTGATCTTATAACACATTGTTGTTCTTTTAAAAGTCATTAATGTAATATCACTGTCCTTTACAGAATGTTATTGTTGTTCAATTGCAAAGTAACCGAGTTGTAATCTTCTTAAGTTGGTATCACTGTATTCTTCTATGGTTTATACTTTATACGATTGTTGTTCAATTGGCATTGCTGTTCCATTATGAATTGTGATCGTTGCCCTTTCTAACCGGGATCAGTACTCGTGGTATCAGACTCAGATTACTGTTTTCCCTAATATTTTTGTGTGCTGTGTGTATTGTCTATTCCGGCACTGTGTATCTACGATTGGTACTACACGTTGTTCTATATTTCATTGGTAATTGGTTGTCGTTCCATTTCTATCTGTTGTCTGATTTATCCTTTGAGTAAAGATTGATATTTGATTCCTGCAGGATAAGGTTGTTATACTCGTTTCTGTAGATTAAGGTGTTGTTGTTCCTCAGACTTAGTTGCTGTTACATTTTCTAGTTGTTGTTCCATTTCTTAGTTGTTGTTCCATTTCTGGTTATTTGCGTTACTGATTGCTTCGGTGTGCAGAACGATCTGAAACTGTAGTGGGCATTGGCATTTGCTGTCTAGTCCCCAGATTGATGATTTGTTCCTTGATTACCTTTAGTTACATCAGTTTCCAAAGGGATGAGTTATTGTTACTAGACCCTTGACTGATAAATTGCTTAGTTTTCTGAATGAATGATTTAGGCTTCAAGGTATTTTGTTGTAAGTAGATTTTCTTTCAACATCCATTTACTCTTGTATTTTCTTGAGCACTATACTACTAGCATTACTCTGACAAATGACCGCCTCAGACTGAGTACACTCTTTGAGATAACAAATCGTTCCTGGATTGACAAATTAATGTGAGGTAATTAGAGGTGAAAAAGACCCTTTTTACGGCTCGACACTTGGCATAATGGAAAGTTCCCCACGAAGTGGTGAACATTGTTTTGTTTCTGTCATCCTCATGGACCCGAATTTGGTTATAATCGGAATACCCATTGAGTAGCGACATACGAGATGCTCCAACTACTCTTTGAAGTATGTGGCCCATCTTTGGCAATGGATAGTTATCTTTCAAAGACACCTTATTCAGATTTCTGAAATCAATACATAATTGAATCTCACCTATTTTCTTGCGTACGGGCACCAAATTAGAAATCCAATCTGAAAATCTTATGGGAACGATTATACAAGCTTTGTACAATCGATTCACTTTCTTATCTATTGAGGGCAACAACTTTGGATTTATCCTTCTTAGCTTTTGTCGAAATGGCTTTTGATTTGGCTTGATCAGAATGATGTGCTGAATTATACTCTTACCATATGCCTTCAAATCTTAATAGTCCCATGCAAATACATCAATAAATGAAGACAATAAACTAATGTACTTTGATTTTACCTATGGAGGCAATGCTTCTGATAACTTCACCATTTTTGGATTTCTTACTGATCCAATGTTCACATCCTCAACTCCTTTCTCGGTTGGCACCAAGCTCGGTTTCCGGGCTACATCATCTTGATCAAACAATTCCTCTAAAGGTATTAGACCCTTAGGAATGACATTGTCCTTCAGCTGAAAAACTTCCATCTGATTTACCTCCATGTCGGCTTCACCATCATCACGCTCTCCATCGATAGAAGTATCTTTGTACTTGCCTTCATTTTGCAGAAATTCTTCGATCTCTTTATCATCTTGAAACACCTGCCAATATCTTTGATTATCAGGGACATCTGGGCAATGTTTCACATGAATTTCAAACTTATTGTTTGAATTCATCAGAATTGTCAAATTACTTGCAGTTGTTGCAAGAGAATCTGCATTAAAATTCTATACACGAGGGACACATGTCAAAGTGTAATATAGAAACAACCTCAAAATATCTAATACTGCATTACGGTAAGCCCACATTCGAGGATGCTTAGCTTTGTATTCACCTTTCACTTGCTTGATAACTAACTTGGAGTCGCCATATACTGAAACTCTCCTAGCATCTAAGTTCTTAAGGATTTTCAAACCAGCAATTAAATCCTCATATTCAACTTCATTATTTGAATAATCAAAAGCCAATTTATACGAACAAACCCTTACATTACTTGGAACTTTGTTTGGAAGAAATGCAGGGTTGCGTATCCAAATACCAATTCCAGCACCTTCCTTACCTATTGCGCCATCAAAATCTGTGCTCCACGAACCGGCTTCGTCCTCCAAATGCTGAAATTTTGTTTGCTCTTCTACTTTTGCTTGTTGTCCATCAATTTTTTGCTGCTGTCAGAAGGCTAATTGCTCAGCGGTACTATCAAGCCTTTGTTTTTCTTGATTTAGTACAACTCTGAAATTTTCAGTGATCTCTGGAATATCTTCTACTTCAAGTAATTGACTATTTACATCATTAATACTACAAGAATATAGAACAAATGATTCTAAATCAGTATGTACATAACTGATTGGATGATTTAGAGGTTTCTCCTTGCTAGTGATCATGTACTTAATCTTTTTCTCCCTGTATAATTTCCTCAACTGACCAAACACGGGAATAGTAGCATAGGAGAAATCAAGTTGCAATGTCCCTTTGAGTTTTGCTCCCCAAGATCTAGAAAGAAGCATGTCAAATCTAGGAGGAATATCTACCACAACCACATCCATCAAAACATTCTTCGTCAGGATCTGATCTAATGTGACAACCAAATCTTTAATAAGACCAATGCATCTAACCTTACTAGAATCAAAGGAATATAGATCATGGTACTTGCGAGTGATATCTAAACCCAATTTTTCCATAATTTCCTTAGGCATGAGATTATGAGAGGCTCCTGAATCAAATATGACGTTGTTCAATACATAATCATGCAATCTAAGGCTGATGTAAAAAGGAGCTACGTCACTATCCTCAAATTGACCTTCTAATGCCGGACCAAAGATAAGCTCAGGTTGGTCATCCTCCACATTTACCATATCAGATAATGGATCTAAATTCAAAATCTTTGACACATGACCTTTATAGTTGCTATTCTTCATCAATTCAGCCAAAGGTATTGACACTTTTAACTTAGAAATTTCATTTTTTAAGCTAAAAGCTGAAGTTTTCTTTACCTCTTTGACTGGAGCATCCTTCCTTTCAGTCTTCTCCTTTGATACAATTGGATGATTTGATCTTTCATTTGCTGATTGTGTTTTGATGGTGGTAGGATCAACCACTTCCTTTCCCTTTTTCTGCACAATTGGAGAATCATTCTTTGGTGGTGTCACTTCCTTCCTCTTCTGAATTGGATTGATGGGTACCTCTCTACTCATGAGTGAATATTGTCACTGTCAAAGCATTCATGTATCCCCTCTGATATTCATTAGATTCTTCTTCAAGAATTGATTCATTTGCCAAGATGAAATCTTCATCCTTTTGTATAGCTGAGCTTTCTGAATACTCTTCATCTTCCGTGATATAAATGGGCAGATCATCAGGTGTAAAGAAATGATTCTCTTCTCCAATTATGTTCTCATCATCATCTGATTCCGGACCATGTACAACATTCTACTGTAAGGGTGTCTTAACTTGCTCCTGTGCTGCTTGGTCTTGCGCTCTTTGTTCTCATTGCTTGATTCTGAATTGTGGTTGCTGCTGACCACAAAAGTTTGGATTTCTGACTTGTGTTTCAGTCTTATCAGCAATTTTGAGCCTATCAAACATCTTCTCAATCTTGCAAAGCAAATGATCTGAGGAAGAAGCTTCCTCCTTTATGGTCACCTTCTTTTTGGCCTTTGTTCTAGCTCTCTTAGCAAGCAGATTTGCCTCAACGCTGACTACAATTTTCTGCATGTCCTCCAATGTGGCCAGATCTCTTTCTCTCAATTGATATGCCATGTCAGGATCAAAGCCATCAGGAAATTTAATCAAAGCCAACCCCATAGGTGGCTTTATATCAGTAGGAATTGCATTGTAAATAGTATTGAATCTAACACAATAATCTTGGACAATCTCACCAACATTCCTCTTAATGTTTTCATATTCAGAAAGAATTTGAAGTGGATTTTTCTTTACCTCCCAACGATCCAAAAATTGTCATTGAAGTGCTTCCAATGATTTGATTGTTCTAGCCAGCAATGCTCTAAACCACTTTTTGACCTCACCTCCAAAAGTTTGCACAAATAATCTCATTGTTACATTCTATGCATCTATCTCATGGAGATCAAAGAAATCACTCATCCAATCAACATGCTGCTGAGTTGTGATACCTTGCGGGGTACCATCAAATAATGGAATTTTGTTTTGGTAATCAGCGGGCATGGCATCCAAGTTTTGAGGCAAAACAAGAGGTGCATATCTGGCATCAATTGCTTGAGGTGGATTTACAACTAACCTTGGGGATGTAGGAGGAGTTGGAACGATCGGTGTATGAGGTGTTGAAGGGGGTGAATAAATTTTTTATGTTTGAGGTGTATAAAGAGTGGATGGAGGTGAAAACACTGTAGATTTCTGACAAATGACCGCCTTAGACTGAGTACACTCTTTGAGATAACAAATCGTTCCTGGATTGACAAATTAATGTGAGGTAATTAGAGGTGAAAAAGACCCTTTTTACGGCTCGACATTTTGGCGCTGTTGCCAGGGAAGAGTGTAGCCATTTGTTTCTCTTCCAGAGTAGTGTAAAAGCCTGCTAGGAAAGAGCTGGGTTTTAAAAATGGAAGGTAAGAACCTGCGTGTAGAGTATGTAATATCCCTGTTCCCCTGCCCACTTTCCTGCAGATTTGTTACTGTTTGTTTGGGTAGAACCTAGCAGTTGATTTGTGTGTATGACTAAGCAGAAAAAGCCAGAAAAGAATTCCAAACCTCTACCCAAGCCTGATAAAACTAAGGGGTCGGTGACCCTTGGCCGATCGACCTTTATAGATGAAATCCTTAAGGAAGCAGAATCTCAGCCTCAGTAGGACCTAGAAAAGTTATTTCTAGACAGCCTACTAGTTCCCTTCAAGCCACAGGATCACCATCTGTAGCCTTTGCTGAGGTGCATAGTCAATCCGAAGAGCAAGATTTTCAAGAAATTGAAAACTCTAGCCCAAAATCATTGCAAGAAGGGAACCTTAGAAATCTCTGTGAAGGAAGGGGAGAAACAGGAGAAGCAGAAGGGCCAAAATCTCCTCTTAGGATAATTCAGCCATTAAGCAGCCCAGCTAAGGGAAGTTTTGCAAAAATCATTTATAACGAAATTCAAGAACCTGAATCCCCTTAGACATTAGGCACTCTCATCATTCCAGATAAAGGAAGTGTTGTCAAGGCCATTCCCTCTCGACAACCTAGGAATACCGTCCAAGATATCCCAGAAGGATATTGGAACATATTTGATCAAATGGCCCAGAATCAGCCTAACACACAAAACTCTATGCTACAATAACCCATTGTAGATACTGCAGCCAATGCACCTATGAAAGCAATTCCTCTTCAGCATATCCCTACATTCCACGGCCTTACATCAGAAGATCCAGATGCATTTCTGTTCGAATTCGATGTGTTGTGTAGAGGATATGACTATACCACCGATCCCCAGAAACTGAAATTATTTCCTTCTACATTAAAAGGAGCTGCTTTGAGATGGTTTATGGGATTAGGTGGTGGTGTTATAAATAATTGGGATCAAATGAAAGAGTCTTTTCTAAAAAAGTATCAGGACTATTGTAGGTCTCGAGAATTAAAAGATGAAATATTTCATATGGTAGCTAAACCAAATGAAACATTGGAAGAGTATGTTGAATGATTCCAGTATAATCTTCAAAGATCTCCTTATGCATCATTACCTTTACCTGATAATGTATTAAAAACAACATTAATTAGGGGAATGAAGGAACAATGGATTGAGACATTAAACATTATGGGGAAAGGAGATATTTATCAAGAAAATTTTGCTGACATTGTTGATTTATGTATCAGGAGTTCAAGAGGCAGCACAAGACTGAAACCAGCAGAGCATGATAGATTTGTAAGAGATAATAGAATTTCGGCAGAAGGAGTAACTCGTGTAGAAATTGGAAATTTATTAGAAAATATTAAAACTGACATATTGGGGATGATGACAACACAACTTGATATTATGCAGGCTAAACAAAAGCAAGTAGAAGCTGAACACAATTTGGCAATCTTCTGTCCCAGATGCAAGAAGAAACATAGCCACAAGGAGTGTCCATTAGAAGCAGTTCAAGTTTGCTCCATTTGTACAAAAGACCGCTCCACAGAGAGCTACCCCTCACTTCCTGGATTGAAAGCAGTAAACAAGGAAGCAGAAGAAGAGCCAGAACCAGTGTATCTACTTAATCAGCGTCGTCAGTGGCAGCCGCGACAAATAGGTATGTTTTTAGACCCAGCTTCTTCTTTCCAACCTCAGCAATACCATGCTCAACAATATAACTCAATGTGGCAAAATCAACCTCCCTTCCCGAATTGGTCACAACAATCATTTCCTTCATCATCTCCATGGCTGAGTCAAGTAAGCCAACCCAATTGGCCAAATTTTCCCTATACCCCACCATATTGGCAAAACAATGTTTTTCCACCACAATGGACTCCTCCTACTTCACAGAGTCAAACCTGGCAGACAAACTGGCAAAGACCGATGAATCAGCCAGTTGGAACTATCCCGCTCCCTCAACCTACACTGCCAGCTCTACAACAAAATCCCCAGTCTAATTTAAGGCCGCAACTCCCAGCCCAACCCAACCCCAATCCAAATAACAGACCGGTCCAGACCATTCAAATAATCGAAACATCAGAAACAGGAACCGATCTAAAGGAGTGTGATGACCTTCAATTAAGATCGGGGCGTATTATTGAAACAGAGGGAGATAAAACAGTTCAAGTTGAAAATCAGTTACCTATAGAACAACCGTTACAGGAAGAGGACGCGCCCAGACAACAAATTCATGATCCAGCAACCACATCCTCTCCTCCATTCCCAGAATGCTTAATTATACCCCGACCTATACAACATCCTGATTTTGACATTCTGGGAGAATTACGAAACCTGTACATAAAAATCCCGCTCCTCCAAGCCATTCAAGACATTCTGATATATGCAAAGACTATCAAAGAACTATGTATAAAGAAACCAAGGAGGACAATAACAAATAACCCAAAATTCCAAGTAGTTGGCACTTTATCTGACTTACTATCAGGAAAAGAAACACCCGTTAAATACGAAGACCCAGGAAATCCAATAGTAACAGTACAAATTTATGGCCAAACCTTCTCAAATGCCTTAGTTGATCTAGGAGCTGCAATTAACATCTTAACAACCGCTACTTGCCAAAAACTGGGCATTACCTCAGTAGAACCAACCTCCACTTTATTAGAACTAGCTGATCGATCTGTAGTTAGGCCAGAGGGCACACTACAGGATGTCATGGTATCTGTTGATTCCTGGGAATATCCAGCCGATTTTCTGATAATAAACCCCAAAAACCGACTTGATGGACACCCATTGATCTTAGGCAGACCTTGGCTCGCAACTGCCGATGCTTATATTGGTTGTCGACAAGGAAATATGACCATTTCTAGGGGGAAAAATATTAAGAATCTAGCTTTATACCCCCCAGCGCAGCCAAGTGTCACCATAATAAAAACTAACAAGCACCCTATATCATACCTTACAGAAAATATTAGATCTCCATTAACCATACAAGAGGCCCTCGATTTCAAGGACCAAACAGAAGACGATGCCATTAATAATTTCATTAGCCAAGCCGAACCCAGATCCCACGTACAATGTCACATGATAGAAGCGGCATTTGATAATGAATTAGAAGAGGACCTTCTTAAAGACACGCATGATCAGCCAATACCTACTACCTCTGTCTCGAATAGAAAAATTGTGGAAATTGAGCCAGGAAAAACTTTAAACATCAATGCCAACCTGACTTTACAACAAGAAAAGAAACTCATCCAGTTATTGAGGAAACATAAAGAGGCATTTGCATGGGACTACCCTGATATGAAAGGAATTGATCCCCAGTTATGTACACACCACATTTATATAGAAAAGGATGCGAGACCTATTTGCCAACCGCAAAGGAGACTTAATCCTCATCTAAAAGACGTTGTAAAAGCTGAACTCCAAAAACTTTTAGATGTTAACTTCATCTACCCTATCTCCGATAGTAAATGGGTCTCTCCACTTGTTGTGGTACCGAAAAAGAATGGGAAGTGGAGAATTTGTGTAGACTATAGAGAATTAAATAAAGCAACACAAAAAGACCACTTTCCCCTTCCATTCATCGATCAGGTATTAGACACTTTGGCAGGAAAGAAATTCTTTTCTTTCTTAGATGGCTTCAGTGGATACAATCAGATTCAGATTACCCCTGAAGACCAAGACAAAACTAATTTTACTTGTCCTTGGGGAACATTTTCCTATAGAGTTTTACCTTTTGGCTTATGTAATGCTCCTGCCACATTTCAAAGAGCTATCCTCAGCATTTTTTCAGATCTAATAAATGAAGGGCTCGAAGTCTATATGGATGATTTTACACCATACGAAGATGACTTTGATCTGGCATTGGACACGCTGGAAAAAGTCCTACAGCGCTGCATTGCCACCAGGCTTTGCTTAAGCCATGAAAAATGCTATATGATGATGACTGAAGGGCTTATTCTAGGCCATTATATCTCAGCAGCTGGCATACAAGTAGATCCAGCCAAAATTCAAATAATTTTGCTAATTCCCACCCCTACCACTCAAACAGAGGTACGCAGTTTTCTTGGATTCTCTGGTTATTATAGAAGGTTTATAGAACATTATTCACATATTGCTGCACCTCTATATGCACTAACAGGTAATGTTGACTTTCTTTGGACAGAAAAATGTGACCGTGCTTTTCAAGATCTGAAGAAGCTTGTCTCCACAGCTCCAGTCCTTCGTGGACCAAATTGGAACCTACCATTCCAGATTTCGTCAGATGCCTCAGATACAACTATTGGAGCAGTCCTTGGGCAGGAAGAAGACAAAAAACCATACGCAATTTATTACATTAGCAAGAATCTATCTCCTGCTGAATTGAATTATACTGTTACTGAAAAAGAATTTCTAGCTGTAATACATGCTATCAATAAGTTTAGGCATTACATTACTGGATATCCTGTTATTTTATATACAGATCACTCTGCCATAAAATATTTAGCAAATAAACCAATCACAACTGGTAGAATAACTAGATGGCTGATTTTGTTGCAGGAATTTGATATTACAATCAAGGATAGACCCAGAAAAGAAAATCCTGTAGCTGACTTTCTCTCACGAATGCCAAAACTAGTGGATGTAGCAGCAGTTGAAGATCAATTCCCAGATGAGCATTTGTTTGCTGTCATTTTTAAAACACCTTGGTATGCTAATGTTGTGAATTACTTAGCAGTAGGTAAATTACGAAAACATCTGACCCCCAATGAACGAAAAAAGATTTTCTAGAGAAGTGCTCGATTTTCCTGGATTGGGGCTACCTGTTCCATACAGGAGCAGATATGCACATCAGGAGATGTGTCCGGGAGGATGAAATTTTTGATATTTTGAAAGCTTGTCACGATGGACCATGTGGCGGACACTTTGCCGATAAGAGAACTGGACATAAGGTGCTGCAAACAGGGTATTATTGGCCTACGATCTTCAAAGACGCAAAGAAGTTCGTTCAAGCTTGTGACAGTTGTCAAAGAGCAGGACGCCCTGGTCAGGCCGATGAAATGCCCCTGAACCCACAACTGGTTATTGAACCATTTGAACGATGGGCACTTGATTTTGTTGGTCCAATCAACCCATCCTCGAATCAGAAAACATATATTCTGGTGGCAACAGAATATGTCACCAAATGGGTTGAAGCAGAAGCATTACCGAGAGCTACAGAGGATTCTGTCATACAATTCCTGTTTCACATATTTGTGCGATATGGGCTCCCAAGAGACATAATTACAGATGGTGGACCATAGTTTGCTGGTAATAAGATTGTTGCAACACTTAAAAACTATCATATCCAGCATAAAATTACTACTCCATACCACCCACAAGCAAACGATCAAGTAGAAAGCAGCAACAAAATAATAGAAGCAATCCTGACAAAAACCATTGCATCACATAGACGCGATTGGGCTGCAAGACTACCAGAAGCCTTGTGGGCTTACAGAACAACATGGAGAAGCACTACTGGCTATTCGCCATACCAATTGGTGTTTGGAAAGCAACCCATTTTTCCCATAGAATTTGAAATCCAAACACTGCGAACAACACAAGAAGTCGACCTAGATCTAAACGAGGCACAGATTAATAGATTACAGCAGATCAATGAGTTAGATGAAATCAAGCTCTCTGCCCTTCAACATACCGCATTAATCCAACAACAGCGAGCTAAATGGCATGACTCTCTCATTAAAAACAAAGTCTTCCGCGAAGGGGACTGGGCACTCTTATACGATTCCAGGTTTCAGGATTTTCCTGGGAAACTTCAGACTCGCTGGTTGGGGCCATATGAAATCCAGAAGGTACATGATAATGGCACCTTAACTCTAGTCACTATTGACGGATCTGGACATACCTTTAAGGTAAATGGCCACCGAGTTTGATTATACTGCAAACCACTTACTCGGGAATCCTTCTGTCAGCAACTACGCGAGGACTCCGATATGCAAATTCTACAGGGGGAAGAGCAATCTTCCTCACCTGTGATTCATTAAGTGATTCACCTTTTTTATACTTTGTACATAATTTCTTTGTTCTGTATATATTTTTGTATTTCCATTGTTTTTCCTGCTGTTCTTTTTCTGAAGAAACAACATTTGTGTGCACTTTTGTCATCTTTGTTGTTCCTTTTCTAGAAAGACAGCATTTTTGTTTGCTGTTCCTTTTTCAAAAGAACAACACCTTTGTTTCAGCCGTTTCTTTTTCTTTTTCATTTTGCTGTTCCTTTTCTAAAGGAACGACATTTGAGTGTTTTGTTGTTCCTTTTCCAAAGGAACAACACTTTTGATCTTTGTTGTTCCTTTTCCAAAGGAACGGTATTTGTGTGGTCTGCTGTTCCTTTTCCAAAGGAACAGCATTTGAGTGTTTTTCTGTTCCTTTTCCAAAGGAACAACACCTTTGATTTCCGCTGTTCCTTTTCTAAAGGAACAACACTTTTGATTTTTGCTGTTCCTTTTCCAAAGGAACAACACTTTCGATTTTTGCTGTTCCTTTTCCAAAGGAACAACACTTGTGATTTTTGTTGTTCCTTTTTCAAAGGAACAACATTTGGGTTTTCTACTGTTCCTTTTCCAAAGGAACGACACTTTTTTATTTTTGTTGTTCCTTTTCCAAAGGAACGGCATTTGCGTTTTTGTTGTTCCTTTTCCAAAGGAACGACACTTTTTAGCACTTGCGTTTCTGCTGTTCCTTTTTCAAAGGAACGACACTTTTGGTTTTCTGCTGTTCCTTTTCTAAAGGAACGACATGTTCGGTTTTTGCTGTTCCTTTTTCAAAGGAACGACATTTGGGTTTTCTACTATTCCTTTTCCAAAGGAATGACACTTTTTGATTTTTGCTGTTCCTTTTCCAAAGGAACGACATTTGCGTTTTTGTTGTTCCTTTTCCAAAGGAACGACACTTTTTAGCACTTGCATTTCTGTTGTTCCTTTTTCAAAGGAACGACACTTTTGGTTTTCTGCTGTTCCTTTTCTAAAGGAATGACATGTTCGGTTTTTGCTGTTCCTTTTTCAAAGGAACGACACTTTCAGTTTTTGCTGATCCTTTTTCAATGGAACAACACTTGAATTCCTTTGCCCTTCCTTTTTCAAACAACCACATTCTTGTATTCCTTTTACTTATGCTTGTAGATCCCTGTTGTTCCTCTTGTTTCAGGTCTTTTGGAGCACAGCTATACACTCATGCAATGGATACAAAGCTAGAGCATACTGAAATCAGCAAATTATGTAAAATCGCTACATTTACAAGAAATTGTTGTGAAGTGATAAAGAGGAATGAAGAAAGGACACAATTATTCATTACTTTTGTTGTCATTACCCTACTAATACCGACATGATTGGTCATCTTTATCATGCTGGTTCTTTTTAAATTCCCATAATCTTCTTTGATAATTATTAAGGAATAAGAACAAAGGGTTTATATTTTTCTATTGAGATGTTAAGACTTCTTCCACCATTCCTACTCTTAAGGAGGGTTGAACCACCCTTTGTGTATAAATAGGAAAGCATGTTATAAAAAAAAAAAAAAATGAGAATGTTTTGAATTGTCAAATGCAGGATAGGGGGTCTCATCAAGAGCCAGCCTACCATGATCATAAGGAAGAAAGTGAAGTGGAATTCCCATATGGGCACCACACCAGGGATATGGTCCAAGATGCACATCAGAAAAAAATAAAGAGTCCTTGGAACAGGAGATCTCATCACGAGCCGACTTGCCCACTTTTCACTCCTTCCTAGTGAATGACATTATGATTTAACTGGTTACCAAGCCAGCATAATGACCTCCATTTTGACATTGAATAGAACTTCCTACACATACACAAAGGATCATGGTTCCATGGGTGAAACAAACAACTCTGCCAAGGTTATGGACACCTGTCGGCAGCAGAGCTTTGTTAATGGCATTGAAGTCACATTTCTTATACACCAATAGTCATCATTAATACCCTTCTCTGTCTTATACCTTGGTAATCTGTCAAATAACATTATGCATATCCCTTCCCCAAACCATTAAACGCATGAAAATCCATTATAACCAATCATGACGGCAAAAGTAGACAATGACCGCATTACACTTGTTATGCACGTCAGCTGTCCTATCCTCCCAGCCTCGCATCATGTAACCACATTTTCTTATTTATTAAGCGACCCTATTATACACCTCGATTTCGGTAACCTGCTACTTTTGTAAACATGGCATCCTTGCATACGCTGTTCCTTTATGACCCCTGTACCAGAACAGACCGGCCCGCCGCTCCTTCATTTGACGGCCGAGGATGGCCTATCACATTGCGGGGGGGAGGGCTGACTTCATAATTTGTGGATATACGTGTCAAGCTATTACTCGTCAAATTCTTACTCAGGAATAGCAAGGCTTAACGGTATCTCATTTTGCATGCCTTGTTGTTCCTAAGATATTTCCGTCTGTAACAATTAGTAAGATTTGAACGAGCATTGCGATTTTACTATTTTCTTCTGTGTTGCTAACAGTTCGAACAACTTGCTGTTCCATTGCCATTTCTGTGTTTTTACAGTGAGCTAAAGCATGGGAGGAAGGTCAATTCGAAGAGAACCACAGGTATTGACAGTTTCCGACGCTGCACGGGAAATCCTGGCAAAGGCAGGATGGTTAGTCTATCTTAATCGCGTACAGGAATCCAATGAGACTGTGGCAATAGAATTCTTGCAGAATTTACAAGAAAATCACTCCACAGTAAGGGGAAAACATATAACAGTCACTGATGACGTAATTGCAGAGGTCTCGGGACTGCCAGCCACTGGACCTGTGTGGACTCTGAAGAAGGAGAGACTACAAAAGATCATGGAGATCTTCCAGGATGAAGGCCAGAACCTGACAGTCAGAGGAAAGGGAGTCCTACCAGCAGCATTAGGAGAACCATGGGCAGAATTGGCGAGGATCATCCAGAGCTACATCACCTGTGAAGGCAAGAAAGACGTGGTAAGACCACGACACCTTAAACTCTTAGCTGTATTAAAAGAAAAATGCTCTGTGAACCTACCTGCATTTTTAAATTCATTACTACATGATGTTGCCCGAAGCATGAAAAAGTCACAACATGTGGAATCGGTGGTGAGTCACCATGGGCTGATACGGCTGATAGTTAGCCACAGTTTGGCTCAACAACAGAGCAGCTGGGAAGAACTACTTGCTATAATAGATGGGGCACCGACTCCGCCAGCCCCAAAACGCAAACACACTGTCAGTACACCAACTAGACCATCAAAACGGAGAAAATCAGTTAGATTGGCACGAATTAGAGGAAGGTTGGAAAATCCCCAAGGGGGTACCAGCCAGCCTGTGGAGATAGACGACTCGGGGGATGAGCAACCCCCGCAATTGGAAGGAGAAGAGAATGAGAAAGAAGTAGAAGGAAATGAGGAAGGAGAAGCAGAGGAAGAGACCGAGCAACCTGAGCAGGTGGAGGTGGAGGCAGAACACCGTGAAGAGAGTCCATTGCAAAATCCATTGCAAGAGGATGAATTGGCCAAAATTCTGGCCAATATGGGTGAATATGGCCAGCCTCCCAGCCCGCCAGGCCTCCAGACTGAGGAAGGACCGAAAGAGCATTCTGCTCAGGATAAAAGTGCACCCGAGGAATTGTGCGACGAGGAAGAAAATGAAGAGAATCATTCGGTTCATGATGAAAGCATGACAGGAGAAGGAAATGATGAAGACATAGAAGGGGAACAATCCACCCCCAGCCAGACTACACCAGAAGAATTGCATGAAGAAGAAGGGGTGGACAAGGAAGTTACCCAGGAAGTAATAGAGCCAGCTAGGGTTTCTACTCCTGAGCAGCCTGAACAAAACATTGAAGGAGCACCCCAAGAGGAAAACCAGGGAATGGGTCAAGGTGACAGTCCAGGCCCGAAGAAATAGATAGTTGTTCCTTCTAAGGAAGCAGAGGAAATCAAACGATTACGGAAAGAACAACAAAGGTTGCTAAATGTGATAGCCCGACTTCGACAACAAATCAGGGTTTTGAGAATGGGAAAGAGAGCAAAAAGAACTTCAGGGGAAAGACATGCGGCTACTCCGGTGAAACCCCCCAAGAAGAAGATTCGAAAGACCCCTGTTCAGCCTGCTGTTCAAACCGCTGTCGAAGAACAGTCTGCTGGAACACAGTCTGTTGTTCAAATTGTTGTTGACGAACGGTCTGCTGTTCAAACCATCGAAGAACAGTTTGCTGTTCAAACTCTTGTTAAAGAGCAGACTGCCATTCAAGAGAAAAAGGAACAACATTCCACTGTTGCTCATATTGAAGTACAAACGGACGATATATTGGCCTGTGACAAGGAAGTTCAAACAGAGGCACAACCCTCTGAAAGGATGCAGACTATGAATACAAGGCAATGCAATAGGAAGATTCAAGTAAATCTTCCACTGGCCACTACTATGTGGGACAGTGATCCGAGGATGGTAACCCTACGAGAGGGTTTGATGCAAGCACAACAAGCAGTTGAAAAACTCACGGAACAAACAGTTTCTCGAGAAAAGTATGAAGAATTGCAACAACAGCTAAGGAATGTCAATTTATCCGAGAGCCAAGCCTTTGAAGGATGGCGAAAAGAACAAGAAAAAGTCGCAAAGGTAACTCATAGATTAGATGTAGTTATCAGACAGATGGATACCTTATGCTCTTTGTACACTGACGTCCTAGCATGTAGAGCCCCTGCCAAGAATTATGCCTTGTTTTTAATGGAACGATACTTGCAATTGAAAATTAAGGCCGTCAAAGCAGGAGCCCCTATCCAAATTGATACCATTGATGATTTTGTAAATTGTTGTAAGCATTATGGAGTGAAGGTTCAAAGATTACTGTGTGAATTCTATCTGCATAACCTTGTGCTAGACCAAGACACAGAGCAGAACCCTGGCCCTTTCGTTGGGGATATCCAACTGCAGGCATTTATTTCATTTGGAGTTAATCAAATTAAATGGCTCAAAGCCTATAATGCCTTCCAAAGACAAGAAAACAGATTAGACTTATGGGTAAGGGCTGAGCCTAGAGATCCATTACAGTTATGGAACAAACATAGGAGCCTTATGAGGACTCCAGGTGTGATTGATGCGTTAAAACCCATTCATACAACAATCAATCGGCAAGGGATAGAATACTTCTTTACCATTAAGGACCTTGTCATTGCAGCTACTAAATTTCGATATCAAACCTCTAATCCGAACATCCAACTCAGGGAACCATTTAATTACGAGAATTTTAAGTTAGTCGCTGATCGTCTGAACCTCTATGGTGAAATTATCTTGAGGGCAGGGCCATCTTGGTTAGGATATAGGTTTCGAAGTCCGATTATTTGGCACCCTGCACCTGGATACCAAGCCCTGTATGAGATGCCTGAGGGTCAGACAGGCCATCTTTTTGAACACCTAGTTAGGCATCATGGCTGTAGGCCACCACATGAGATCCCATCTCCAGCCTACTCTCTCACTGCCTTACATGTCAACTACAATGTTTTCATGAGGGCATGAAAAAGGGTAAGCAGGGGGGTGTGTGGAGTATTGAAGAAGGTATGTTTTCATTGACTGTTTTTCCATCTTTTCTTTAGAACTCATAACATCTTTGCATCATGAACTAGGTAGATAATGGAGAATCATGACAAAATCTATAAATATTTATATGCAACATAAAAATGCTAATAATTACTATTTCTTATGCAGGAAAAAGGAAAAACTAAAGATTGTCGCTCCAAGGAAAAAGACAGGGCCAAGCTAACCGCTGTCCCTTTGGCGGGGAACCATATGCAAACGAGACAATCTAAATTAAAACGTCTCAGCCAAGGAAAGGAAAAGGAGATATCGACTCAGCGTAAGAAGACGACTGGATAACTGAAGGATTAACAGCCTGGCGAATCCCTCAGGATCCTTTGATCCTGAGGGATCGCTGCTTTAACTATTTTTGCATCCTTGGTATCTCCGCTTCAGCTGTTATAAGTAGGGGCAGCATTGCTAGCCCAGGGGAGACTGTTAATTTGTCATGTAACTTTGCTCTGTACTTAAACTTTGATTATCGACTCTCGTCGAGAAGAGATTTACTGTAACTCTGTTTCAATGCTTTAATATAAATCTGGTTGTTGTTCCATCTGTGATTCTGGAATAACTTCAAGCGGTGTATCCCTGGAGGCTAAGGGCCCGGCCCTGGTGGAACACTTGCTCCTGTATCATTATCTTTGGTTCGTGTGTGGTTTGTATTATCAGCTTTAATCGGTAATCTGGTGTGCTTTGTTATCTTATATCGCAGCTCTGTTATATTTTATATATCGTTCTCTGCAACAAGAAAGTCGTATCGTGCATTCTGATCTTATAACGCATTGTTGTTCTTTTAAAGTCATTAATGTAATATCGTTGTTCTTTACAGAATGTTATTGTTGTTCAATTGCAGAGTAACCGAGCTGTAATCTTCTTAAGTTGGTATCACTATATTCGTCTATGGTTTATACTTCATACGATTGCTGTTCAATTGGCATTGCTGTTCCATTATGAATTGTGATCATTTCCCTTTTTAACTGGGATCAGTACTCGTGATATTAGACTCAGATTACTGTTTTCCCTAATATTTCTGTGTGTTGTGTGTATTTTCTATTCCGGCACCGTGTATCTATGATTGGTACTACACGTTGTTCTATATTTCATTGGTAATTGGTTGCCATTCCATTTCTATCTGTTGTCTGATTTATCCTTTGAGTAAAGATTGATATTTGATTCCTGTAGGATAAGGTTGTTATACTCATCTCTATAGATTAAGGTGTTGTTGTTCCTCAGACATAGTTGCTGTTACATTTTCTAGTTGTTGTTCCATTTCTTAGTTTTTGTTCCATTTCTCGTTATTTGCATTACTGATTGCTTCGGTGTGCAGAACGATCTGAAACTGTAGTGGGCATTAGCATTTGTTGTCTAGTCCCCAGATTGATGATCTGTTCCTTGATTACCTTTAGTTACATCAGTTTCCAAAGGGATGAGTTATTGTTACTAGACCCTTGACTGATAAATTGCTTAGTTTTCTGAATGAATGATTTAGGCTTCAAGGTATTTTGCTGTAAGTAGATTTTCTTTCAGCATCTGTTTACTCTTGTATTTTCTTGAGCACTATAATACTGGCATTACTCTGACAAATGACCGCTTCAGACTGTGTACACCCTTTCAGATAACAAATCGTTCATGGATTGACAAATTAATGTGAGGTAATTAGAGGTGAAAAAGACCCTTTTTACGGCTCGACACTTGGCATAATGGAAAGTTCCCCATGGAGTGGTGAACGTTGTTTTGTTTTTATCATCCTCATGGACCAGAATTTGGTTATAATCAGAATACCCATTAAGTAGCAACATACGAGATGCTCCAACTACTCTTTGAAGTATGTGGTCCATCTTTGGCAATGGATAGTTATCTTTCAAAGACACCTTATTCAGATTTCTGAAATCAATACATAATCAAATCTCACCTGTTTTCTTGCGTACGGACACCAAATTATAAATCCAATCTGAAAATCTTATGGGAACGATTATACAAGCTTTGTACAATCGATTCACTTCCTTCTCTATTGAGGGCAACAACTTTGGATTTATCCTTCTTAGCTTTTATCGAAATGGCTTTTGATTTGGCTTGATCAGAATGATGTGTTGAATTATACTCTTATCATATGCCTTCAAATCTGAATAGTCCCATGCAAATACATCAGTAAATGAAGACAATAAACTAATGTACTTTTCCTTTACCTATGGAGGCAATGCTTTTGATAACTTCACCATTTTTGGATTGTCTGCTGATCCAATGTTCACATCCTCAACTCCTTTCTCGGTTGGCACCAAGCTCGGTTTCCGGGCTACATCATCTTGATCAAACAATTCCTCTAAAGGTATTAGACCTTTAGGAATGACATTGTCCTTCAGTTGCAAAACTTCCATCTGATTTACCTCCATGTCCGCTTCACCATCATCATGCTCTCCATCGATAGAAGTATCTTTGTACTTGCCTTCATTTTGTAGAAATTCTTCGATCTCTTTATCATCTTGAAACACCTGCCAATATCTTTGATTATCAGGGACATCTGGGCAATGTTTCACATGAATTTAAAAATTATTGTTTGAATTCATCAGAATTTTCAAATTACTTGCAGCTGTTGCAACAGAATCTGCAATAACATTTTGTACACGAGGGACACATGTCAAAGTGTAATCTAGAAACAATCTCAAAATATTTAATACTGCATTACGGTAAGCCCACATTCGAGGATGCTTAGCTTCGTATTCACCTTTCACTTGCTTGATAACTAATTTGGAGTCGCCATATACTGAAATTCTCCTAGCATTTAAGTTCTTAAGGATTTTCAAACCAGCAATTAAAGCCTCATATTCAACTTCATTATTTGAACAATAAAAAGCCAATTTATACGAACAAACCCTTACATTACTTGGAACTTTGTTTGGAAGAAATGCAAGGCTGCGTATCCAAATACCAATTCCAGCACCTTCTTTACCTACTGCGCCATCAAAATCTATGCTCCACAAACCGGCTTCGTCCTCGAAATGATGAAATTTTGTTTTCTCTTCTACTTTTGCTTGTTGTCCATCAATTTTTTGCTGCTGTCAGAAGGCTGATTGCTCAGCGGTACTATCAAGCCTTTGTTTTTCTTGATTTAGTACAGCTCTGAAATTTTCAGTGATCTCTGGAATATCTTCTACTTCAACTAATTGACTATTTACATCATTAAAACTACCAGAATATAGAAAAAATTATTCTAAATCAGTATGTACATAATTGATTGGATGATTTAGAGGTTTCTCCTTGCTAGTGATCATGTACATAATCTTTTTCTCCCTATATAATTTCCTCAACTGACCAAACACGGGAATAGTAGCATAGGAGAAATCAAGCTGCAATGTCCCTTTGAGTTTTTCTCCCCAAGATCTGGAAGGAAGCATGTCAAATCTAAGAGGAATATCTACAACAATCACATCCATCAAAACATTCTTTGTCAGGATCTGATCTAATGTGACAACCAAATCTTTAATAAGACCAATGCATCTGACCCTACTAGAATCAAAGGAATATAGATCATGGTACTTGCGAGTGATATCTAAACCCAATTTTTCCATAATAGCCTTAGGCATGAGATTATGAGAGGCTCCTGAATCAAACATGGCATTGTGCAATACATAATCATGCAATCTAAGGCTGATGTAAAAAGGAGCTACATCACTATCCTCAGATTGACCTTCTAATGCCGGGCCAAAGATAAGCTCAGGTTGGTCATCGTCCACATTTACCATATCAGATAATGGATCTAAATTTAAAATATTTGACACATGACCTTATAGCCGCTATTCTTCATCAATTCAGCCAAATGTATTGACACTTTTAACTTAGAAATTTCATTTTTTAAGCTAAAAGTTGAAGTTTTCTTTACCTCTTTCACTAGAGCATCCTTCCTTTCACTCTTCTCCTTTGATACAATTGGCTGATTTGATCTTTCATTTTCTGATTGTGTTTTGATGGTGGTAGGATCAACCACTTCCTTTCCCTTTTTCTGCACAATTGGAGAATCGTTCTTTGGCGGTGTCCCTTCCTTCCTCTTCTGAATTGGATTGATGGGTACCTCTCTACTCCTGAGTGAATATTGTCACTGTCAAAGCATTCATGTATCCCCTCTGATATTCATCAGATTCTTCTTTAGGAATTGATTCGTTTGCCAAGATGAAATCTTCATCCTTTTGTATAGCTGAGCTTTCTGAATACTCTTCATCTTCTGTGATATAAATGGGCAGATCATTAGGTGTAAAGAAATGATTCTCTTATCCAATTATGTTCTTATCATCATCTGATTCTAGACCATGTACAAAATTCCGCTGTAAGGGTGTCTTAACTTACTCCTGTGCTGCTTGGTCTTGCGCTCTTTGTTCTCGTTGCTTGATTCTGAATTGTGGTTGCTGCTGACCACAAAAGTTTGGATTTCTGAGTTTTGTTTCAGGCTTATCAACAATTGTGAGCCTATCAAACATCTTCTCAATCTTGCAAAGCAAATGATCTAAGGAAGAAGCTTCCTCCTTTATGGTCACCTTCTTTTCGGCCTTTGTTCTAGCTCTCTTGGAAAGCAGATTTGCCTCAACACTGACTACAATTTTATGCATGTCCTTCAATGTGGCCGGATCTCTTTCTCTCAATTGATATGCCATGTCGGGATCGAAGCCATCAGGAAATTTAATCAAATCCAGCCCCATAGGTGGATTTATATCAGCAGGAATTGCATTGTAAATAGTATTGAATCTAACACAATAATCTTGGACACTCTCACCAACATTCCTCTTAATGTTTTCATATTCAAAAAGAATTTGAAGTGGCTTTTTCTTTACCTCCCAGCAATCCAAAAATTGTCTTTGAAGTGCTTCCAGTGATTTGATTGTTCTAGCTAGCAATGCTCTAAACGACTTTTTGACCTCACCTCCAAAAGTTTGCACAAATAATCTCATTGTTACATTTTATGCATCTATCTCATGCAGATCAAAGAAATCACTCATCCAATCAACATGCTGCTGAGCTGTGATACCTTCGGGGGTACCATCAAATAATGGAATTTTCTTTGGTAATCAGCGGGCATGGCATCCAAGTTTTGAGGAAAAACAAGAGGTGCATATCTGGCATCCATTGCTCGAGGTGGATTTACAATTGGCCTTAGGGATGTAGGAGGAGTTGGAACGATCAGTGTATGAGGTGTCGAAGGGGGTGAAGAAATTTTTTATGTTTGAGGTGTAGAAGGAGTGGATGGAGGTGAAAACACTGCAGATTTTTTTATCAGAGATGGAGGGCTGCAGGGGAATGGTGGGAATAAAAGGAGTTTCAGTAGGAATTTATGATCTAGATACAACTGCAGATGAACCAAGAGTAGCAGATGCAGATTCTAAGAACTCGGGAATATTGGTAGCCACAATTGAAGTTTGAAGATTTAGAATATAAGCATCAATTGATCGATTTTCTCTTTCAGTTTCAAGATCCTTGACAAACTCGGGATTTAGAATAGTAGCACCAACTGCACTTTCATATTTAGTCTCAAACAAAGATAGCTCAAAATTTTCAGCAAATGGAAGATCTTCAAGATATTCAAAAATGACCGAGCATGAAAGAGATCTAAACATGAGAATCACAGAACTTTCTTGGCAGAGAATTCTTGGAATAATATTTTGGTTTTCATACACGAGAGGAGGATCAAGATTAGGATTTGCTTTGGTGTATCTTCTGGAGGCCAGCGTGTCGAATTATTCCCAAAAACCAAATGGACATTATCAACTTGTTCATATTATCAAATTATAAACTCATCATCCAAAAGTCTAGAATTATTTGATGTACTGGGGCAATTTGCAAGTGATATGTTCAGTTTATAAGACTAGACTGGAGATTGACTGAAGTAGCTTTTATCTACTTATGCACTTGCAAAGAAATGTGCAGTTTGAAGGCTACCTAGAATAACTTCAGGCTTCGTCTGTAGTTTATAAAATAAAGAACACTAACAAACAAATAATTTTTTGGTGCCCAGTGTGGTCGCCAATATGTTATAGCCTAAATCTACCTCAGGCTGAGAAATGCAGGATCTAGAGTAACATCAAACCACGCTTAACCTGGTAGCTAGCCCTACCAGGTCGGGAGACGACTCTCTCATTGTCAATCTCAGGAAAATATGACAAATGAAGCTTGAGATGACTGATGTAAAGACTAAATTTAGGCTAGGTATATGCTCAGAGGAGTTTGATTGAATTTAATGTTGGTTTGTTGGATCAAAAGTGAAAGGCAGTTTTGGGTCTGGGGAATGGACTCAGTCTTACAGAGGTTTCTGTGGGGCGAGGTAGGAAAATAATTTAGTACTTTAAATTAAATGAGATGGAGAGTTTTAAGACTGGTGAGGAGTTGGAGAGGGCATGAAAGTCTCATGGATCCTCTTCAAACTATTGAAAACATAGAAAACTAAACAAACCCTAGGTAGAGCACTGCAAAATCAATGAATTCTACCTTTATCCTTGATTCATTTAGTTAAGTTGAACAAAGAGAGATGATGGCATACATAAAAACATGTAAACTTGAATTACAGAAGGAAAAATAATACCAAATCAACTTGCCACAAGAATCCCACAAAATGCTACAAACCCTGGTCTATTCCTTTGCCAAACTGCAGAGATGAATGTACAATGCTCCTCAAAGTTTTCACAAGAGTCCAACCTTTACAAATGACTGAAAAAATATTAGATATAGGCAAAAAAAAATTCATGCTAAGCTTTAGGGGTTGAATTAATGAGTTTAGGAGCTGTTTCAATAAGATCTAAACTAAGAACTAAAAAGTAGGCAGTGGAATAGCTTGTCTCTAAAACCTAGGAAACTGATTCTTTTAGTTCAAAACTACCTTTTCATTATGTATGTACCTCCATGAGTGAATTTTTAACATTTTTACATCAAAGTCCATAAATTCACATCAATTTACATCAATATTTTGACCATGATAGAGAGAAAAGTCAAACTGAGAAAAAAACTAGGCGAAAAACATAATTTTTTTGGCAAAAATGACAATTTTCCATCTTGTGCACTGCGCCACTGTCCCTGTGCGTAGTGCCTTTTTGCAGCTGATTTTAGAGGCCTTCTATTGCACCAAATTTCCTCCAAGTGGGCTTGTTGGAAATTTTAGTCTGCCTACTTTCAAGAACAGATGGAATGTCTGAGTTTAGTGTTCATTTTCCCCTCCAAAAGTGAGTTCTCCCAACATTGCTTCCTCTGTGGCCAAAAAGGGGCAGAAAGGGCATTTGTGAGGTGTTTTTGACCCTTTTGGAAGCTCAAAACTTGGAAAAAAATTCTGGCCATTTTTGGGCATTCAAAATTTAGCATGAGGAATCCAAACATACTGAATTTTCCTCTATAGGAGGTCCCTAGCAAAAGCGAGCACCAGGTGGCGCTATGCACGAGGCAGAAAACTCTGTGTTTTGCTTCAAAATTTAAAAATTGACAAAAAGTATGCCAAATTTCTTGAATTTTTGGTTGAGTGACCTACATCAAGTGCTATGTTGGGCTAAGGAAGCCTCAACCAAAATCTTGAGCTTGTATTGCTCTTTCTTCCTTCTCAAATTTTTCCTCAACTTGGCCTTCAAAGTCCTTATTCTCGCTTTGCAAATTTTGTTTCTTGTTAGATAGTGATAATCCATGTGCCTCAACATCTTTTTCTCTTTATTGGCCTTCTCCAACAGCTTCTCCAAGTGCATGTTTGTCCTTTCAAGCCAAGATTCTCGGTCAGCCTCAATTTCTTGCTCTAGCGGTGTTAACTTGATTTTCCTCCTCTTGGCTGCTTACCGGTTTTCTCTTATGTTTTAGAGCTCCATGATAGTCTGCTGGTCCTCTAATTGTTTTTTCCTTTGCTCAAGATAATTGATAATCCACTTGGCTCTTTCTAGGTTGAGAGACAAATCATGAATGTCAGCTTCTTGTTCCTGGATGATCTCCTTGAGCTTTGAGCTTTGGGAACCCAAATCAATGTCATCATCTTGAATGAGAATGAACTCCCTTTCTTGACCTTCTGAAGGCTCCTCATCATGCAATGGCCGTTTACCTTTGTCCCGTACCTACTTTGTTGTTGAAGGAAACGAGACCCCGGAGATAATACTCATTTTGTTGCTGCAAACAACCTCCTTGTGCCCTTCTGGTAAGTGACAAACACTAGAACACTGGTGGTTTGAGTTGCATGCACCTCTTGCTGATGTGAAGGCCCTCCTACCTCATGAAAAACTAATGGGATCACTTGAGGGCTTGTGCATACCTCACGTGAAATGAAATCATCCCATGAAACATTCAGCAAACTCAGCTGATGCAAAACCACAATCTTAGTCAATGAAAAGTGATAGATGCTATTGTACTGCTGATGAGGAGGTTTCCTTTACACCATTGTGGTCATTTTCTCAATATTCTGGCACATGAAATAGGGGAGGTTCATCATCCTCACCCTAGTGAAATGCATCAATAATCTAATATGATATGCATACAAGCGAGAAAATCTGCCTTCACAACTGAAATATTTGATTATGAGTTTCATAAGGGGAGCATATGTATCCTGTAGGTATCTGAAAGGGAAGACCCTATTGATATGCCTCTAAAAGTCAACCTTGATATAAGGCTCATAATGGTCTTTTTCCACCAGTTGTCCCTTGTTCCAATGTTCACTCACATTCGGAATACCTGTTGCTTTAGCTATAGTTTCAGGTGTCAAAGTGAATGTCGCACTTGCCAAATCGACCTAGCCATTATGAAGATGGAGCACAAAAAGTCTGGCAAGCTCATGGTGGTATTTGACTCTTTCCACCATCTCTCAAAACTGGTAGCAAGACTGATGTTTGAAACATGCTACAGCAAGAGGGCAAGCCAATAGCTTAGTAAGTGTAGTGGGCTCCTCCCGAATGTGTTTCCCTCCCTTGTGAGGTTTCCTTGGTGCATGAATTTCTTGGGAGGAATCACTTATTGTTTCCTCATCTCATTCATGAGGTGAATCTGTCTCCATGTTTGCCACTGTTTGAGTTGAAGTGATGAGTATGAAGAGATTTTATATGAACAATAGGTGTTTGCTGTTCAATGAAAGGGATTGATGAGTGAGGACTATGAATGTGGGAGTTTGTGATGTTGATTGTAGGTTTCTTGGGAGGTGATAGGGCTTGGATATACTAATTACGGTTTGGGAGTAGTGGGATTAGGTATTAGGGTTTTTAGGTTTGTGGATAAGGGAATGAATGAGTGTGAATGATAAAGGGGAGGGAAAATGAAATTAGGGGAGTGTAGTGAAGAGGAAAATTAAAATGGGGAAGGGAAATAAACAGCAACAAAGACAACATTTGAAAACCCTAAATAGTTTTTTCAGTGTCATTGTGTAGCAAACTAGGGTTTGTATTTTCACCAATTTACACACTATGAAAGAGAAGAAAATCCCTTGCAATGGAAATATGAGATGTTTGACTTACTTGGAAGGAAGAAATTTGCAAGATTTGGAGGCTGATGAGATGATTTGGACGAAGTTCAGGCTTGAAAGACAGGGGTGCCGCGCCCACTAACAGGTGCGTTGCGCTTCTCTGGTGCACCATAGCTGTTTAAATTTTAGTGTATTTCTAAGCTTCTGTCTGCCGCACCGGCCAGGTGCGCTGTGCCTCAACCCAGGTGCACCGCGCCAGGAACCTTTGCACAATTTTGCTGCAATTTTTCCTCTTTTCCTCAAAAATGTGACTTCACCTTTGTTCTCTCACTTTTTGGCACAAATAATGTCTTGAACATAATAAACACTTTATATACCCTTGGAATTTAATTTTTATTTTCAAAAACCCACTTTTCTAAAGTTTTCTTTTTCACTTGTTCTTTAAAACTCTATTTTGGCAGTTTAACTTGTTTTTTTCCCTTGATGGACTAAATGCTTTGAATTTTTGACTCTTTTGTAGGATCTCGAGTGCAGGAGCTTGGCAAGGTGACCAAGGCTACATCTCGGAATTATTAAATATAGGAACAATGAAATTACATGAAATTTTGTACATAAAATAAAGAAAACTCTGTTTTTCCTCAAAACAGGGTTTTGAGGAAAAATCAATCACTGAGCATGTGTTTATTGAAATTTTTGTTGCTGAGACTTTATTTGACCTCCTCATGTTCCTGCTGACCATTATTGAGCTTTATAAAACTTTATGGACAAAACCCTAGACCTATGGAGACCTAAAACCCTAAAAATGACTTTTGCAGATGTAAAGACAAAAAATGACTGTAAATGACCTGAATGTATACAAATGGTCCAACAAGTAAAGACCATGAGGGAAAATTTATAATATTCCATTGCCATCAAATAATCCATGACCCTAATGGAATGCAGCTAATCGGATGAGACACCTAAAATGAAATGCAACAAGAGTTTTTTTATCACTGAGGGAGGGATGAAGATACTGACACTAACATTGGCTCCAATGGGGATGGTAGCTCCTTGGAGGTGCCAAGAACTACAAATATCTAGAAAGCAGATAGTGCCTTCTTCCATTGGGCTATGGAGTCAATAACTTCGACAAAACAAAACCAATATCTTGACTCAATTTCAAGACTGAAATCAATTGAAAACTGCCTCAAACAATCCACACCAAAACTGAAATCAGACCTTCAGTTTTATAGTTTTCACTTCGGTCCCAAAAATGAATGAATGATAACAGTACACACTTTCAATGAAGGAAATAAAATGGCATGTACAGTGATACATATGACAACAGAAAACATTTCAAGGATGGTACCATTTAAGCAGCCGACCATTGACCGACCCACCTGGACAATCTTCTCCATCCATTTCTTTCAGCAGGAAAGAATTTTGACCCTAATATGCAACAATTTTGAATAGACCCTTCCACAGGTTCTTGAATTTTCCATGCTTGCCAATGTCTTTGTTTCTAGCATCCCATTTCAACACTATGTCTTCAATCTGAAACTTGTCCGCCTTTTCCTTTTGATCATATATTTTCTTGATTCTCTCTTGCAGCCTTAAGGTATACTGAAAAACCTCCTCTCTCATCTGCTATAAATGGATCATTTGATTGATTCTTTGCTGCAAATGATCTTCCTCGCTGCCAGCTTCCTATAGAAGTTTAACCACCAGGACTATGAGAGATGTCCGGAACACCGTGTCAACACCATACACGATCTAGAAAGGGGACATGCCTATTGATTTCTTCTGACCTACTCTATCCGTCCATAGTGCATTGACCAATTTCTTGTACCAACTCTTCTTGTTTGTTTCCAGTAGCTTTTTGAAAATGTTGACCAATGATTTATTTGAGGATTCCACCAATCCATTATGTTGTGGATAGCATGCAGTTGAGTGCCCCAAGGTAATTTGATATCTATTACAAAAATCAATCATATTTTTAGATTTGAAAGCTACTGCATTATCTGTAATCAGCTTGTTAGGATAGCCAAAATGTGACAAAATATTGTTTTCAAGAAATTGAATGATTACCGAATCAGTGGCCTGCGCAATGGGAATCACCTCAATCCATTTTGTGAAACAGTTTGTCGCTGTGAGGATCCACTTGTGATGTGCTGAAGAAGTAGGATGGATCTCGCCAATGAAATCTAAACCCCACTGCTGAAACGAAGCACTTACTTCAACCGGCTTGGGTGGTAAAGGTTGTAATTTTCTCTTACCTTGAAAAATCTGACATTCGTGGTAGCTTGTAACAGTTTTGTACACATCAGTAAAGAGGGTTCGCCAATAATATCCCACTCTCAAAATTTTAGTGGCTGTTGTCTTCCAAAATAGATGACCTCCACAATCTCCCTTGTGAAAATCATCCATGACCTGTTTTTCTTCTTCTTCAACCAAACAATTCAGCAAGACACCGTCGGGATCTTTCCAATAGAGTGCATTATTCATTATACAAAACTTGGTAGCCTTTAATTATTTTGTCCTACTTTTGTTCCTAACCATTCCAGGTGGTGGTGAAAGATGTTGGAGCACATAGAAAATATCTGAATACCAAGGAGAAAGAAGAAACATTTATGATACCTAAACAAGCAAACTTTCTTCATCTTCTTCGGACATAACAACAATCAAATTTATGTCCTAGGCATGCAAATTAGACTCCACTATCAGTTTGGCTAGCACCTACCCCTTGATGAGCTTTGCTGGTTTGATATCCACATCATTTTCTAACAAAGCCACGATCCATTTGCCTCGTCTCCCTTCCAGATCTGTTTGCACCAAGACATCTTTAACAGTGGCATTAGGGACATAAGCAAGAATATGAGAATGCAGAATATAGACCCGAAAATATTTCAATGCTTTTACCAAGGCAAGAGCTTGCTTTTCCATAATATTGTATTTTAAGGCTGCATCTCTTATTGTTCTGCTGAAAAAAGCAATTGGCTTCTCAAGTTGGTCTCTTTTCTACATTAAGATTGCTTCCGTAGTATGCTCTGAAGCGAATGAAAATAAAATAAAATCTTGCGAATAATCAGGGCTAATCAGAATTGGAGCTGAATAAAGGGCCAACTTTACCAAATTGAAATACTTGATAGCTTCTTCAGTCCACTTTACTACAATATCTTTCTTTAACATGTTTGTGATTTCCCTCAAATGCTCTGCTAGATTTGGCACAAAACGATGTAAGAAATTCATCTTGCCGTTGAATGCTTTGATCTCCTTTTTACTTCATGGAAAATAATTTTTCTGAATGGCTTCCACTCGAGCTGGATCGATGTGGATGCCCTCCTTAGATATAATGTGACTGAGAAGCTTTCCTTCATCCATGGAAAACAAGCTCTTCTTTGGATTAAGTGATATGCCATACTTTCTACACTACTGAAATACAATCTTCAAATGATAAAGGTGCTCTTCATCTGAATTAGAAAAAACTATCAGATCATCAAGATAAACAACTAAAAATACATATTTCTCATTTGCAAATGGAATATCCATATCCCGCTAAAAAGTTGCACCAACATTCTTCAATCCGAATGGCATCTTGGCATAATGGAAACTTCCCCATGGAGTGGTGAACGTTGTTTTGTCTCTGTCATCCTCATGGACCAGAATTTGGTCATAACCGAAATACCCATTGAGTAATGACATACGAGATGCTCCAACTACTCTTTGAAGTACGTGGTCCATCTTTGGCAATGGATAGTTATCTTTCAAAGACACCTTATTCAGATTTCTGAAATCAATACATAATCGAATCTCACCCGTTTTCTTGCGTACGGGCACCAAATTAGAAATCCAATCTGAAAATATTATGGGAAAGATTATACCATCTTTGTACAATCGATTCACTTCCTTATCTATTGAGGGAAGCGGCTTTGGATTTATTCTTCTTAGCTTCTGTCGAAATGGCTTTTGATTTGGCTTGATTGGAATGATGTGCTGAATTATACTCTTATCATATGACTTCAAATATGAATAGTCCCATGCAAATACATAATAAATGAAGACAGTAAACTAATGTACTTTTCCTTTACCTATGGAGCAATGATTTTGATAACTTCACCATTTTTGGATTGCCTGTTGATCCAATGTTCACATCCTCAACTACTTTCTCAGTTGGCACCAAGCTTGGTTTCCGGGCTACATCATCTTGATCAAACAATTCCTCTAAAGGTATTAGACCCTTAGGAATGAAATTATCCTTCAGCTGCAAAACTTCCATCTGATTTACCTCCATGTCCACTTCACCATCATCATGCTCTCCATTGATAGAAGTATCTTTGTACTTGCCTTCATTTTGCAGAAATTCTTCGATCTCTTTATCATCTTGAAACACCTGCCAATATCTTTGATTATCAGGGACAGCTACACGATGTTTCACATGAATTTCAAAATTATTGTTTGAATTCATCAGAATTTTCAAATTACTTGCAGCTATTGCAAGAGAATCTGCAATAACATTCTGTACACGAGGGACACATGTCAAAGTGTAATCTGGAAACAATCTCAAAATATCTAATACCACGCATTTGAGGATGCTTAGCTTGGTATTCACCTTTCACTTGCTTGATAACGAACTCGGAGTCGCCATATAATTAAATTCTCTTATAATTTAACTTCTTAGGGTTTTCAAACTAGCAATTAAAGCCTCTATTTCAGCTTCATTATTTGAACAATCAAAAGCCAATTTATACGAACAAATCCTTACATTACTTGGAACTTTGTTTGGAAGAAATGTAGGGCTGTGTATCCAAATACCAATTCCAGCACCTTCCTTACCTACTGCGCCATCAAAATCCATGCTCCACAAACTAGCTTCGTCCTCCAAATGCTAAATTTTTGTTTTCTCTTCTACTTTTGCTTGATGTCCATCAATTTTTTTCTATTGTCGGAAGGTTGATTTCTCAGCGGTACTATCAAGCCTTTGTTTTTCTTGATTTAGTACAGCTCTGAAATTTTCAGTGATCTCTAGAATATCTTCTACTTCAAGTGATTTACTATTTACATCATTAAGACTATCAGAGTATAGAACAAATGATTCTAAATTAGTATGTACATAATTGACTGGATGATTTAGAGGTTTCTCCTTACTAGTGATCATGTACTTCATCTTTTTCTCCCAGTATAATTTCCTCAACTGACCAAACATGGGAATAGTAGCATAGGAGAAATAGAGTTGCAATTTTCCTTTGAGTTTTGCTCCCCAAGATCTGGAAATAAGCATGCGAAATCTAGGGGGAATATCTGCCACAACCACATCCATCAAAAAATTCTTCACTGGGATCTGATCTAATGTGACAACCAAATCTTTAATAAGACCAATGCATCTGACCCTACCAGAATCAAAGGAATATAGATCATGGTACTTGTGAGTGATATCTAAACCCAATTTTTCCATAATTGCCTTAGGCATGAGATTATGAGAGGCTCCTGAATCAAACATGGCATTGTGCAATACATAATCATGCAATCTAAGGCTGATGTAAAAAGGAGCTACATCACTATCCTCAGATTGACCTTCTAATGCTGGACCAAAGATAAGCTCAGGTTGGTCATCCTCCACATTTACCATATCAGATAATGGATCTAAATTCAAAATCTTTGACACATGACCTTTATAGCTGCTATTCTTCATCAATTCAGTCAAAGGTATTGACACTTTTAACTTAGCAATTTCATTTTCTAAGCTAAAAGCTAAAATTTCCTTTACCTCTTTGACTGGAGCATCCTTCTTTTCAGTCTTCTCCTTTGATACAATTGGCTGATTTGATCTTTCATTTTCTGATTATGTTTTGATAACGGTAGGATCAGTGGCTTCCTTTCCCTTTTTCTGCACAATTGGAGAATCGTTCTTTGGCGGTGTCACTTCCTTCCTCTTCTGAATTGGATTGATGGGTACCTCTCTACTCTTGAGTGAATATTGTTGTTGTTGGGCTGTCAAAGCATTCATGTATCCCCTCTAATATTCATCAGATTCTTCTTCAAGAATTGATTCATTTGCCAAGATGAAATCTTCATCCTTCTGTACAGATGAGCTTTGTGAATACTCTTCATCTTCCGTGATATAAATGGGCAGATCATCAGGTGTAAAGAAATGATTCTCTTCTCCAATTATGTTTTCATCATCATCTGATTACGGACCATGTACAAAATTCTGCTATAAGGGTGTCTTAACTTGCTGCTGTGTTGCTTGGTCTTGCGCTCTTTGTTCTCATTACTTGATTCTGAATTGTGGTTGCTGCTGACCACGGAAGTTTGGATTTCTGACTTGTGTTTCAGGTTTATCAGCAATTTTTAGCCTATCAAACATCTTCTCAATCTTGTGAAGAAAATGATCTGAGGAAGAAGCTTCCTCCTTTATGGTCACCTTCTTTTCGGCCTTTGCTCTAGCTCTCTTGGCAAGAAGATTTGCCTCAACGCTGACTGCAATTTTCTGCATGTCCTCCAATGTGGTCGGATCTCTTTCTCTCAATTGATATGCCATGTCGGGATTGAAGCCATCAGGAAATTTAATCAAAGCTAGCCCCATAGGTGGCTTTATATCAGCAGGAATTGCATTGTAAACCATATTGAATCTAACACAATAATCTTGGACACTCTCACCAACATTCCTTTTAATGTTTTCATATTTAGAAAGAATTTGAAGTGGATTTTTCTTTACCTCCCAGCGATCCAAAAACTGTCTTTGAAGTGTTTCCAATGATTTGATTGTTCTAGCCGGCAATGCTCTAAACCACTTTCTGACCTCACCTCCAAAATTTTGCACAAATAATCTCATTGTTACGTTCTCTGCATATATCTCGTGAAGATCAAAGAAATCACTCATCCAATCAACATGCTTCTGAGCTGTGATACATTGGGGGGTACCATCAAACAATGGAATTTTGCTTTGGTTATCAACGGGCATGGCATCCAAGTTTTGAGGCAAAAAAAGAGGTGCATATCTGGCAGCCATTGCTCGAGGTGGATTTACAACTAGCCTTGGGGATGTAGGAGGAGTTGGAATGACCGGTGTATGAGGTGTCGAAGGGGGTGAAGAAATTTTTGATGTTTGAGGTGTAGAAGGAGTGGATGGAGGTGAAAACACTGCAAATTTTTTATCAGAGATGGAGGGTTGCACGGGAATGGGGGAATAAAAGGAGTTTCAGTAGGAATTTCTGATCCAGACACAACGACAGATGAATCAAGAGTAGCAGATGCAGATTCTAAGAACTCAGGAATATTGGTAGCCACAATTAAAGTTTGGAGATTTAGAATATAAGCATCAATTGATCGATTTTCTCTTTCAGTTTCAAGATCCTTGACAAACTCAGGATTTAGAACAGTAGTACCAACTGCACTTTCAGGCTTAGTATCAAAGAAAGATAGCTCAAAATTTTCATCAAATGGAAGATCTTCGAGATATTTAAAAAGAACTAGGAATGAAAGAGATCTAAACATGGGAATCTCAGAACTTTCTTGGTGGAGAATTCTTGGAATAAGATTTGGGTTTTCATACACGGGATGAGGATCAGGATCAGGATTTGCTCTAGTGTATCTTTTGGAAGCCAGTGTGTTGAATTATTCCCAAAAATCAAATGGACATTATCAACTTGTTCAGATTATCAAATTCTAAACTCATCATCCAAAAGTCTAGAATTATTTGATGTACTGGGGCAATTTGCAAGTTAAATGTTCAGTTTATAAGACTAGACTGGAGATTGACTCAAGCAACTTTTATCTACTTATGCACTTGCAAAGCAATATGCAGTTCGAAGGCTAACTGGAATAACTTCAGGCCCCGTCTGTAGTTTATAAAACAAATAACACTAACAACCAAATAATCTTTTGGTCCCCAGTATGGTTACCAATATGTTATAGCCTAAATCTACCTCAGGCTGAGAAAGGAAGGATCTAGGGTAACATCAAACCACGCTTAACCTAGTAGCTAGCCCTACCAGGTCGAGAGAGGGCTCTCTCCTTGTCAATCTCAAGAAAATATGACAAATGAAGCTTGAGATGACTGATGTAAAGACTAATTTTAGGCTAGGTATATGCTTAGAGGAGTTTGATTGAATTTAATGTTGGTTTGCTGGATCAAAAGTGAAAGGCAGTTTTGGGTCTGGGGAATGGACTCAGTCTTGCAAAGGTTTCTGTGGGGCGAGGTAGGAAAATGCTTTAGTACTTTAAATTAAATGAGATGGAGAGTTTTAATACTAGTGAGGAGTTGGAGAGGGCATGAAAGTCTCAAGGATCCTCTTCAAACTGCTGAAAACATGGAAAACTAGCCAAACCCTAGGTAGAGCACTGCAAAATCAATGAATTCTACCTTTATCCTTGATTCATTTAGTTAAGCTGAAAAAAGAGAGATGATGGCATACATAAAAACATGTAAACTTGAGTTACAGAAGGAAAAACAATACCAAATCAACTTGCCACAAAAATCCTACAAAATGCTGCAAACCCTGGTCTATTCCTTTCCCAAACTGCAAAGATGAATGTACAATGCTGCTCAAAGCTTTCACAAGAGTCCAACCTTTACAAATGACTGAAAAACTACTAGATATAGGCAAAAAACAACTCATTCTAAGCTTTAGGGGTCTAATTCATGAGTTTAGGAGCTATTTCAACAAGATCTAAACTAAGAATTGAAAACTAGGCAGTGGAACAACTTGCCTCTAAAACCTAGGAAACTAATTCATTCAGTTCAAAACTACATTTTCATGATGTATCTACCTCCATGAGTGAATTTTAAACATTTTTACATCAAATTCCATCAATTTACATTAATTTACATCAAGAGTTTGACCATGAGAGAGAGAAAATTCAAACTAAGAAAAAAAACTACGCGAAAAACAGAGTTTTTTTGGCAAAAATGACAATTTTCCATCTTGTGCGCTGCACCACTGTCCCTGTGCATAGCGCCTCTTTGCAGATGATTTTCGAGAGCTTCTCGTGCACAAAATTTTCTCCAAGTGGGCTTTTTGGAAAGGCCCATCTGTTTACTTTCCAGAACTGGTGGAATTTCTGAATTTAGTGTCCATTTTGTTGGAATTATGATACAAGTGTTGTCCTTGATGGCAACTCACATAGATGACAGATCATAGTGCAGCAGGTCAGTAGCAAAGAGTTGATGACCAGAATACAAAGAATGAAGAAAGAAGAGTATATACGCAGGTTCACTATATAACAAGTCGTGTACATATGCAGGTTATACGCAGGTTCACTATGTACCAGGTCGTGTATATACGCAGGTTCGCCATATACCAAGTAGGATATACACGTAGGTTATACACATAGGTTCACTATATACAAAGATGTGTATACACGCAGGATTGCTGATGAAAAGTCGCGTATGCATATGCACACACTTTCATGCACGGAAAAGTGCATACATGTGGGAAAGCTTATTTTTGGGTCCGTGGTATTTAGACCTATGGTTTTGGTCCTTGGTATTGCGTCCGAAGTGATGAACCCAGGTATTGGGTCCCTAGTATGGGTTCTTAATGGTTTTGGACCATGGTATTGAGTAAGGCCTAAGACTATAAAAGGAGAAGAAGATCATTAGGCAAAGTTATTGAGAAAGTCTTGAATATTTGTTGAAGTATGAGATCTAGTATGCAGGTTATGGGTTCATGATGCTTTGCTTGATCTGAGCTAAGGAGGAATCTCAACGGTAGATGGAGAACAAGATCTAAGGATAGATCGGGATCTAATGGCTTGGAATGAATCATCTCTATATGGTTTGATCATGTTTATTCTAGATCTGTATACTGACACATGTAATGTTCTGATCTGGGTATAACTTAAGTTTGAAATAGCTGCAACTCATGAATGAATATTTACAGATGTATACGCTGGTTGACTATGATAGAAGCGCGTACATACGCAGGTTAGATACATCTAAGTAGCATATACCATATGAGCTATGATGTTTGAAGTTATAGGTGTTTCTGGTTGTTGATGAGTTCTAATGACTGTTTACTGGTGTCAGTATTCTGCATATTCAGATTGGTTGATTATGTTTAGCTTCAGTATTGATGGATGAGATCTATAATGGATCAGGATCAGAATGACTTATCTTTATGTGATCTAATGAACTAGATCTGGTTGCTAACATACATATTATCTTTATATATGTAATGATCTAGGTATGTTTGAAGTCAGGAAGTGGAGCAAAGTTATAAGTAAGTAATTAATGACATATACGTTGGTTCGCCTTGGTGAAGTTGCGTATACACGCTTGTTCGGCACTTCCAAGTAGCGTATGCATCCTGATGCATGCTTTTTTGATGATACAGTTGGTTCTGAATATTGTTGCAGAGTTCAGTGTTCTGCTCTGTGTTTTGGTGACTGCATTTTGTTGACAGGGTTTCAGTGATTTAGTATTGGGTGATTCAGAGATTGATGTTGCTAGTGTTGATTGATTGTGTGCTTCAATGATATTGATGGGTCCAATATTAAAATTAGATGAAATGTGGCCTTCAGATTGTGGTGTTGTGCTTCAGGAGTATCCAGTCTGAAAATTTATGAAACATGGTACCTGGAGGAAGAAAGAGAAGGTTGTAGCCTTCTGTAGGTCGGCACCTACGCAATAGTACATCAGCTAGTACAAGAGCTAAGGGGGTGGTAGCTCCCTGCTAGTAGTAGCTGGAAAACCAGTGAAGGTTGGAGCATTCAGTAGGCCGGCACCTACGTACTAGTAAATGGATCGGCTAGTACAATAGCTAATGGGGTTGTAGCTCCCTTCCAGGAGTGTCTGGAGAACGAGAGAAGGTTGTAGCCTTCTGTAGGTAGAATATTGTGTACTGGTATAAGACTGCACCAGTACAGAACCATTGTAAAAAGAAGTTTCTTATTAAAAAGAAGATTGAGATGACTTGCAGCAGGTGGTTTTCACCCACATTGGGTTTCCACCTTACATCATGGTGTTCATGTGTGCTTCTTGTGTGTGATGATCTATTCTATTTTACTGCTCCTGTTTACTGTTCATATGGTTAATAATGTTCTGATGCACTCATTAAGGATCAACTAATTGAATCATAAGTTTACTGGATATATGCTTGTTGCATTACACACAGTTGCGTATACACGCGGTTTTCCTTAACTGAAGTAGCGTATATGAATCTTAATATGGAAATGAAAAAGTTATATTGATTTGATAATACTGATTCACCCCCCCTCTCAGTATTATTTCCAACAAATTTGCCCCTCCAAAAGTGAGTTCTCCCAACACTACTTCCTCTGTGGCCAAAAAGGGGTAGAAAGGGCATTTTTCAGGTGTTTTTTACCCTTTTGGAAGCTCAAAACTTGACAAAACTTTTTGGCCATTTCTGGGCATTCATAATTTTGAATGAGGAATCCAAAATGTTGATTTTTCCTCCAGAGGAGGTCCCTAGCAAAAGCGAGCGCCAGGTGGCGCTATGCACCAAGTAGAAAAATCTGTGTTTTGCTTCAAAATTGACAAAAGGTGTGCCAAATTTCTTGAAATTTGGGCTGAGTGACCTGCATCAAGTGCTATATTGGACTAAGGAAGCCTCAACCAAAATCTTGAGATTGTATTTCTCTTTCTTCCTCCTCAAATTTTTCCTCAACTTTGCCTTCAAAGTCCTTATTCTCGCTTTGCAAATTTTGTTTCTTGCCAGTAGTGATAGGCCATGTGCCTCAACATATTTTTCTCTTTATTGGCCTTCTCCAGTAGCTTCTCCAAGTGCATGTTTGTCCTTTCAAGCCAAGATTCCCTGTCAGCCTCAATTTCTTGCTCTAGCGGTGTCAACTTGATTTTCCTCCTCTTGGCTGCTTGTCGGTTTTCTCTTATGTTTTGGAGCTCCATGATATTCTGCTAGTCCTCTAACTGTTTGTTCCTTTGCTCAAGATAATTGATAATCCACTTGGCTCTTTCTAGGTTGAGAGACAAATCATGAATGTCAGCTTCTTGTTCCTGGATGATCTCCTTGAGCTTTGAGCTTTGGGAGCCCAAATCAATGTCATCATCCTGAATGAAAATGAACTCCCTTTCTCGACCTTCTGAAGGCTCCTCATCATGCAATGGTTGTTTACCTTTGTCTTATACCTGCTTTGTTGTTGAAGGAAACAAGACCCCTTCCACCCCGGGTGGAGATAGTACTCATTTTGCTGCTGCAAACAACCTCCTTGTTCCGTTCTGGTAAGTAACAAACACTGGCACACTGGTGGTTTGAGTCTCATGCACCTCTTGCTGATGTGAAGGCCCTCCTACCTCATGAAAAACTGATGGGATCAGTTGAGGGCTTGTGAAGATCTCATGTGAAATGAAATCATCCCATGAAACATCCAGCAAACTCAGCTGATGCAAAACCACAATCTTAATCAACGCAAAGTGATAGATGTTGTTGTACCGCTGATAAGAAGGTGTCCTTTGCACCAATGTGGTCATTTTATCAATATTCTGGCACATGAAATAAGGGAGGTTCATCATCCTCACCCTAGTGAAATGCATCAATAATCTAATATGATATGCATACAAGCAAGAAAATCTGCCTTCACAGCTGAAATATTTGATTATGAGTTTCATAAGAGGAGCATATGTATCCTATAGGTATTTGAAAGGGAATACCCTACTGATATGCCTCTCAAATCCAGCCTTGATATAAGGCTCATAATAGTCTTTGTCCACCAGCTATCCCTTTTTCTACTGTTCACCCACATTCGGAATACCTGTTGCTTCAGCTATAGTTTCAGGTGTCAAAGTGAATGTCACACCTGCCAAATTGACCTGGCCATTGTGAAGATGGAGCACAAAAATTCTGGCAAGCTCATGGTGGTATTTGACCCTTTTCACCATCTCACAAAACTGGTAGCAAGACTAATGTTTGAAACATGTTATAGCAAGAGGGCAAGCCAATATCTCAGTAAGTGTAGTGGGCTCATCCTGGATGTGTTTTCCTCCCTTGTGAGGTTTCCTTGGTGCATGAATTTCTTGGGAGGAATCACTTACTGTTTCCTCATCTCTTTCATGAGGTGAATCTGTCTCCATGTTTGCCATTGTTTGGGTTGAAGTGATGAGTATGAAGAGATTTATATGAACAATAGGTGTTTGCTGCTCAATGAAAGGGATTGATGAGTGAGGACTGTGAATGTGGGAGTTTGTGATGTTGATTGTAGGTTTCTTGGGAGGTGATAGGGTTTAGATATACTAATTAGGGTTTGGGAGTAGTGGGAATAGGTATTAGGGTTTCTAGGTTTGGGGGTAAGGGAATGAATGAGTGTGAATGAGAAAGGGGAGGGAAAACGAAATGAGGGGAGTGTAGTGAAGAGGAAAATGAAAATGGGGAAGGGAAATAAATAGTAACAAAGACAACTTTTGAAAACCATAAACAATTTTTTTAGTGTAACTGTGCAGCAAACTAGGGTTTGTATTTTCACTAATTTACACACTATGAAAGAGGAGAAAATACCTTGCAATGGAAATATGAGATTCTAGACTTACTTGGAAGGAAGAAGTTTGCAATATTTGGAGGCTGATAAGATGATTTGGATGAAGTTTGGGCTTGAAAGACAGGTGTGCCACGCTCGTTTAAATTTTAGTGTATTTCTAAGCTTTTGTGTGTCGCACCATCCAGGTGTGCCACGCCGGCCAGGTGCGCCGTGCCGGCCAGGTGCGCTGCGCCTCAACCCAGGTGTGCCACGCCGGCCAGGTGCGCTACGCCTTAACCCCGGTGCGCCGCATCGGGAACCTTTGCACAGTTTTGCTGCAATTTTTCCTCTTTCCCTCAAAAACGTGACTTTGCCTTTGTTCTCTCACTTTTTGGCACAAATAATGTCTTGAACATAATAAAAACTTTATATACCCTTGGACTTTAATTTTTATTTTCAAAAACCCACTTTTCTAAAGTTTGCTTTTCACTTGTTCTTTAAAACTATGTTTGGCAGTTTAATTTGTTTTTTGCCTTTGATGGACTAAATGCTTTGAATTTTTGACTCTTTTGTAGGAGCTGGAGTGCAAGAGCTTGGCAAGGCGACCAAGGCTATATCTTGGAATTATTACATATAGGAAAAATGAAATTACATGAAATTTTGTACATAAAATACATAAAACTCTATTGTTTTGAGGAAAAATCAATCACTGAGCATGTGTTTATTGAAATTTTTGTTGTTGAGACTTTATTTGACATCCTCATGTTCCTGCTGACCATTATTGAGCTTTTACAAAACTTTATTGACAAAAAACTAGACCTATGGAGACCTAAAACCCTAAAAATGACTTTTGCAGATGCAAAGACAAAAATTCACTGTAAATGACCTGGATGTATATAAATGGGCCAGCAAGTAAATACCATGAGGGAAAATTTTATAATATGCCACTGCCGTCAGATGATCCATGACCCTAATGGAATGCAGCCGATCGGATGAGACACCTAAAATGCAATGCAACAAGAGTATTTTGATCACTGATGGAAGGATGAAGATACTGATACTAACACTGATGAAGGGTTAGGCACCACAACCCTGTGCATATAATCTTTTGTGTGGTTGCTCTTCCTACATAGTGTCCTCTCCTAGTGCCCCCATGAGCATTCGCGAAGATGCTGCTTCATTCAAACTCAGGCACATACCGTCGCAATATCTCATCAATTCCCATCTTGTATAGATGCTCAGAAATGACAGAGAAATCTGCCACGCGCACCACTAATTCCTTCTTTTGCTAGACAGAGTATCCTTCTGGTGCAGTTCCTATTGTTAGGAAGTGTATTATATCCTCGAAATGACCATCCGCGACATGCACTGCAAATAGTTGCGCGTTAGGAAATCCTTCTTCCAAGTTAGTAGGTTCCTCCCCTGTTTCGATGCACGACAGATGGTCTGGTCCCGCGTTCAATCATCCAGGCTTCACAACAACTTCAAAATCGTACTCTTGGAATAATAAGAGCCATCTGTAGATTCACCCTCCCAACACAAGCTTATTGACTAGGTACTTTAGCGCGGAGTGATCCGTATACATCTTAAAATGGCCTCCTAGAAAGTAGTGTTGGTACTTCTGGAGTGCATACACCACATCTAGCCCCTGGTGTTCAGTGGTAGAGTAGTTCTTCTTTGCTTTGGATAATCTGTGGCTTGTGAACATGATAGGATGGTCCAAGCCTTCTCTGCCATCCTGTGTTAGTACTGCCCCTAGTGCTATACATGACACGTCGACATGTACATCTTTCTTCCAGTCTGAGAAGAGTAGAATCAGCACGATAACCAACTTTTCTTTCAATATATCCAAGCTTTTGTTACACTCAACATTCTAGTAGAATGTGACATCATTCTTCAACAATTTTTCCATCGGCACGGGGATCTGGGCGTTAGTGTCAGTGTATGCATACTTCCATCAGGGATCAAATCTGCTCTTTGCATTTTCATTTTAGGTGTCTCATACTGAATTTTTAATCATTCCATTATGTCATGTTAAAATGCTCCACTGATGCTATTCAATTGAGCTCCTACTTCATTTGTTTTTCAATTGCTATTCAATTGTTGTTCAATTGACCTCCTATGTCATTTGTTGTTCAATCGTTGTTCAATTGACCTCCTGCGTCATTTGTTGTTCAATTATTGTTCAATTGTTGTTCAATTACTGTTCATTTGCTGTTCATTTGCTATTTGGAAATATTCTTCTTCTCATTCAGTTGAGGCTTCAAATATGTTACTACAAGTGTCAAGGTAGTTGTCTTTCCATTAGGTTTTAGGGTTCATTTCCAAGGTATTTCCATTAGGTCTTAGGGTTCATTTCCAAGGTCAAAAGCACGATTTCAAATGTAAATAAAGGGAAACAAAGGTATGAGGATGACTAATAAATAAATATTAATTGCCAATAAAGTCATGATGATTGTATAAAAATCTTTTGTCACTAATGTAATTTTCATCTCAAAAACATGTTTTTGAGATGAAAACAGAGTATTTTTAGTTGATTTATATTCTTTTGATGTAATTCAATCTATTTTGTGTAATAAGTGTTCCCAGCTGCCCCAAACATTTCTCCTTGCTGCAAGAAAATGAAACCACTGAAGAAATCAGTTCAATCCAAGCATCATCCACCTGAAAAGAGACAAAGAGAGAAAGGTATTAAACAAAGATTTGGAGGAAAGAAGAAAAAGTTCCAAAACATTAGAAAGTGGGTTTTTCTAATGAAAAATCAAAATCAACCTCTATATAAGATGTCACACTCCTTTTCCAAATTCATCACTCTCATTTGACAAAGAGAAAGAAAAGCATTGAAGAAGAGAGTGGGATTGAGGCCAATTGGTGGCTAAGAAGAAGAGGTGCTCCACATAGGAGACAAGGTGTTGTGCACAGAGCAGTTTGAGGAGGCTCTGTACATAGAGGTCAGAGCACTGCGGATATGGATGGAGCACTACACATAGGTCAGTTTCTCCAGTGAAAATTTGAATGGTGCTACGCGTAGAGCCGAAGCGCTGCACACCTGTAGGTGGCACCATGCATAGGGCTAGCAAGTGCCAAAACACCCTATCAACCACTCAAAACATGTTGTTTGCCTTCTATAGCTTACAAAAAAGTAATTTTAATATCTGAGCTATCCTATTGGCATTCAATTCATCATTTTGAAGTTGGTTTGCTATTTCAAAAATCAAACCCTAGATTGCCTACAAATTCCTCCATATCCCTTTTAGCTTAATTCCCTCAAACAAATCCCTCCATATCCCTTATTCCCTAATCCCCATAGCAAAATCCTAAAACCCTATTTACTAAATAGTCCAAATCAAAGAAGAATACCCTCCTTCTTATTCTCATATTATATATATTCCATCCTACACCACATAAGTTCGTCTCCCCTTTCCCTATCCCTAATCACCAATACTCACTCCTTCATTACCTTCTCTAGGGTTACACAACTTCAAAATTTGAAAAACATGGACAAAGAGGATAGAGATTATGAGGAGGAGGAAAACAGTGGCAGTGAAAGCATGGGAGATGAACCTCAGCATCAGAGAAAACCACATAAGGGAGGTAGAATTATCAGAGAGGAACCATCCAACATCAAAGAGTTAAAGGCTTCTCATATGACCATCACTTGTTTCAAGCATCTAGGGCGTTATGAGTTTTGTGAGAAAGTGTAAAGAGTTCAACATCATCCTGAGCTGACCAGGATTTTTGTAGCCAATCTCTGTGATAAAAAGGTAACTCTTGCCAGGGTGACATTTGCAGTTTCATCCTCCATCATTGTTGATGCTACAAGGATTCTGAATGTGGGGGGGAAATGGTATAAGGCACAAGATTGGGATGAGCACTAGTTTGAGCCATACATCAAATCCAGGTACAGAAATGAAAAGAAGAGAACTTTTCCTTTAAATTTCCTTGAAGACAAGTATGCTCTGATGATGAGGATGATTATGAAGTATTTTACATATGAGGGAATATTTTATAGATTGCACACTTATCACATTAGGCTTCTTATGCATTTCACAAGAGTGAAAATGTTGAACATCCCATATTTCTTATCCAAGAACATTGAGAAGATGCCCTGCATTGTACAGAAAAATCCATATCCCCAACATATGAGTAGTATCTATCACTATTCCCTAATTAAGATAATTGTGCTACATCATCTCAACCTCCTCAACATCTCTTGGGATACATTTATTGCCAATGAAATTTTCAAAGGTCCTCAGATTCCTCCACTGGTGCCTCAAGAACCAAAAAGGTCTTCCAGCAGTGCCAAAGTAAAGAAAGATGAGAAGGTTAAAAAGACTAAAATTGTTGAGGACTGAAAAGCCTACAAGACATATCAGATAGGGGCTAGAAAGTTGCTTGCAACATATAGGCAATTATTTACTCCACTTGATGTGGAAGGGGCCTTAACTTCTTCATCATCTCATAGGAAAATGCTTGCTCCACCAAATGTGGAAGGGGATTTGCCTTCTTCATCAACACAACAGTTGCAACAGGTGCAGCTGCTACATAAGGGGAAAGAAAAGGTATTGGAGGAAAACCTTAATGATGAGGAGGAAAAGGATTTTGATTTGATGGAAGATGATGAACCAGAACAACCAGACATCCATCATGGCATTGAGATAGTTGACTTGGAGTCCCAAGATGAGGCAACAAACGAAAACATAACCATAGGGGAAAAAGATGCACAGGTCCAAGCGCTGATGGACAACCTGGCGAGAGATAAGTATGTCATTTCATACCTTGAGAAAAGAGAACAAGAAGGTACGTGACAAACAAGTCCTCATGGAGCTGGAACTTCTTAAAACAAAGAGGAAAAGTGACAAGGGCAAGTTAATAATGCAAGAGGAAGAAACACCGGCTACCTTGATTACAAAACAAAGAATTGAGAAGAAAATTGAGGAGAATAGAGAAGATTGGCTTGACAGGGTCAACCAGCATTTGGAGAAGCTACTGCAAAAGGCCAACAGGGACAATCGAATCATCAAGCACATGGCTCGCCATTATAGGACCCGAAACAAGATTTGCAACATAAGGGTCATGCAAATGAAAAGAAGACTGAAACAAGCACTCAAAGGCAAAATGGAAGATGATAGGCTTAGGTTGCTTGCTAAAGATTCCTTAGCTGACCAAGACACCTGATGGTGGTGTTATCCACAAAATTTTGAGCAAGTTTTGAAGAATTTTTTCCTTTTGAAGGAATTGGAAAATTTTGACGGAAATTTTGGCTCTATGTGAAACACCACTAGCACTGCGCTTTCCTAGGGCTTCGAATGAGGGAATGGTTAGAATTTTTGGATTCATAATGATGATTACATTCACCCTAAGCATTTGCTAAGTTTTTAGAGCAGAACTAGTCAAGCAAAAGGTCAAAAAACACCTACAAAATTTTTGAATGGAGATCGGATTTTCCACAGTGCTCATGTTTTTTGGTCGACGTTTCGAGTCTGAAACTAGACTCATCATCAGGACAAAATGTGAGGAGAAAAGAAGGAACTGTTAGGTATAAATATGAAAAACCCAGTTTGTGAAGACCAATGGCCGACTCTTTGCCTCATTGATGATTTAATTTATTATTGTTATTTAAGATTTTTCTGATTTTATAATTAACTATTTTAATAACTACTTTGTTAATTATTTTTAATTTTTTATATTAATAATACAATTTTTATATTTTGTCTTATTTTATCATTAAGCCTCATAAATTAAATTTTGCTTATTAATTATGGTCATGCTTATTGATATTTATATTCTTAATTGATTACAATGAGATTTTATTTTTATTATTATATAAGTTTATTTATTATTAATTTATTTGTTATTAAAATCTCTTATTTAGTAATTCTTAGATTGTTTAGTAATATTCTCATTAGTATTTTAATATTCATGCTTTTTTGTTTATATTTATTATATGTTATTGTTAATGTTATTATAATTCTATATTATCATTCTGCTCCTATTATCTATATTATTCTTGATGTTACTTACTATGATATTAGTTCAAGCTCTTTTATATATACATCTTGTTATCTATTATAATTGATATTTATTATGATATTTATTAATGTTCTACTATATATACTTATTGATATATCCATTATTTATCTATTATAATAGAAGTTTGTTAATGATAGTTGCTAATCTATATTATTATATATGTTATATACTAAGATATTTATTAATGATCTTCTAATGCTTATTATATCTAATATAGATTCTAATTGTTTTTATATTTGACGAGGTTAATGTTAGCCTCATTATTTAATTAATTTTAATGTTATTAATGCTTCTATTATTTGTATCCATTAATGCCTTTTATATCCTTTTTGTTAGAAGATTAATTTTAGTAAATTATTAAGATTCCAGGTTAAAATTATTATTAATATGATGGTAGGTTAGGGATTTCCAACATTATTATTAAGATTGTTAGCGGGGGTTAGCACGGGGTTCCACATAGAAGAAGTCTTGGGCGAATCAGTTTTTGAGGGGTAAAATGAGCTTCAAATGAAACAATTCAAGATGTTCTAGAAACAAGACTTGAAGATATTTCCAATGAGCTATCATGAGCTCAATTTGGACACTAGAAAGGCCCAAAATGGCCCTACAAAAAGTGATGCACATAGGACACAAATTGTGTTGACTTTCCATTTCACTGTGCCTTAATTGTAATTTTGGGTTTCCTCTCATTGATGATGTTTTATTGATGTAAATGATGACTAGGCATGTAAATATGATGGATAATAAGTACTATCAGGTAGATTCATTAGATTAAAAGTTATCTTGAGGAAAAATGAATCAGTTTCCTCACTTTTAGAGGCAAGTTGTTAGGATGCCTAGATTCCAGTTTCTTGTTCAGTTTTGGTTAGATTAGCTCCTCATATTAAGGATTCGACCCCTGAGGATGGGAGGATGTTGAATCAATATCTATATCTTCTTCTTCTTTCTCATTGTAAAGGGTTGGACTTAGTTGGATGCTTATGCTTTGAGTAGACATTATTTTGTATCAGTTTTCAGCAGGAGATTAATTAAAAGTTACAGTTATTTCTTTGGGATCCATGTGGTATCATGATCAGTTCAGTTTCCTCTATTATGATCATATGTTAATTTTTTTTTTGTAATTCATCAATCATTTCATTGCTTTTAAGTGGATGTTTTCAAGTTTATAAGCAGAAACCATAATTTTATGCTCTGTTTTGGGAATATATTCACAATCTGTGTTTTCTTCAGTTTAGGAAGAATCCATGTTGCTTACATTCTCTTACTAGCTCCTCACCTATATTGAATCACCTCACCCATAAAAACGTATAGTGTTGACCCTTGTGCCTACCTTGGCCCATCAAACAACTTGCAATTTTGACCTAATTTCCTTGCCCTTACTGTTTGGCTCCTCCTGATCCAGCCAAACCATCCAAAATCAAATCAAACCTTGTGCTACTATGCCTAGCCTAATAACAGTTTCTAGGTCTAGTCAATTTGGCTAAGATCCTTATGAAGAGAGCCCTCTCCTAGCCTATTAGGGATAGCTACTTGGCTAAGCATGGTTTTTGGTTACCCTGTGTTATCGGGAAAACTAGTGTCCATTCAGAGCTACTAGTCCCACTAAGACAGGTAGCTATCTTAGAAACAAACAATTTAAGGTCACTTGTGTTTTCCTTTATGAGAGATAGATGAGAGAGAAGCAGAGAGTACCAACCTTAGTCTTTCGCTTGGCTCCTTGCTTGTTTCCTCTCTCCCTTGATAGAGCTTTCGCCACTCCTTCCTCACTTGTCCCACTTCAAAGAACACCTGTAGAGTCAAAGCAGCAAAATATCATCAAAGCATAGACATCTATAACCATAAAAAATATAGGATCAGATGTATATTAACCATACAAATGCATACACAAATACAAGATTCAGAGATATACAAGTATATGGAGGAAAACTCAAACAGCTTTATTGATAGAAGTAGTAGAAGAGAGGATTACAACCAAGCTGTCTGATCCAACACCATCCTCCCATCATGAAAGTCCTCTTCACCTCATGAAAATATTAGATCACCCAACAATATAATGTTTCACAGAGAAACCAACAGCACTTCCTTACAAAATACAAAATTCCAGCCTTTTGGATCTCTAGGATGAGGGATCCATATATAGATATTTGCAGGTGGGTGAGTCAGCTTCTAGGATTTTGATTAGTGTCATCCCTCTTATATTTCTTGGTTCCACTTGGAGATTTCATGATCTCTTACTCATCCCTGGGCAAATTCAGAGAGGTAAGTGTCAAATGAGCAGTTTCTAGAAGATTCTCTCGGTTTCCACCTAGCAAACTACTTCTACCATTTGTCTGCTCTCGCTCATTGCACCCTACAGAAGGGATTTTCAGTATGCATCGCACTTTCTGCATGTAGTAGGTGAGATGCATCGCACCCTTAGCACTGAGCAGTCTGTATGGTCCAGTTTTGATCAGTTCTAAGTAGTTTTTTAGGGAGAACTTATGGGAGATGATGTAATTAACTGACCTTGTTCCTTTAGGGTATGAAAAAACACTTTTAGGGGCTTAGAAGTGCTTGGTTTATGGACATATGATATTGAGGTTGCAGTGCCCAAATATGTCTATAACAGTTGCCCCCTAAAGCATGACGTCATAAATCTTCTAATGTCAGGTGAAATGCTTTATCATGAGAATCTGAGGTTTTTCGAACTGGAAGGTGACCTGTAGTAAGATAGAATACAATACATTATCTTCATAATATTTTCATGATCTAGTTGAGGTGAGCATTCCCATGCTTGGCTTTATAAATTCATTTGCATGTACATAGGATAGACAATCGTCTGTGTGGAAGATTGATGATTCTGGTAGAGCCATCATCCCTTAGCTTGGATGATTATCTGTGCAGCTATGATGTACATTTGATGTCTTTATTTTCCTGAATATATCACAACCCGGATGGATGAAACTAGATCCGGGGTCTTCAAACTCGTTCAATCTTCGCTCGAAGTACAAGTCTATCCATGTGAAAGGATGTTCTGATGTCAAACATGGAAAGACATTGCCTGATTACCAGCCAATGATGTAAGCTATTAACAGGCACGAGAGGAATCACCGATAATGATAATGACCCTCAAGGTACTACAGTACAATTCTCGTGGTGTGAATACATGAGCCAATGTCGAACACCACGCAAAATCTTCCAGTCGAAGCCCATTGATGTAAACCTATCGTTGGAGGTGAGAAACTTGCCATTGAGGCATGTAAGCTTCAAAGTACTGAAAGGGTTGTTCCTAAGTCAACTTCTTGGATATGAGCTGATGTTGACAAGAAGAAACCCATTATAGGAGGGCCTTAACAAATCCCACATCTATGACATGAAATGGAGCAAATGATTTTTTGGAGGTGAAAACGATCTAATGATACACAGTTCAGGGTGGTGGTCATGAAAGAATGAAGCGTGAAGGTATTGCAGTGGATGAGACATAAGTTGGGTTGGTGAATTCTCTGAGCAAATTCTCTTGAACATATTGGTGACACTGAAATGGATTGGTAGCGTTAACCCCAAAAATGGATGGTATGGAGGACCAATGGTGATATGACCGGTGAATGGAATATCCCAACTTGACTCAATCATGGTGATGGAGTGAAAGTGTCATGTTTAAGAGCGACCTGCTACCAATAAAGTTTCTTCAAGTTTTCTTCCCAATTTTTCCCCAGTCATTGCTGACCAGTACCTCTTTATTTTTCTCAAGCTTGAGGAGGATAACATATGCTTGTTCTATAATTTTCCCTTTGGGTAAACCCGTCGCTATGTTTTAACAAGCCTAGCAACAGTGAAACTTGCTCTTGTCTACATGGACAAGTTTTTCGCTATTGTTTTAACGAGTTTAATGACAAAGATAACTCGGTCCTTTTCAATTTTAGAGAGTCTAAAAAGAGATGAAAAGGAAACTCCAGTGATACTTTTTTGTAATATAATCCCTTAAGTCCAAAAAAGTAGAAAATAATATGAAAGGGATGACTTTTTGATAGTTTTAACGAGCCAAACAAGACAAGCACTCGATTTTTTTGTGTAATGATACCTCAAGTCCAAAAAGATTAAAATCTAGAGGAGGGATGGCACTTCTAATCACTTTAACGAGTTGGAGAGGCCAATTTCTCAACAATCTTTTCATATTTTACAAGTCAGATGAAAAGAGCTTAAAGGAGACTCGTTTTTTGAGGAACGAGTGATGTTTTTGAATAGTAGCTGGTTCCAGGTAAGGTTTGGAAATTTTCAATCACGGGAGTGTAAAGAAGCTGGCTCGTAGAATCACTTGTCGCATCTGTTCCTTAAAAGGGGTAAACAATCAAATGGAGGCGTATGATCGGCAAAAAAAAGTGGAGGTGATGGTAAGAACATGACCAAGGTTCAGAAGCTGATAATTATGCGATCACAATGGTTGTTTACCGAAGGTGGGTTCATTTTTTAATGAGCTTAAATTCTGGTGGAACATATGCTCATTGCTAGGTTTATTTTTTAATGAGCTTGAACTTCACATAAACCTGCTCGTGCCAGTCGTATAATAAGGATGTCTCATCGATAGGTTCATTTTTTAGGGAGCTTGCCCCATTCGAAACTTTGCTTCGGATCCTTTCATTATGCAAGCTAGGAATGACCAACCTACGAGTTTAAAGGGTTAATAACCTAAAAACTAAGAAAATAAATGGTCGCTTCTCACTTGCATGCAAAAAGGTTTGCATTCCCCCAGGTATAGAGAAGTAGAGTTTCTAGGTTACCATACACAAGTTCTTGCATCCACAAGATGGTTCCACCTATGTAGCAGACAAAAACACTTCCTCGGCTTTGTCCATTGAAATGGACCAAGGTGATTCAAGTTCCAATCACCTAACCTTGACGAGGGAATCCTATTCCAGTCTAATCCCATTTTCCTAAACGGACAGGTGTGTTAGACTAGTCATATATCCTATGCGGAAACCTACCCTATACCTAAAGTTTTCTTGCTAAAGCAGACCAGGGTGCATGCCCCCTGGGTTTCAGTCACAATCACCGAATCACTCGTGCTCATCAGGTGGATGGACTGGAGATTGATGAGACATTCCTTGCATAAAAAGACCAGTTAGGGAAGGCATTTAACTAATAGTTGTGTTCAAACGAGGGAATGAAACTTGGTCAACTAGGTGGACCACTCTGCCTTCATGTGGAAAACACATCACTCGAAAGAGTGAGGAAACAATAGCTCCCATGCTATAAATGTAGTCACGCCCAAGGAGTAGATTGTAATCTAGAGGCCCTTGGACTACCATCATGTTTAGATGAATCGTTTTCCTTCTCAAAGTTATAGGCAAATTTGAAAGGATCCCTAACAGTTGACTGGTTCCTTTGTTGAAGCCTGTCAGATTTTGAATCTCAGGTAGAAGCGATGGCGAACCAAGCACTTCCCAAGTAGTTGAGGAAAGGATACTCACAGAAGCCCCTTCATCTATGATAGTACCGACCATGATCATTCTGTAATCTTGTACTATGATTCAGAATGGTACATTAGATGGTAGACGGGATCTGCCCAGTAGATTCCAATCAAAGGAAGCGACTAGATTTCTTGGAGGAGGGACCGAATAAACGGCTGGGTAAATCTCTGAAAAACTTCCTTCCTGTAGTAAAGGAATGGGTAGATTGTCCCCATGTTCATCGGATTCAGTGTTGACAAAAAGAATTTGAATGATGTCGTTCTCATTCTCTTTGGTGACTGTATCATTTGAAGGTAGACCTTCTGAAGGCAAGATTGGGTCGACTGCCATCTCGACCTATTGACTTTGTTCTGGTGTGGACTCAGAGGGTTTATCTTCAATGATAAATGCTTTGACCAAAAACAAAGGTGTGTCAGTTGGCTTTTCAACTAGTGATGGACTCGGCAAGAGTTTCTTGTATCTAGGAGGAAGTCGTAGTGGTGAATCAGGACGGTTATCCAAGACTCTTTTAGCTTTGTCTAGGAAGGGACAACGGTGGAGGGCATGATCGCCTTCAGACAGTCTACATAGAAATTTATATCTTCCTTTCTGTCCATTGACTTCGTTTTCACTAGTTGACGATGTACTTTCAACATGGTCATCAGAGGTTGAGGACACCAGATTGTGCAAGAGGGGAGACCAGTCCCTTAAGATCCGTGGGATGCAAGGACAATCTAGATGATGGTGGTCTCCCTTGCAAATGACACATGGAGATTTAGGTTTGGATGGTGCAGTGTGTGGATTTTTGCCAGATGATGCATGGTTGCCCCCTTTTGCCATTGGCTTCTTCTTCTTCTTCTCAGTTACTTGGTTTTTAGTTTTACTAACTTCACCAAGCGAAGAGGAAGAAGGAGAGGGGGAAACAAAAGAAAGTAGAAGGTTGGGGGGTAACTCTGGTATCATTTGGTTACTAATTTGATTGTTCAGGAATCACGGTGTTTTGAATGACAGAGGTCGAGAAAAGCCATATTGGTAGGTCAATTGTAAGTCCTCTAAGGGACAATGTAGCCATATGAGGTGCACCAACATCCCCCCAAGAGGAGAAGGGACTAGGATTCCCCCCAAGGGAAATCCTTGATTGGTAGACTCCATTTTCTCAACCTAAGACCAACGAGGGAACGGTGATGTTATTCCAATTAAAATAAATTTTATGACTCATTGACACAACCTACTTTTTCAATTTTTAAGAGTCGAGAAAAAGCTAAAGATGACTCTAGTCGCCTTCGATTTTTTATGAGCTTTAAGTGACAAGTGCTCAGATGGACCTTTTCTTTTAAGGAGTTTGAAAAGGAACGAAAGTGACTACTCTAGAAATCTATATAGAGGGATTACCAAACCAATCGCAAAACTACAAAATAATTTTTACGGTACGGCAGTCGATCTTCCCGAATGTTGTGTTCAGTGCATTGTGATCGATAGGGCAGCAGACACGACTTCCTAAGGATAAAGGATATAGCCTATTGTGGTCTCCCAATATATACTCAACAGTACATGGGAGCACAAGTCCTTACTGGCACTTGTCGTATCAAAGAGGAGGAATCACCCAACCTACAATGAAAATGATAGTTACCAGGCTTTACGATGTCGGAATACGTCTCTAGCCTAGACTTCTAGATGTTGTGCGTTAGGTTCCGAAGCATTTTTTTGTTCATTGAAATTTATTTTACAGTTGATCTTTCTTAATAAGTTTTCCTTTAAGGTTCATCGCTTGATGTAGATATACAATTATAAATATGCAATCTAAGATGATAAACAGTCGTTTATTTTCTTTTTTGCAATGAAAATCCTAGCTACTAAGGAAAGAGAAGTGAAATTATTTCAACATAGAGCAGAGAGCACACATTAAGATGCACTATCCTAAATTGATTTCTGCATGCAGTCTAAATGCAAATGCACATGCATGTATTTGTTTTCCACTTTCTTAATGTGTGAATGACAAAAAGAATGGTAAGTACACATCTAAGCTGTTTTTCTTTCAAAGCGATAGTACTAACAATTTTCTTTTCAAAAACGAAAGGAAGATTAAGACGACACTTTGTGATTTCGAATTCAAAAATTGCTTTCAACACTTGAAATACTATTAATTCAAATCAAATACAATTGCAAAAGTGTAATCGACTATCAAAAAGAGGAAGACTCTTTTCTTTGACTAAAAACGACACTTGCGACACTTTCAAATCAAAAGACAACAGTTTGATTAAGCTACTGTTTGCAAAGGAGAATTGCAAATGATTAAAAATACATAAAAAAAATTCACAATTATTTATCAGTGGAGGCTGAATAATGCAAAGGAAGGGAGTTTCAATAGTGATATACTGATCATAGACAGCAAAACTACTGAATAAATCTGAAGACAATGAAGAGAAAACCAAAATCTGGAAGTAGAAACAGTTTCACCTAATCATTGCACCTGTAACACACAGAAACAGGGATGCATCTCACCTACAGCACACGAGAGGTGCGATGCATCTAGACTGCCAATGAGAGACAGTACAATGGTCCAGGAATGAGACTAAGCTTGGTTTTTTTCTTACAATTTGCAGCGTAGTTCAGGGATATAGGCTGAGCTTATGATAGGAAGTAAACATAAAGCATAGGGGCTGATATAATGAGGTTATTTGAGCTACCACCAGGGCACTTAGGAAGTTTGTAAGTTAATTGTTCAGTTCATAAACAAACCAGGAGATGGACTGAAGCAGCGTTGATCTACTTTGCAGTTGCATAGAAAAAACAGTTCGAAGGCTAGCTGGCTTAACTTCAGGCTCCGTCTATAGTTTATAAAGAAAACACATAGAAACAAGCAAACAAGCTATTCGCTCCCTAGTGGAGTCACCATTTTGTTATCGGGAAAACTAGTGTCCATTCAGATTTTCTAGTCCCACTAAGACGGGTAGCTATCTTAGAAACAAACAATTTAAAGTCACTTATGTTTTCCTTTATGAGAGATAGATGAGAGAGAAGCAGAGAGTATCAATCTCAGTCTTTCACTTGGCTCCTTGCTTGTTTCCTCTCTCCCTTGATAGAGTTTTTGCCACTCCTTCCTCACTTGTCCCACTTCAAAGAACACTTGTAGAGTCAAAGAAACAAAATACCATCAAAGCATAGAGATCTATAACCATAAACAATATAGGATCAGATGTATATTAACCATACAAATGCATACACAAATACAAGATTCAGAGATATACAAGTATATGGAGGAAAACTCAAATAGCTTTATTGATAGAAGTAGTAGAAGAGAGGATTACAACCAAGCTGTCTGATCCAACACCATCCTCCCAGCATGAAAGCCCTCTTCACCTCATGAAAAGCTTAGATCACCCAACAATACAATGTTTCACAGAGAAACCAACAGCACTTCCTTAAAAAATACAAAATTCCATCCTTTTGGATCTCTAGGATGAGGGATCCATATATAGATATTTTCAGGTGGGTGAGTCAGCTTCTGGGATTTTGATTAGTGTCATCCCTCTTATAGTTCTTGGTTCCACTTGGAGATTTCATGATCTATTACTCATCCCTGGGCGAATTCAGAGAGGCAAGTGTCAAATGAGCAGTTTCTAGAAGATTCTCTCGGTTTCCACTTAGCGAACTGCTTCTGCCATTTGTCTGATCTCACTCATCGCACCCTACAGAAGGGATTTTTAGTATGCATCGCACCCTTAGCACTGAGCAGTCTATATGGTCCAATTTTGACCAGTTCTGAGTAGTTTTTCAGGGAGAACTTCTGGGAGATGATGTAATCAACTGACCTTGTTCCTTTAGGGTATGAAACAACACTTTTAGGGGCTTAGAAGCCCTTGGTCTATGGACATATGAGATTGGGGTTGCAGTGCCCAAATATGTCTATAACACCCTAGCGTTGGTTTCCTTCAACCTGAGGTTCAATCCAGGTGATAACATAGTGGCGAACATATTGGGGAAAGGAAATATTAATCACCCCAATAAGATGTTTCATTTGAATTCTTAAGCTTGTGGATGAATTGTAAATTTGTAAAGCAATATATAAAAATTAAAAATTAGACATATTGGCTTCTCAAAAGTACACGAGATCCAATCCATATCCGAATCCTCCAATCATTGTCAGTGATCCTCCTAAAATTGGCTGGAAATCTAATAAAGCTGTAGAAAAACTTAGTTTAGTCGAAAACCCATGAAGTGAGGATTTCATTCCTCATTTCAATTCACTCCCGGGAAGGTTAGACACTTTGCAAGACATTATTTTTGATGTTAATTTTGGACAAAGTTTATTTCGCAGTAAATATTTAAGTTGGATTGATCAAATAGTTGTTGATTCCTATATATCTTTTGATAACCCCATTGAAGAATTGTTTCCACAAAGTAAATCATGGTCACAGCTTATTCATACTCTCGATCAGTTGCAGAACCTTTCTTCAAACTTAAACACTTGGGTGCAAAATAAGACTCATAGGCCATCTTTTGATTTTCAAAATATCTCCTTTACATCTACTGCCACCCAAACAATCCCTTACCCACTACCTTCATCTTTACAGATTGTTCAGACTACTCAAGCTATCGTTAATCCCCCTTTGAGTATACCGAGTACCCCAATCCTTGCTTTAAATCCACCACGTCCCCCACCTCCAGTCATGGTTGCCTGATATGCACCCCCTGTTTTACCTCAAAATCTTGGTGCCATGCCTACTGATTATCAAACTAAAATACCTTTCTTTGATGACACCCAAACCATTACAGCTCAATAGCACATAGACAAGATGAATGATTTCTTTGACCTCCATGAAGTTGAAATTGAAGATGTGATGATGAGGCTGTTTGTACAAAGTTTTGGAGGAGAAGTTCGGAAATGGTTCAGAGCCCTACCAGCAGGTTCTATCACTACTTTACCCATCCTCCATAGGTAGTTCCTAGATCGATGGGAGGTGAAGAAAAATCCCCTTCAGATTCTGTCCGAATATGAGAACATCAAAAGAAATGTTGGCGAGAGTGTGCAAGATTATTGTGTAAGATTTAATGCAGTGTACAATGCTATCCCTGCAAACATCAAACCACTAGAGGGATTGGATTTTCTTAAGTTTCCAGATGTATTTGATGTTGATATGGCATATCAATTGTGTGAAGGTGATCCTACAACTCTAGAAGACATGCAAAATAATTTTGTGAGCGTAGAAGCGAACTTGCTGGCCAAATGAGCGAGGATGATATCAGAGAAAAGAGTGACTATAAAAGAAGAAGAATCTACTTCAGATGTAAAAATGGATACATTGATTTGAACAATGGAAAGGATGGTTGACTGGTTGTCCATCACAGATAGACCTGAACCTCAAATCTAAAATCCAAACTTTAGAGGGTAGTAGCAGCCCCAATTTCGAATCAAGCAACGAGAACAAAAACCACTAGAACAACCAGCACAACAACAACAACAGTAAATCAGAACGCCCTTACAGCAGAATTATGTTCAAGGAGTGGAAGAAGAAGACGAGGAAGATCTGGTAATTGAAATAAATCACTTTTTCACTGTTGATGGTATGCCTATATTTCTGATCGAATATGAAGAGTATGCATAAAGTTATGACATTCAAAAGGATGAAGACTACATGTTGGAAAATGATGTTGTTTTGGAGGCCGAGTTTGATGGTTATCAGTGTGGTTACATGAATGCTTTGAGTGCACAGCAGAGGCAATATGCTTTGAGGAGCAGAGATGTATTGGTCAGTCCTATTCAGAAGAGGAAGGATGTTCAATCGAAAAATGATCCCCCAAATAATCAGAAAAAGGAAAGGAGCTTGCCGATTAGAATTCCAGCAAGGTAAATTAGCCATCAACAAGTGAAGCTGCAAAAGAGAAAGACAATCAGCACACGGATAATGCAACAAAGGATCAAACAGGTAAGAGAGACATCATTATCAAAGAGGTATAAAAAGTCACGTCTTTTAATTTTGAAGGTGAAATTGCTAAATTGAAAGTGTCCATTCCTTTGACTAAGCTTATTAAGAATAGCCATTACAAACATCATGTATCTAGAATACTGCAAATTGATCCTTTGCCTAACATGGTGAATGTTGAGGATGATCACCCTGAACTTATTTTTGGTCCAGCTATAGAAGTTCAGCTAGAAGATAGTGAGGTCCCGCCCTTTTATCTAAGTCTTAGACTGGATGAGTATATTCTACATAATGCTAATTCCAGAGCTTCCCACAATTTGATGCATAAGGCCATCATGGAAAAGTTGGGCCTGGATATCACCTGAAAATATCATGAATTGTACTCATTTGATTCTGGTAGAGTTCATTGCATTGGTCTCATCAAAGATTTGGTGGTTTCTTTAGATCAAATCCCAGCCAAAAATGTCTTGATGGATGTGGTAGTAGCTGATATACCACCTCGATTTGGTATGATTTTGTCTAGATCGTGGGGAGCCAAGCTTAAAGACACTTTACAACTTGACTTCTCTTATGCTACAATCCTTGTTTTTGGTCAATTGAGAAAGTTGTACCAGGAAAAGAAGATGAAGTATATGATCACTAGTAAAGAGAAGCCCATAAATCATCCCATAAATGTTGTACATACTCGTTTAGAGTCTTTTTTTTTGTACAGTAATAGTGGATTGAATGATGTAGATATTCAGCTTGTACAAGTAGATGATGTACCCGAAATTTCCAAGAGTTTTAGAGCAGTTCTTAATCAAGAAAAGGAAAAAATGGCAATTCCTTCTGAGCAGCCTCCACAGGAGCAGCAAGTCAGTGAAGAGTAGAAAAGTGAAGTAACTAGCAAGGGTAAGATCGAAACTAAAGTAGAATTCCAACATCTAGAAGATGAAGCCGGCCTTTGGAGCATGGACTTCGATGGTGCTTTGGGTAAAGATGGTGCAGGTATTGGAATTTGGATTCGAAGTCCTGTTTTTCAGCCATAAAAACTCCCAAGTAATGTTAGAGTGTGTTCCTGAAAATTAGCTTTGGATTGCTCTAATAATGAAGTGGAGTACGAGGCATTGATTACATGTCTAAATTTTTTGAAGAAACTGGGTACGAAAAGGATTTTTGTTTATGGTGATTCAGAGCTAGTGATTAAACAAGTAAAAGGTGAATATCAAGAAAAGCATCCGCACATGAGATCTTATAGAAACACAGTCTTGGACATCTTGAAAATGTTCCTAGAATACACCTTGACAGCGGTGCTGAGAAGTCAAAATATCATTGTGTATTCACTTGCTACACCAGCAAACAATTTGAAAAATCCAATGAATTCTAGCAATAAATTTTAAATTCATGTCAGACATAGGCCTATTGTTCCTAATAATATGAGATATTGGAAAGTTTTCTGGGATGACAATGAAATTAATTCCTTTTTGCAGAATGAAGGGAAGTTTAAGAATGCTTCCATTGATGATGTTTGTGATTCTGATGAACAAGACATTGAGGTAAATCAGATGGAGGTTTTGCAGCTAAAGGATAATGTTATTCCTAGAGGTCTTATACCTGTAGAGGAGTTGTTTGATCAAGATGATGTGGCAAGAAAACCAACCTTGGTTCCTATTGAAAAGGGAGTTGAAGATGTAAACCTTGGGATAGCAGACAATACCAAGCTTGTAAAGTTATCAAAAACATTGTCTCCCAAATCAAGGGCTAAGGATGTTAAGTTACTTTGTGAATTTTTTTATTTTTTTGCGTGGGATTACTCAGCTTTGAAAGTATATGACAAGAACATCATTCAACATACTATTCCTATCAACCCAGATAAAAAACCTTTTAGACAAAAGTTGAGGAGAATCAATCCAAAGCTGCTGCCATCCATCGAGAAAGAGGTAAATAGATTGTTTAAAGATGGTATCATTGTTCCAATTAGATTCTCTGATTGGATTTCAAATTTGGTCCAGGTATGGAAAAAGAATGGAGAGATAAGGCTGTGCATTGATTTCTGGAACCTGAATAAAGTATCCTTGAAAGATAATTAACCTCTTCCTAATATGGACCATATTCTGCCAAGAGTAGTTGGAGCAACACAGATGTCACTACTAGATGGCTACTCAGCTTACAATCAGATCTTGGTGCACGAAAGAGACCAGGACAAAACTGCCTTCACAACACCATGGGGAACTTTTCAGTATGCCAAGATGCCATTTGGGCTGAAGAATGTTGAAGCCACTTTTCAGCTAGTAATGGATATAGCTTTCGCTAACGAGAAGGATGACTTCTTGGTAGTTTATTTAGATGACTTGACGGTATTCTCTGGTTCTGATGATGAGCATTTACACCACCTAAGGATTGTTTTTCAAAAAAGCAGGAAGTTTGGGATTTCTTTAAATCCAAAGAAGAGTCTTTTTTCCATTGAGGAAGGAAAACTCCTTGGTCATATAATCTTTAAATATGGTATTCGCGTTGATCCTTCAAGGGTGGAGGCAATAAAGCAAATAGACTTTCCGCACAACAAAAAGGAGATTCAATATTTCAATGGTAAGATGAACTTCTTACGTAGATTTATACCAAATTTGGCTGAGCATTTGCATGAGTTAACTAATATGTTGAAGAAGGACAACACTATGAAATGGACCGAGGATGCCATGAAATCTTTCAACTTGGTAAAGCTTTCTTTGACCACAACCACGGTTTTGATCATTCCTGATTAGACTCATGATTTTATTATATTTTCATTTGCATCTGAGCACACTTTGGCTGTGGTGTTGATGAAAAAGAAGGAACAGGTGGAGCAGCCCATTGCATTTTTCAGTCAAACCATCAGAGATCCTGCTTTGTGCTATAACATCAATGAGAAACAAGCTTTGGCTCTTATAAAGGCATTGAAGGATTTCCAAGTTTACATTTTGCATTCACATACCATAGCATATGTTCCTAACACAGCTGTCAAAGATGTCCTCATGCAAACTGATCCGGAGGGAAGAAGAGTTAAGTGGATAGCAATGATGTTAGACTATGATCTTGAGATTAAGCCTACCAAACTGATCAAAGGTCAAGACTTGGAAAAACTCATGGATAAGTCGAATCTTCATGCTCTAGACATAAATCTCATTGTAGCAATGTCAAATGACGAAGATGGTGGCACACTCATTCAGGTATCAGAGATGTTTCTCAACTCACCTTGGTATTCTGATATAGTATATGTTCTTTAGCATATTTCTCCTCCTCCCGAAATGTCAAGAAGTAAAGGTAGATCACTAAAACTAAAGTTTGCAAAATTATGAATTTTAGATAGTGCTTTCTATAGGAAAGATCCGGGAGGGGTTCTCCATAATTGTTTAGTTGAAGATGAAGCTCGGCAGGTAATGAATGATTTCCATAGAGGAGATTGTGGGAATCATTTGTTTTGGAAAAAAATAGCCAATAAAATTTTGAGAGCAGGATATTATTGGCCATCTTTGTTTTCAAAGTTATATAAGACACTCATGAGCTACCACAAATGTCAAGTTTGTTAGGGAAAAAGGAAGCTGCTTCCTCTTCCTTTGAAGCCATTTGTAGTTAATGCACCTTTCAAGCAGTGGGGGCTTGATTTCATAGGAGAAATTCATCCTACATCATCAGCATAACACAGATGGATTTTGACGGCTACTAATTACTTCACCAAGTGGATTGAGGCCATTCCAACAAGGCAAGCTACGGACATGGTAATCATTCAGTTTTTAGAGTCCAATATCTTGTCTCGTTTTCGTTGCCCTCACAATATTATTACAGATAATGCAACAACATTTAAGCCAAAGAGAATGGTTGAGTTTTGCGGTAAATATAATATCACATTGGGTCATTCCATGGCATACTACCCACAAGGTAATGGACTAGCTGAGTCTTCAAATAAATCCCTGGTAAAAATTATTAAGAAGATGTTGGAAGCAAACAAAAAGAATTGGCATTGGAAGCTTGTCAATGCTTTGTGGGCCGACAGAGTGAGTAGTAAGAAATCAATAGGTATGTCGCCTTTTGAGTTGGTATATGGTACTGATACAATGTTTCCCACATCCCTTGCAGTCTCGGTCATGAGATTATTGCAGGAAGCTGGTAGTGAAGAAGATGATATTCAGCGCCAGATTAATCAAATGATTCACCTTCAACAAACAAGAGAAGAGGTTTCTCAAAACACTTTCTGACTGCAAGAGAAGATAAAGAAGATTTATGACTGCAAAACCAAGGCAGAAAAGTTTCAGCGTGAAGATGTAGTGCTGTGATGGCATGCACGAAATGAAGAAAAAGGAAAGAATGGTAAGTTTGAAAATATATTGAAAGGACCATATAAAATCTCAGCTTATCAAGGACATAATGCATTTTTATTAAAGGAAATGGATGGTCAAGAATGCTCAGGAGGACCAGTGAATGGTAGGCTCCTGAAACACTACTATTTCTGATGCAGTTTTTTGAAGTTGCTTCACTATCATTGTATATACCAGTTTGCTTTCCTTGCAAGATTTGAAGTACAATATAATTTGAGCTTGGGGCCTGAAGTGAAGGCTATAAAGCTTAAATGATTTGTGCTGAGTTTAATTGGTTTTTTAGTCAGTTGTGGCTCAGTTTTCAGTTTGTATCGAATCATCACTCTCCAAAATTTTCAAATGAATTTTCAGTCTTTCATTTGTTTTACCGTATTGGCCCAATCAGCTAGGCACTTGGTCTACGGTGTTCTTGACCGTCCCCAATAAGGCCAATGTTAGTGTCAGTATATGCATACTTCCATCAAGGATCAAATCTGCTCTTTGCATTTTCATTTTAGGTGTCTCATATTGAATTTTTAATCATTCCATTAGGTCATATTAAAATGGCCCACTGATGTTGTTCAATTGACCTCCTACGTCATTTGTTGTTAAATTGACCTGCTGCATCATTTGTTGTTCAATTGTTGTTCAATTTCTGTTCAATTGACCTCCTGCGTCATTCGTTGTTCAATTGTTGTTCAATTTCTATTTGGAAATATTCTTCTTCTCATTCAGTTGAGGTTTCAAATATGTTACTATAAGTGTCAAGGTAGTTGTCTTTCCATTAGGTTTTAGGGTTCATTTCCAAGGTATTTCCATTAGGTCTTAGGTTCATTTCCAAGGTCAAAAGCATGATTTCAAATGTAAACAAAGGGCAGAAAAAGCATGAGGATTACCAATAAATAAAGATTAGCTACCAATAAAGTCATGATGATTGTATAAAAATCTTTTGTCACTAATGTAATTTTCATCTCAAGAACATGTTTTTGAGATGAAAACAGAGTATTTTTAGTTGATTTATATTCTTTTGATGTAATTCAATCCATTTTGTGTAATAAGTGTTCCCAGCTGCCCCAAACATTTCTCCATGCTACAAGAAAATTAAACCACTGAAGAAATCAGTTCAATCCAAGCATCATCCACCTGAAAAGAGACAAAGAGAGAAAGGTATTAAACAGAGATTTGGGGGAAAGAAGAAAAAGTTACAAAACATTATAAAGTAGGTTTTTCTAATGAAAAATAGAAATCAACCTATATATAATATGTCACACTCCTTTTCCAAATTCATCATTCTCATTTGACAAAGAGAAAGAGAAGCAATGAAGGGGAGAGGGGAATTGAGGCCAATTGGTGGCTAAGGAGAAGAGGTGTTGCACATAAGGGACAGGGCGCTGCGCATAGAGCAATTTAAGGAGGCGTTGTGCACAGATGTCGAAGCATTGTGCATAGGGATGGAGCGTTGCGCATAGGTGAGTTTCTCCAGTGCAAATTTGAATGGCGCAGTGCGTAGAGCCGAAGCGCTACGCACCTGTAGGTGGCACTGCGCATAGGGCCAAGAAGTGCCAAAACACCCTATCAACCACCCAAAACGTGTTGTTTGCCTTCTATAGCTTACAAACAAGTAAGTGTAATCTCTGAGCTATCCTCTTGGCATTCAATTCATCATTTTGAAGTTGGTTTTCTATTTCAAAAATCAAACCCTAGATTGCCTACAAATTCCTCCATATCCCTTTTACTCTAATTCCCTCAAACACTTCCCTCCATATCTATTATTCCCTAATCCCCAGAGAAAAATCCTAAAACCCTATTTACTAAACAGTCCCTATCTAAGAATAATACCCTCCTTCTTATTCTCATATTATATATATTCCATCCTACACCACATAAGTTCATCTCCCCTTCCCCTATCCCTAATCACCAATACTCAATCCTTCATTATCTTCTCTAGGGTTACACAACTTCAAAATTCAAAAAACATGGACAAAGAGGATAACGATTATGAGGAGGAGGAAAACAGTGGCAGTGAAAGCATGGGAGATGAACCTCAACATCAGAGAAAACCACATAAGGGAGGTAGAATTATCAGAGAGGAACCATCCAACATCAGAGAGATATAGGCTTCTCATAAGACCATCACTTGTTTCAGGCATCTAGGGTGTTACAAGTTTTGTGAGCAGGTGGAAAGAGTTCAACATCATCCTAAGTTGACCAGGCTTTTTGTAGCCAATCTCCGTGATAAAAAGGTAACTCTTGTTGGGGTGACATTTACAGTTTCATCCTCCATCATTGCTGATGCTACAAAGATTTCGAATGTGGGGAAAAATGGTATAAGGCACAAGATTTGCATGAGCACTAATTTGATCCATACATCAAATCCAGGTACAGAAATGAAAATAAGAGAACTTTTCCTTTCAATTTCCTTGAAGACAAGTATGCCCCGATGATGAGGATGATTATGAAGTATTTTACATGCGAGGGAAGATTTTCTAGATTGTACACTTATCATATTAGCCTTCTTATGCATTTCACAAGAGTGAAAATGTTTAACGTCCCGTATTTCTTATCCAAGAACATTGAGAAGATGATCTACATTGTACAGAAAAATCCATATCGCCAGTAGATGAGTAGTATCTATCACTATTCCATGATTAAGATAATTATGCTACATCATCTCAACCTCCTCAACATCTCCTGGGATACATTTATTTCCAATGACATCTTCAAAGGTCCTTAGATTCTTGCACTGGTGCCTCAAGAAGCAGAAAGGTCTTCCAGTAGTGCCAAAGTAAAGAAAGATGAGAAGGTTAAAGAGACTAAAGTTGTTGAGGATCTAGAAGCCTACAAGTCATATCAGGGAGGGGCTAGAAAGTTGTTTGCAGCAGATAGGCAAGTGTTTACTCCACTTGATGTGGAAGGGGCCTTGCCTTCTTCATCAACTCATAGGAAAATTCTTGCTCCACAAAATGTGGAAGGGGCTTTTCCTTCTTCATCAACACAACAGGTACAATAGGTTCAGCAGCTGCATAAAGGGAAAGAAAAGGTGCTGGAGGAAAGCCTTCATGATGAGGAGGAAAAGGATTTTGATTTGATGGAAGATGATGAACCAGAACAACCACACATCCATCATGGCATTGAGATAGTTGACTTGGAGGCCCAAGATGAGGCAACAAATGAAAACATAACCATAAGGGAAAAAGATGCACAGATCCAAGCACTGATGGACAACTTGGCGAGAGCTAAGTATGTCATTTCATACCTTGAGCAAGATAACAAGTAGCTAATTGACAAACAAGTCCTCATGGAGCTGGAACTTCTTGAAGCAAAGAGGCAAAGTGACAAGCGCAAGTTAGTAATGCAAGAGGAAGGAACGCAGGCTACCTTGATTGAAAAACAAAGAATTGAGAAGGAAATTGAGGAGGATAGAGAAGCTTGGCTTGACAGGGTCAATTTGCATTTGGAGAAGCTACTACAAAAGGCCAGTAGGGATAATCAAATCATCAGGCACATGGCTTGCCATTACAGGACCCAGAACAAGATTTGCAACATAAGGGTCAAGCAAATGAAAAGAAGGCTAAAAGAAGCACTCAAAGGAAAAAAGGAGGATGATAGACTTAGGTTGCTTGCTGAAGCTTCCTTAGCTGACCAAGACACTTGATGGTGGTGTTCCCCACAAAAGTTTGAGCAAGTTTTGAAGAATTTGGCAATTTTTGACATAGAAATTTTGGCTCTATGCGCAGTGCCACTGGCGGTACGATTTTCCTAGGGGAATGCAATTAGGGAATGGTAAATTTGTTTGGATTCATAATGATGAGTACATGCACCATGAGCATTTTCTCAGTTTTTAGAGAAGAACTGGTCAACCAAAAGGTCAAAAAACACCTACAAAATGACCTTTCTGCCCTTTTTGGGACACACGGAAGCAGTCTTGGGAGAATCAGTTTTTGAGGGATTACATGAGCTTCAAATGAAACAATTCAAGATGCTATGGAAAGCATATGGGAAGGGATTTACAATGAGATATCATGAGCAGAATTTGGACACTGGGAAGGCCTCCAAAATGGCCCTACAAAAAGCGTTGTGCATAGGAAAAAAATTGTGTTGAGTTTCCATTTCACTATGCCTTGACTATAATTTTGGGTTTCTTCTCATGGATGGTGTTTTACTGATGTAAATGATTATTAGGCATATAAATATGATGGATAAGAAGTATTATAAGGTAGATTCATTATATTAAAAGTTATCTTGAGGACAAATGAATCAGTTTCCTCACTTTTAGAGGCAAGTTGTTAGGATGCCTAGATTCCAGTTTCTTGTTCAGTTTTGGTTAGATTAGCTCCTCATATTAGGGATTCGACCCCTGAGGATGGGAGGATATTGAATCAATGTCTATATCTTCTTATTCTTTCTCATTGTAAAGGGTTGGACTCAGTTGGATGGTTATGCTTTGAGTAGACATTATTTTGTATCAGTTTTTAGCAGGAGATTAATTAAAAGTTGCAGCTATTTCTTTGGGATCCATGTGGTATGATGATCAGTTCAGTTTTCTCTATTGTGATCATATGTTAAAAAAAATGTTGTACTTCATCGATCATTTCATTTCACTTAAGTGGATGTTTTCAAGTTGATAGGAATAAACCATAATTTTATGCTGTATTTTGGGAATATATTCACAGTCTGTGTTTTCTTCAGTTTAGGAAGAATCCATGTTGCTTACATGCTCTTTCTAGCTCCTCAATTGTCTTGAATCACTTCACTTATCAACCCTAGAGTGTTGAGCCTTGTTCCTACCTTTCCCAATCAAACACCTTGCAATTTTGACCTAATTTCCTTGCCCTAACTTTTTGGCTCCTCCTGATCTAGAAAAACCCTTCAAAATCAATTCAAATATTGTGCTACTATACCTAGCATAATATCAGTTTCTAGATCCAGTCAATTTGGCTGAGATCCTTACAGAGAGAGCCTTCTCCTGGCCTAGTAGGGCTAGCTACTTAGCTAAGTGTGGTTTATTGTTACCCTTGCATTGCCTTCCTTCAGCCCGAGGTTAAATCTAGGTGATAACACTGGGCATAGCTTTTGATAAACTTTATGTAATATCCCGTATGTCCCAGAGTAGCGTGTAGCTATTTCACACTCCTCGGCACTTCCAAGTTTAGTATCAGCGCGATCTTCACGAGGTCTACCATCAATCCTTATCTGCAAACCACATGGCCCAATAGGTTCCCAAAAGGAATGAAAAACAGACACTTCTTGAGATTAAGCGTGATCTGATATCTTCGACAAGTATCCAACATCAAGCGCAAGCTCTCTACATGGTGCTTAACTAACCCAAATATAGTCCAGACTTCAAAATATACCTCAAGGAACTTATGAATAAATTCCTTGATGCTGCAACAACCACGTGCGAAAATATTACAGGTGCATTCTTCAATCCAAACGACATTACAATGTATTGAAAATAACCCCACTCAGTCACGAAGGTTGTCTTGCTCCTATCCTCTAGTGCGATTTTTATTTGGTGCAATCCAGATGTTGAGCAATGAAAAAGGTATGCATTTGCCATTTATTTCTTTAATCTTTTCCTTTGGATCATAACTACTTTACATTCTAAAATGGTAATATGTTAAAGAATTACGGTAGAATTAAGGAGATTTGCGATTGATACAAAATAATTGATTATTGTCTTTTTTCTATACGGAAAATGAAGGAAATGGAAAACCACTATTCGGAAGAAAAAGACAAAGCATAAGCGATTGTTGTCCCTTCCCTAGGAAGCCGTATCGAGACAAGGAGATCAAGATTGGAGCACATAATCCAGGAGAAGAAAGGGAAAGCGTGACATCAGTGCAAGAAGACAAAACAACAAATTGGAAAATAAATATAGAGTGAATCCCTCAAGATCCTTTGATCCTGAGGGATCGCTGCTTCAGAGCTTATCTACACTCTTGATATATTCACCTGGCCATTATAAAAAGGGACAACGCTTGTAGCCCGGGGGGGCATGTATTATCATTTTGCAGAAATTACTGTTGTAATCTCAACTTTGAAGATCGATAGTTGTAAACTTTGCTATACATGATTAATATATAACTCAGTTGCTGTTCCATTATCTAACCCTGGAGTAAACTCAGCGGTGCTTCCCTGGTGGCTAAGGGCCTGGCCCTGGTGGATTCACCTATTTCCTGTATCACTATTTTCCAATTACAATCTTGGGTGGTTTGATTTCCTTTGCATTTCCTTAATTCGCTTTATTCTGTAATCATTTGTTTATGAACATTTCGTGGAATTGCTCTATTATATCAAAATCACAATTGGATTGCGTTGGTGACAAAATTATTAATTATAACTTGAAATGTCCTGCTATTCATTCTGATCTAATACTACGTTGTCTAATTCAGATTATTGTTCATTTAATTGTTGCTCACTTATAATTGTGGTTGTTGTTCAATTAAGTTACTGTTCAATTATAACTACGATTGTCATTCCTTTAATACCTGCGATTAATGTTCATGCTGATAGAATAAGGTTGTTGATTTAGTTTAACTTATAGTCGCCGTGTGTTTCTAGTTGATTTGCTTTGCTGTTCTGTTGGATTAAGATTGTTGTTCAATTCATTTCTGTTAGGATAAACTCTGTTGTTTAATTCATTTCTGATAAATCAAGCTTTGCTGTTCAGTTTTTCAATAGACTTAGTTGTTGTTCCTTTTCTATCAATTGAATTGCTATTTCTAGTTATTTTCTTTAGTGTGGATTGAAGGATCTACAACTGTAAAGGACACTGACTACCACTGTCTAAGTTCTCAGATTGGAGATCTTGCCTATGATTGATTTTCATTTGCATCAGTTTACAGGGGAGAGAGTTATCATTACTGAGTCCTCGACTGATGATTGTTTGAGTGAATGATTTAGTTATAGAACATTTTAGTTTCTTGCTATTCCAATTAGATTTTGTTTCCAGCATTCATTTATCTTTGCATTTTAAAGCACTATACTGCAAAACATTACTCTTGAGCAAGTGACCGCCTTAGACTAAGTACACTCTTGAGATAAAAAATCGTCCCTGGGTTGATAATTAATGTAGGATAAATAGGGGTTAAAAAGACACCTTTTATCGCTCAACATTTTGGCGCCGTTGTCGGGGAGATTGTAGCCATTTGGTTTTTTTTAAAAGAGAGTAGTGTGCATTTGATAAGTGCCTGCTAGGAGAGAATTGGGTATTAAAAATGAAAGGTAAGAACCTGCATACGAAGCATGTAATAGCCCTACTCCCCCACACGCTTTCCTGCAGATTTGTTGATTACTTTGGGTAGAAATAAGTATTTGAGTTGTGTGCATGACTAAGCAAAAAAGCTTGAAAAGAATCCAAAACCACTACCCAAACCTGATAAAGCTAAGGGACCGGTGACCCTTGGCTGATCGACCTTTATGGATGATATCATCAAGAAATCAGAATCTCAACCATCAGTAGGTCCGAGAAAAGTTTCTTCTAGACAACCTACTAGCTCTCTTTAGGCCACAGAATCACCAATTGTAGCCTTTGCTGAGGTGCATAGCCAAATAGAAGAAACCGAGCAAGATTTTCAAGAAATTGAGAATTCTCGCCCAATTTCTTTACAAGAAGGAAACTCTAGTAATCTCTATGAAGGAGGAGGATAAATAGGGGAAATAGAAGAACCAAGATCCCCTCCTGGAGTAGTTCAAACAATAAGTAGCTCAGATAAGGGAAGTGTTGTCAAGATCATCGAAAACAAAGTTGAAGAACCTGAAAAGCCAAAATTCCCCCAGATAATAGTTCAGCAAGGAACATTCATCATCCCAGACCAAGGAAGTGTTGTTAAGGCCATTCCTACTCCTTCTAGTCAGCCTAGGAATAACTCCCTAGAAATCCCAGAAGGATATTGGCACATATTTGATCAAATGGCCCAGAACCAGCAAACACCTCAAACCTCCACACTACAATATCCCATTGTGGACACTGCAGTAAACACACCTATGAAAGCCATACCTCTGCATCATATCCCTACATTCCATGGTTTAACATCGGAAGACTCAGATGCGTTTCTATTCAAATTCGATGTGTTATGCTGGGGGTATGACTACACAACAGACCCCCAAAAACTAAAACTATTTCCCTCCACAATAAAAGGAGTGGCTCTATGATGGTTTATGGGGTTAGGTGGAGGCGTTATAAACGACTGGGATCAAATGAAAGTTGCCTCTCTAAAAAAATATTAGGATTACTGCAGGTCCAAAGAATTAAAGGATGAAATATTTCAAATGACAGCTAGACCTAATGAAACATTGGACGAATATGTAGAGCGCTTTCAATACGATCTCTAGAGATATCCTTATGCATCTTTACCCTTACCTGACAATGTGTTAAAAACTATATTAATTAAAGGGATGAAGGAACAATGGGTTGAAACATTAAAAATTATGGGAAAAGGTGACATATATCAGGAAAGTTTTGCTGACATTATTGATTTATGTATCAGGAGTTCGAGAGGCAATAGAAGGCTAAAACCGATAGAACGCAACATAATCACAAGGGACAACAAGATCTCCGGTGGAGGTGTAACCCGCGTAGAAATTGGGAATCTACTGGAAGACTTCAAAATCGATATTCTAGGGACTCTAACAACACAGCTTGACATTATGCAAGCTAAACAAAAGCAAGAAGAAGCAGAGAAAAATTTGGCAATATTCTACCCAAGATGCAGAAATAAGCACAACCATAAAGAGTGCCCGCTGGATACAGTCCAAGTCTGTGCCATCTGCACGAAAGACCACTCCACAGAAAATTGTCCCTCACTCTCGGGCCTGAAAGCAGTCTACAAGGAAGCAGAAGAAGAAACAGAACCAGTGTACCTACTCAATCAGCGCCGTCAATGGCAGCCATGACAAATAGGTATGCCTGTTGATCCATCCTCTTCTTTTCAGTCTCCTCAGTATAATGCTCAGCAATATAATACAATGTGGCAAAATTAGCCACCTTTCCCCAGCTGGTCACAATAGCCATTTCCTACATCACCATGGCCAAATCAAACAAATCAAACCAATTGGCCAAACTTCCCTTACTATCCACCATTTTGGAAAAATAATGCATATCCGACACAATGGTCACCCTCCACCTCGTAGAGTCAAACCTGGCAGTCAAACTGGCAAAGACCTATGAATCAGCCAACCGGAACGATTCCTCTCCCTCAACCTACACTGCCAGCACCATATACATTGCAACAAAATCCTCAGACCAACTTAAGACCGCAACTCCTAGCCCAACCCAACCCGAACCCTAATAATAGACCGGTTCAATTTGTTCAAATAACCTAAGCACCATAACTAGAAACCGAGTTAAGGGAGTGCAACAACCTTCAATTAAGGTCTGAGCGCATAAAAGAAACTGAGGGAGATAAAAATGCTCAAGTTGAAAATCCATTTCCTTCATAACAAGCAGTACAAGAAGAGGAATTAGTTAGACAACAAACTCATGATCAGGCAACCACCTCTTCTCTTCCATTCCTAGAAAGACTAATCATACCACGCCCAATAGAACATCTTGACTTTGACCTTCTGGGAGAACTAAGAAATTTGTGTATAAAGATCCCACTCCTCCAGGCTATCCAAGATATCCCAATCTATGCAAAAACCATCAAAGAGTTATGTATAAAAAAGCCAAAGAGGAGAATAACAACTAACCCAACTGTCCAAGTAGTCGGCACCCTATCTAACTTACTATTAGGAAGAGAGGCACCCGTAAAATATGATTACGCAGGGACTCCTATAGTTACGGTGCAAATCAATGGACACTCCTTTCCAAATGCCTTAGTTGATTTGGGGGCTGCAATTAATATTTTGACAACCACCACGTGTCAAAAACTTGGCGTTACATCATTAGATCCAACTACAACCCTATTGGAACTAGCTGACCGATCAATAGTCAGACCAGAGGGTACACTACATGATGTAATGGTATCTGTGGACTCCTGGGAATACCCTGCCGACTTTCTGATAATTAACCCCAAAAACCGACTAGATGGACACCCTTTAATCTTAGGTAGACCTTGGCTAGTAACTGTTGATGCTTACATTGGCTTCCGACAAGGAAGTATGACTATAACTAGAGGGAGTAATGTTAATAATTTAGCTCTATACCCTCTAGAACAACCAAGATTAACAATAATGAAAACTAACAAACAACTTGTATCATATCTCACAGAAAACATTAGATCACCATTAACTATAGAAGATGCCCTTGAATTTAAAGACCAAATAGAGGACGACATCATTAACAACTTCATTAACCAATCCGAATCTAGATCCCATGTACAATGCCATATGATAGAAGCAGCATTTGATAATGAACTAGAAGAAGATCCCCTCAAAGACACCCATGATCAATCTATACTGACTACCTCTGTTTACAATAGCAAAACTATAGAAATTGAACCGGGAAAAACTTTGAACATTAACAAAAATCTGACAGCTGAACAAGAGGAAAAACTGGTCCAACTTCTGAGAAAATATAAGGAAGCCTTTGCATGGGACTACCCAGACATGAAGGGAATTGACCCCCAGCTATGCACACACCACATATATACGGAAAAATATGCTAGGCCCATTCGCCAACCTCAAAGGAGATTGAATCCTCACCTGAAAGACATTGTGAAAGCTGAGTTACAAAAACTTTTAGATGTAAACTTTATTTATCCAATCTCCGATAGCAAGTGGGTCTCTCCACTAGTAGTGGTGCCAAAGAAGAATGGAAAATGGAGGATATGTGTAGACTACAGAGAATTGAACAAAGCAACACAAAAAGATCACTTTCCCCTTCCATTCATTGATCAAGTATTAGATTCATTAGCAGGAAAGAAATTCTTTTCTTTCCTAGATGGCTTCAGTGGATATAGTCAGATTTAGATTGCCCCTAAAGACCAAGATAAAACTACTTTTACTTGTCCATGGGGAACATTCGCTTACAGAGTCTTACCCTTTGGCCTATGTATTGCCCTGCCACATTTCAAAGGGCTATCTTAAGAATTTTTTCAGACTTAATAAATGAAGGGCTCGAAGTATATATGGATGATTTCACACCATATGGAGATGATTTTGAGCCAGCACTAGACACATTGGAAAAGGTGCTACAAAGATGTATTGCCACTAGGCTTTGCTTAAGCCATGAAAAGTGTCATATGATGATGACCAAGGGACTCATCCTACATTATTATATCTTAGCAGCTGAGATATAGGTAGACCTAGCTAAAATTCAGATAATCTTGTTAATACCTATGCCTACTACACAAATAGAGGTACGCAGTTTTATGGGATTCTCTGGTTATTATAGAAGATTCATAGAACATTTTTCTCAGATTGCTGCACCTTTATATGCACTAACAAACAATGTTGATTTTATTTGGATAGATAAATGCGACCGTGCTTTCGAGGATCTAAAGAAGCTTGTATCAACAGCGCTAGTATTAAGGGGCCCAAATTGTGATTTACCATTCCAAATTTCATCTGATGCTTCAGACACAGCTATTGGAGTAGTTCTTGGGCAGGAAGAAGATAAAAAGCCATATGCAATTTATTATATTAGCAAGAATCTATCTCCTGCTGAGCTAAACCATACTGTAACTGAAAAAGAGTTTTTAGCTGTAATACATGCTGTAAGTAAATTTAGGCATTATATCACTGGATATCCTGTTGTTTTATATACAAATCACTCTGCCATAAAATATTTAGCAAAAAAACCTGTTACAAATGGTAGAGTAACAATATGGTTGATTTTATTGAAGGAATTTGACATCACAGTAAAAGATCGACCTGGAAAAGAGAATCTTGTCGCTGATTTTCTCTCATGAATGCTGAAGCCAGTGGATGCAGCAGCAGTCAAAGATCAATTCCCAGATGAACATTTGTTTGTTGTTACTATTAGAACACCATGGTATGCTGATGTTGCAAATTATTTAGCAGTAGGTAAATTACCCAAACATCTAACCCCCAATGAATGAAAATAGATAGTACAACGCAGCACCCGATTCTCATGGATTGGGGGCTACCTATTTCTTATAGGGGCAGAAATGCACATCAAAAGATGTGCCCGCAAAGATGAAATATTTGACATTCTGAAAGCTTGTCATGACAGACCATGTGGTGGACATTTCGCAGACCACAAAACTAGTCACAAGGTTTTACAAACAAGGTATTACTGGCCTACGATCTTTAAAGATGCTAAGAAGTTTGTATAGGCCTGTGATAGTTGCCAAAGGGCAGGACGCCCTGGGAAATCTAATGAAATGCCTTTGCTACCGCATTTAGTAATTGATCCATTCGAGCGCTGGGCACTCAAATTTATTGGTACGATTAACCTATCACCAAATCAGAAAACATACATATTGGTAGCAACAAAATATGTTACCAAATGGGTTGAAGCAGAGGCACTACCAAGAGCTACAGAGGACTTTGTGATTCATTTCATGTTCCAAATATTTGTGTGATATGGCCTCCTGAGGGAAATAATTAAAGATGGAGGGCCCCAATTTGTAGGTAATAAAATTGCTTCAACATTAAAAAATTACCACATTCGGCACAAAATTACAACCCTTACCACCCGCAAGCAAATGGCCAAGTAGAGAGCATGAATAAGGTGATAGAGGCAATACTTACAAAAATGGTTGCATCGCACAGACGTGACTGGGCTTCAAGATTTTTGGAAGCCTTATGGGCATACCGAACAACGTGGAGAAATACCACCAACCATTCACCATATCAGCTAGTATTTGGGAAAGAACCCATCTTTCCGATAGAATTCGAGATACAAACATTAAGAACAACATAGGAGGTGGGTTTGAATTTAAATGAGGCCCAGACTAACAGATTACAACAAATTAATGAGCTAGATGAAATCAGGCTCTCGGCTCTTCAACACACTGCATTAATTCAACAGCAGAGAGCAAAATGGCATGATGCCCTTATCAAAAAGAAAATCTTCCACGAAGGAGACTGGGCACTCCTATATGATTCCAAGTTTCAGGATTTTCCGGGAAAACTCTAGACTCGATGGCTTGGACTGTATGAAATATAGAAAGTGCATGACAATGGCACCATTACTTTGACTACTATTGACAGATCTAGACATTCATTTAAAGAAAATGGTCACCGAGTGCGACTGTACCATAAACCGCTCACTCGGGAATCCTTTTACCAGCAGCTACGGGAAGATTCTAATATGCAGATTCTTGCTGAGGAAAATAATCCTTCCTCAGCATTAGTTCACTGAATAACTCTTTTGCTTCCAAATTTTGTATATAAGTTTTTCTTTCCTGCTTGTATAAACTACTTTCTGTACAAACTTTTTTTTTCCTTGCTGTTCCTTTTCAAAGGAACAACACTTTCGCATTTTTGCTGTTCCTTTTCAAAGGAAAAACACTTTCACATTTTTGTTGTTCCCTTTCAAAGAAACAACATTTCCACATTTTTGTTGTTTCTTTTCAAAGGAACAACACTTTCGCATTTTTTTTGTTCCTTTTCAAAGGAACGACACTTCCACATTTTTGTTGTTCCTTTTTAAAGGAACGACACTTTCGCATTTTTGTTGTTCCTTTTCAAAGGAACAACACTTTCGCATTTTTGTTGTTCCTTTTCAAAGGAACAACACTTTCGCATTTTTGTTGTTCCTTTTCAAAGGAACAACACTTTCGCATTTTTGTTGTTCCTTTTCAAAGGAACAACACTTTCACATTTTTGCTGTTCCTTTTCAAAGGAACAACACTTTCGCATTTTTGTTGTTCCTTTTCAAAGGAACAACACTTTCGCATTTTTTGTTGTTCCTTTTCAAAGGAACAACATTTCCGCTAGATTGCATTTTTGTTGTTCCTCTTAAAGGAACAACACCTCTGCCAGATTGCATTTTTGTTGTTCCTCTTAAGGAACAACAGCTATTCCATCTAAGGAACAACAATTGTTCCATCTAAGGAACAACACTTTTTGAGTGCATTTTTGTATGAACATCATTCTGAGAATTTCTTGTGAATAATGGTTCATTTGTCATGATCCCTTCACGGCATAAATTTAAATTCATGTAAGAATGCAAAACCAGAGGATACTGAAATCAACAAACAAAAGAAAAATCGCTATCCTTAGAGAAACTGCTTGGTATTGATAAGAAAAAGGGGGGAAAGGATACAACTATTTATATCACTTTGCTGTTTTTATTTCCACTAAAACTAAGTGATTAATTATTTTTATCATGTTGGTTCTTCCCTACTCCTCATAACTCTCTTTGATTATTATTATTGAATAAGAATAAGGGTATAATTTTCTCTATTGAGATGTTCAGACTTCTTCGACCATCCCTACTCTTAAGGAGTGATGAGCCATACTCTATATATAAATAGGAAGTGCTATATAAAAGAAAAAGAAAAGAGAGAAAAAAATGTCTATCTGATCACTAACAATTCTATGATTTGGTAGATGGAGGATAGGGGGTCTCATCAAGAGCCAGCCTACCATGTTCATAAGGAAGCAATGAAGTGGCATTCCCATTATGGCCACCACACCAGGGAAATGATCCAAGAGGCACATAAGAACAATAAAAGCCCTTGGAACAGGAGGTCTCATCATGAGCTGGCCTACCCACCTTTCATTCCTTCCTGGTGAATGGCATTGAGACTCATCTGGTTACCAAGCCAGCTCAATGGCCTCCATTCTCTCAAAAAGCACTTTCCTAGGCATACATAAAGGATTATGGTTCCAAGGGTGAAAAAAGCAACTTTGTCAAGGTTATGAACATCTATGGGCTACAGAGCTCTGCTGATGGTATTGAAGTCATATTGCTACACATCTTATATCTTTATCTTGATCTCAAATGAGAGTATGTTCTAAAATCCTTTCGAACCTATTACACATGAAATATTGTTTAAAAATCAATCATAATGGTTAAATGGATAATGACCGCATAAGCACTTTTACTTATGTCAGCTATCCTCTCCCCTATTTTTCACATCATTTCATAGCATTTCTATATCTATTTGCAATTTTCATCATAAGCCTCGATTTCAGTGATTCACTACTTTTGTAATCATGACATGAATATATACGTCATTCCTTTTTTCTGTATGGTTATCGTCCAGTATGTCACTCCTCCATTTGCCATCTGAGGATGACTTATAAAGGGGGGCGCGGGTGATCTCCAAAATACACTGGCAGATGTGTCAATTCCTTATTTGGAGGTACTACAACTCCATCAGATCTTAGAAATAGCAAGTTTAATGATATTGACATTTTCCAATATGCACAACTATGCTGTTCCATTGTCATTTCTATGTTTTGAAAAAATTAACAGTGTGCTAAGCTTAGACAAAATGGGAGGCAGAGCAATACGCAGCGAACCACAAGTGCTGATAATTTCTGACGCTACACGAGCAATTCTGGAAAGAGCAGGATGGATCAATTACCTTACATGGCTATAGCAATCCCATGAAACGGTGGCCATTAAATTTCTGTAGAATTTGCAGGAAGATTATTCCATGGTGAGGGGAAGGTGAATAATGGTAATAAAGGTGGTAATTGCCAAAGTATCTGGACTATCGACAGTCGAACCAGTATGGACCTAGAAAAAGTGAGACTTCGAGATGCTACAGCCATCTTCCGGGACAAAGGACAAAACCTTACTGTCAAAGGAAAGGCAGTCCTGCCTGCAACCCTGGGAGAACCATGGGTAGAATTAGCCAGAATAGTGCAAAGCTACATCACATGCGATGGGAGAAAGGATGTGGTAAGACCACACCATCTCAAATTATTAGCAGTATTAAGAGAGAAATGTGCTATAAATTTGCCTGCATATTTAATTTCTTTATTGCATGGCACCGCTCGGAGCATACGGAAATCACGTCATACAGAAATGGTAGTAAGTCATCATGGTTTAATTCAATTAATAGTCAGTTATAGTCTTGCTCAGCAGCAGTCTAGTTGGGAAGAATTGGTATTTTCAATAGATGGGGGATTGGCCTTACCAGCCCCGAAAAGAAAAAGAACCACCAGCACATCAACTAGACCGTAGAAATGTAGACAATCCCTTAGATCAAGGAGAAGCAAGGGAATGTTGGGAAATCTCCAAGATAACAATAGCCAACCCTTAGAAATACTGGACTCCGAGGATGAGCAACCCCCACAACTCGAAGGAGGGGAAAATGTGGAAGAAGAATGGGAAGAAGAATTGGAAGAAGAATTGGAGGAAGAAACTGAGCACTCTGGTACAAGTCCACTACAAAGTCCATTGCAGGAAGGCAAATTGGCCCAAATTTTGGCCAATATGGGTGATCATATTCAACCACAAAGCCCGCTCAACCTCAATATTGAGGTAGCACAATCACAGGAACGCTCTGCTCACAGTGAGAGTGCATCCAAGGAGATGAATGACAAGGAAGAGGAAGAAGCATAGTCACAGGAACACTCTGCTCACAATAAGATTGCATCCGAGGGAATGAATGGCGAGGAAGAAGAAGAAGCAGAAGCCTCTCTGGAAGTGGCAAATCAAACGAAGGTTACCTCCCATGAGGAACCAAATCGGGATGACGAGATCACTGAAGAAGAGTTCCAAACAGAAAATATGAAAACAAGCCAGGGCGAGGGTACAGTCCCTGAAGAACAAAACCCAATTAAGAATCTAAGTCCAGTCGAGGAAATAGTTGTTCCTCCCAAGAAAAAGAAGAAGAAGATGAATGAAATTAAGAGGCTACGAAAGGAACAACAAAGGCTACTAAATGTAATAAAACAACTCAGACAGTAGATAAGGGCCCTAAAAATGGGGAAAATCTCAAAAAGAACCCCAAGAACAAGAGATGCAGCCACCCAAACAAAACCCCATAAAATAAAGGCCATGGGGACTCAAACGGAGCCCATATCCATTCAGGGCAGCAAGGAACAACATGCAGTTGTTACAGATGCAGTGGCCCAGACAGAAGATACACCAGCCTATAATAAGGATGTCCAAACAAAGGCACTATCCTCTAGCATCATGACTGACCAGACAATTTATGATAAAGGGACACAGGCTGCAGGAACCAGATGTCGCAATAAGAAGATCCAGGTAGATCTTTAGCCCAAAAGTGTTTCGATGGATAATGATCCTAGGATAGTGAAACTCCAAGAGGATTTGGCACAGGCTCAGCAGACGATAGGAAAACTCACAGAAGAGATTGTTCCTCAGAAGAAACACCAAAAGTTACAGCAACAATTTAAGAACGTCAATGCATCGGAGAGTGGGGCCTTGGATAAATGTCACAATGCAGAGGAAAATGTTGAAAAGGTAACAAATAAGTTAAACTCAGTCATAAGCCGAATGGATACCCTCTATGCTCTATATACTGATGTTCTGGCATGTAGGGAACCTACCAAAAATTATTCTTTTTTTTTTGTTAGAAAGGTATTTACAGTTAAAAATTAAGGCTGTCAAGGCAGTGGTACCTATAGAGTTAAAAAATATTGATGATTTCATAAATTGATGTAAACATTATAGAGTGAAAGTCCAGTGATTGCTATGTGAATTTTATTTGCATAATTTTGTGTTGGAGGAGGAAATGGAAAAGAATCCCAGTCCTTTTGTGGGTGATATCCAGTTTTAGGCATTCATCTCATTTGCTATTAACTAGATAAAGTGGCTCAAGGTCCATAATACTTTTCAGAGACAAGAAAATAGGATGGACCTCTGGGTTAGAGGTGAACCAAAAAACCCATCGCAATTGTGGGCTAAGCATAAAAGCTTAATGAAAAAGGAGGGTGTGATCCAGATCTTGGGACCCATCCATAAAGCAATTGTCTAGAGAGGAGTAGAATACTTCCTTTCAATCAAAGACCCTGCCATAGCAGCAGCTAAACTTCGATGGAAGACTTCCAATCGAAATATCTAGGACAGAGAACCCTTCAATTATAAAAATTTTAAATTAGCTGTCAATCGCCTGGTTACCTATAGTAACCTCATCTTGAGAGAAGGCCCACTTTGGCTAGGTTGTAGATTTCGAAGCCCCATTATCTGGTATCCTGCAGCAGGATATAAGGCTATATATGAATTGCCTGAGGGGCAGACAGGAGCCATTTTTGAAGTTTTAGCTACAAATCATGGTTTTAGACCACTTCATGAAATTCCCTCTCCATCCTATTCCCTAACTACCTTGCATGTAAATTACATGGTTTTCATGAGGACATGAAAAAGGGTAAGCAACGAGGTGTGTTCAACGATGGAAAAGGTATGCATTTGCCATTTATTTCTTTATCTTTTCCTTTGGATCATAACTCCTTTACATTCTAAAATGGTAATATGTTAAAGAATTATGGTAGAATTAAGGAGATTTGCGATTGATACAAAATAACTGATTATTGTCTTTTTTCTATATAGAAAATGAAGGAAATGGAAAACCACTATTCGGAAGAAAAAGACTAAGCAGAAGCAATTGTTGTCCAAGCCGTATCCAGAAAAGGAGATCAAGATCGGAGCACATAATCTAGGAGAAGAAAGGGAAAGCGCGGCATCAGCGCAAGAAGATAGAATGATAAAGTGGAAATTAAATATAGAGTGAATCCCTCAGGATCCTTTGATCCTAAGGGATCACTGCTTTAGAGCTTATCTGCACTCTTGGTATATCTGCCCAGCCATTACAAAAAGGGACAATGCTTGTAGCTCGAGGGGGCATGTATTATCATTTTGCAGGAATTACTGTTGTAATATCAACTTTGATCATCGCATCTCTTTGAAGAGCGATAGCTATAAACTTTTCCATACATGACTAAAATATAACTCAGTTGTTGTTCGATTATCTGATCCTAGAGTAAACTTAGCAGTGCTTCCTTGGTGGCTAAGGGCCCGGCCCTGGTGGATTCACCTGCTTCTTGTATCACTATTTTACAATTACAGTCTTGTGTGGTTTGATTTCCTTTGCATTTCCTTAATTTTATTTATTTGGTAATCTTTTGTTTATGAACATTTCACGGAATTTCTCTGTTATATCGAAATCACAATTGGATTGTGTTGGTGACAAAATTATTAATTATAACTTGAAATGTCTTGCTATTCATTCTGATCTAATACTGCGCTGTCTAATTCAGATTTTAGTTCATTTAATTGCTGCTCACTTATAATTGCGGTTGTTGTTCAATTAAGTTAATGTTTAATTATAACTGCGATTGTCGTTCCTTTAATACCTACGATTAATGTTCATGCTGATAGAATAAGGTTGTTGATTTAGTTTAACATATAGTCGTCATGTGTTTCCAGGTGATTTGCCTTACTGTTCCATTGGATTAAGATTGTTGTTCAATTCATTTCTCTTAGGATAAACTCTGTTGTTTAATTCATTTCTGATAAATCAAGCTTTGTTGTCTAGTTTTTCAATAGACTTAGTTGTTGTTCCTTTTATGTCAATTGAATTGCTATTTATAGTTATTTGTTTTAGTGTGGATTTAAGGATCTACAACTATAAAGGACACTGACTACCGCTGTCTAAGTTCTCAGATTGGAGATCTTGCCTATGATTGATTTTCATTTGCATCAGTTTACAGGAGAGAGAGTTATCATTACTGAGTCCTCGACTGATGATTGTTTGAGTGAATGATTTAGTTACAAAACATTTCAGTTTCTTTCTGTTCCAATTAGATTTTGTTTCCAGCATTCATTTATCTTTGCATTTTAAAGCAATATACTACAAAACATTACTCTTGAGCAAGTGACTGCCTTAGACTGAGTACACTCTTGAGATAAAAAAATCGTCCCTGGGTTGATAATTAATGTAGGATAAATAGGGGTTAAAAAGAAACCTTTTATCGCTCAACACCAGAGAACCCATCAGTAAAGGAATATGCTACCTAGCCACCTATATTTTCCAGCACTTTATCCATGAACGGAGTCGGCAAAGGATCATGAACACAAGCATCATTCAGTTTTCTGAGATCCACGGATATCCTTATCTCATCCTTCTGCTTCTTCTCTTGCACCATCATTGGGCTTACCCAATCGGATTCTTCCACAAGCTCAATGATGTCTGTCACTAGCATTTTTTCTAGCTCTAAGCGGGCATTCTCCTTGTATTTCAGATTGAGGCGGTAAGGCCTCTGCTTATCTAGCTTCGCGCTGGGATTTAACATGATCTTCATCACTCCTAGGTCTCTGATTATTCCTTTCAGATCCATAAACTTGGTAGGGAATAAGTCCTAGTTGTGGAGCAATTCAGCGACCTTATCCATCATTGCATCATCCCAGTAGTCTCCAATCTTCGCGAATTTTGCCTCTGCCTCCATACCAATGTTCACTTGTTTTGTTTTCACCGATGCAGTTATATCAGGGTTCTCACTTTGCGGTCCTTGAACCTCACAGTGTCCTTCTATTTTTGGAATGTTAATCTTCCATGGATCCTCATCCTCCTCTTCAGCAGTTACATTATAACATTTGAGCACATGACTTAGCTGAGTAGCCCATTCAGGCTGAATCAGGTCTAAAGGATCCTACAGTATCCTAAAGATGGTTACTTTCACCTCTTGTAGCGCTTCGTCAATACTGTCAAACCTGTCCTCAAAACTGAATGTCATCATGAATCCTTCGTGTAGGATATCCCATTCACCTGTCCCATGGCAGAGCTCTGTTTCTATATACCAATTCATTGGGATAACATCTAGGGTATGACAGAACAGGTGCACCCACTCAAGTTGGGGCTTTTCTCCATAAGCCTACATCCATTTGGCCAGATTCGTGCACGGATCATTCTACCCATCGTACTTGTCTGTCAGTCGCATCTTAGGCTTCTCAAATTATGTTCTCATCTTACTCCTATATTCGTGCCAATCATCAAAGCTTCCCTTGTCCGTACCCCACCATCTTGCGGGCGTAGTACGCAGTGCCCAGTCCAAGGCCTGGAAGCGTTGCTTTTCTGGCACCTCCCTTTCAAATGCATCCAAAAATATATTTACCTCATTTAGGCCATCATATATAGGATTTCTTACCTCTAACGACACAGCGCAGCGACTAGGTCATCATGTTGCAATTTAGCATAGTTACTTCATGTAACAGATTCTGCTAATGTTCTATTTCTTCGTTGAAGTCCGAAGTGTAGGAACTCTCGCAATCCCACGTAATCGTCCATCTGTAGTGGGACTCACCCAATCTTGGTCTCGCACTATTATCTTATAGATAAATTCTAGGTCGTCATCACTCTAATAATCACGGACTAGTTCTATATAGCGCGATCCTTCAGCAAGATCTAGGGGTATTATTACGCTCAATGATTTCTTCTCAAAGATCATTTTTTGCTTCTTTAGATTGATTACCCTGTTCATATTAGTGGCCCAGTCAATTCCCAAGAGTGTAGGGTAGGGATTTCTATCAGCCACTATCTCTGTTACTTCAAAATCATCCAGCGCACTCGCTCCCTCAATATCCACGTCACCCATTGCAGCTACCCCATGGGTATGATTTTTTGTTGATTCACCATCCTTAGCTGAATCGGAGACCATTGCATCACAGGTCTCCCCATTCGCTCCCAAGTTTGTTTTGGTAGGACATTCGCATCTGACCCTAGGTCCAAAATGACTTGATCCATTTCATACCCTCCTATTTGTTCGTGTAGTCTCATCTCCCATCTCGTCCTTGTTTTAAGCTTGCCAATCTTTCGTACTATGCATGACTCACCTGGCGCGGTTCCAACGCATCTATTAATGAGTTCTTGTAACCCTTTCATAGCCTTACTATCACGCAGTAACTTCATATAGGTTTCCAGGAAAGTTGTGAGAATAGAGGGGTCCATCTCTGGCTCAGGCTTATCCTTGCTTCCTGAGGTGGAGGCCTCAACGAAGCTCTTCTTAGCTTCCATGAAGGCTTCATGAGCGTGCTCTAATTCGAACTCAGCCTCTTTCGCCGGGGCTTTGTGAACCCATGTACCATCTTCTGGTTGTTTCCCTTTGTCATCTCCTGTCATGATTTCACTTCCGAGTACTATATTTACATTTAGATCTTCCTCGCGCAGCTCATACCTCATCATCTACAGGTTCTGAGTCAGTGAAGGTGGTAGTGCCCCTTTGTCACGTATCCTAGCTATCAGTGTATGACAATCTTTTGTTTCATGATGAAACAACGTGCAATATTTTCATGACAGACGCATTGGATTAGTGTAACCGCAGACATAGTGTCCTAGTCCTCTGCAATTGTAGCAAATCAATTGTCCTAAACCTCTACTAGGTCCTCCTCCACTGTGGCCTTGTCCACGCCCCTGAAATCCTATCTGCGTCATCCCTACATTTTGGTCAAGGGGCTGTGTTTCAGCCTGAACCTTGTAGGCAAGAGTCCTATCCATCATTAATTCATAGCTCCTACAAGTACGCTCATCATGTCCTACTAACCTACAAAAGTTGCAGAACAGTTGTTGCAGTGATTGTACATACTTCTGTAGCAAGTGACAGTTATCTGTGGCATGTTTTCTGGCTACCAGACAGATAGCGCACCATGATGTAGGCCCTATGCTAGGTCCTGCTTGAGCTTCTGGCCTTAAAGGCATCAATCCTCCTCCTGCAAGGTAATTTGCAAATACCAAGCAATGGTCTTTTTCATGACCCTAACTCTTGCATTTCAAGCACCATACCTCCTCGCATACCTTTGGCTTAACCGTCCTATCCTGCTTCAGACTTTGCATATCCAGGTACAGGCTCTTCGGCTGCACATGGATCTTCTAAACTCCTAGATTAGGATCTTTCATCGGAGTCTCATGTAGTCTCATGGAAATCTCCAAGGCCTCTGCCTGAGTTGTTATATTTTGTTGTGACAATGCACTCCTTAAGTGTGGTAGTAGCGAACCCACAAACCACTCGCGATGTTGTCCATCTGTCAAATTCATGTTGGCTTCACGGATTGTACATTTCAGCCTCTGATCTTGTTCCCAAGGCATCTCACGTGGTTGCAACGCAATCTCTTTGAATCCCACAACCAATTGCGCCTCAGATTTAGGCCTACTAAATTCCCTATTTAGTGCTACTTGGATGTCCGCTACTCCAGCGTTCAGCTTATTGTTAGAGTACTTAGTATACCAGGTTAGCGTGTGACTTACAGAGCACTAACCAGTGTCACCTTCTTTATATGATCATCCATAACACCCTAAGCTTCCTATACAGCCCTCACAATGAACCAAAATTGGTCCAAGTCCTCATTTCCCAAGCCGTTGAACAAAGGCAACTTCATTGTGTTTTCCATACTGAACTGTAATGGAGGTGGAGGTGGTACGGGTGAAGTTGGAGGTGATGGTGGAGAATTCAGAGGCAATATGGGTGGACGTGGTATTCGCAGGAATCCTTGTCTTATTAACAGGATAGCACTTTGTGGAGAAACCTTTGCTATCCCTTATCCGTTTCTTCACAAAGGTGAAATAAAGGGGCTATACTCCGGACCCTTATTTCCTTTGTTCCTATAATTTTTTCCTCTTCGCGTAGTCCCAAACATCAAGGTAGTTGCATAACACGTTTTTTGCACAACAGCATTTTAATCCTAGTATTAAAAGATTTTACGTACTTACCTCACGGTCCTTTGAACAATTTGTTGGCTTGAGGGGACCTAACCCAGGTTCAATGTTATTTAGCCAAACAAATCCCTACACTACTGGCCCTTTTTACATCATCCCACGGAGCGTGAACCAAAGTCTCACCCGAAGCAATATGGGGTGATGTTGGAACCATGTTTCCACACCCTTGAGATGGTTGTGCTGTCATTTGATCTCTTCTATCCCTGCCTTCGCGCAGGTGATCTCACCCTAGGTCTTGTAAAACAAACCCTCTGTTCTGGCTTTCAATACCTTCGCAAAAGTACACAATCAACCTTCGCGCAGCTCTAACATGTAGCTCAGGTACTTTCGCACTGCTGTATTAGCTTGCCATGCAGATTCCTCAATTATCCTAAGTGAATTGCTTATCTTGTCAAATACTTAAATTTATCACCATGTAAGCAGATATTTCTGATTATGTTCAATTATTCAATGTAATTACATTCATTCTCACATGATATAAGCATAATAAAGGAAATTCATACAAAAAATATCCAAACCCATTAACAAAAAAAGTACACATAAATTGCAAAATAAATCCTTTTATTAATATCTTACAATTATTACAAACTCTATTCACCCTACACACACAGCTATAGGGGTCCATGCACTCAGCTGTGGACTTCTACCCTAGGCCTCTGCACACTCAGCTGTAGACCATCTACCTACGCTACAACCCAAGACTTAGACTTCTTATTATGACTCTCTTCTTCATCCCATTGATCGATTGATACCTCTAACTACTTAGAGCTTAGCTCTTTTTTCACAATTCCATGGTCCGTGGACCATGGGTAGATCTCTTACAACTAACTTTATTTTACAAAACTAAGGGAAAACTACCCTTTATGACACCTAATACCTTCACACTCCGTGACCACAAAATGTAGAGTCTTTACAATAATATTACAAAAACTTGACTAAAACATGGGCTTTTAGCCCCAAAACTACCCTTGGGGGATGCCTCTCCCAACAAATTCTATGCGCTTAAGATGAGATCAATGACAAATGAGGAGTATAGGACCAATTTCCTGGAACTATTGAGGTATGTACCATATCTTAAGGATGAAAAGGCTAAATTTAAGAGATTTTTCAGTGGTTTGACATTATATTTTAGAGATTGGACTGAGTATGATGAGCCTTGGTCACTTGCATAAGTTATTGGTAAATTGAAGCATTGTTATGAGCCATCAAAGTGTAAGAATGAATCTTAGTAAGGATGGAAAGGGAAAGATAAAGGTAAATATAAATAGTAGCCAAAAAGAATAAGGCCTCAGAATGCAGAAGAGAAAGACAATGCAACACCACATATGAAGTTCAATGCATCTGATAAAGGACATAAATTTTGGTATGAAGAGAAGAACAAGTGTGCAGTTTGGAAGCCTTTACATTGTTGGAGTTGTGGTAAGAATCATTGCAGGAGAGATTATCCATAACATCAAGGTGGTAGACTGAATATTTGCAGTGCTCAGGAAGCATAGACACTGAGGGATGTTGGACAAAGGATTCCTCATATTTATGCAACCTTGGATAACCGACAGGAAGATCACCAGACATCTATCATTGAGATGGATGGTAAGCTTTGTGATTAAGTTGTTTCTATTTTGATTGACCCTAGATCTAATTATAGTTATGTTAACCCTGACTTGGTGGATAAGTGTGGTTTGAATAAAGAAGTGCATTTAGAATCTTAGTTAGTGCAGTTGGCTACAAGTACAAATAAGAGAGTTCATCATTGGGTAAGAGTCTTTGCATTTGAATTGAATGGTATGCCTACATCAGCATACTTGAATGTATTTCCATTGGGATCATACAATATGCTGTTGGGTATGGACTGGTTGTATCTTCATAATACCAAAGTGGATTATTATGACAAATCCATTGAGTGCTTGGATGAAAATGGGGAAAAGAGAGTCTTACAGGGTAAGAATCAAGAAACATGAGTTAGAATGGTTATAGCTATGCAGGAAAAGTGCAATCACAAGAAAGGGTGTGTGTTATTACCAGTGCAAATTTCTAGCGATAAACATGAGGAAGAGGATGCAAAGATATTGAGCAGTATCCATTTTTACAATATATTTAGGATGTGTTTCTAGTAGATATTTTAGATTTTTTGCCGCACAGGGAAGTAGACTTTTCTATTCAGTTGGTACTAGGGAAAGCGACAACATCAAAGGCACTAGCCAGAATGAGAACTCCATAGTTAGTATAGTTAAAGTTACATTTGAAGGAAATTATTTGACAAGGGATACATTAGGCCAAGTGTATCACCTTGTGGTGCATCGATATTGTTTTTGAAGAAAAAGGATGGTACTCTCAAGTTATGCATCGATTATAAAAAGTTGAACAAGGTGACAATTGAGAATAGGTATCCATTGCCAAGGATTGATGACTTATTTGATTAGTTGAAGGGAGTGGTAGTGTTCTCGACCCCATAGAGGGGGGCTACCCGCACTCCTTGAACTCCCTGTGAATCCCCCGCTATGCAATCGGTGCAACAAAGGGGGTGGCTTCGCCCCCCCTCTAACCCCCTGGTTAACTACGTGGGCTAGTCGTGGAAAGAATATAACACAACCCAACATTCTCCCAATTGTTGTTTTCTTTCCACAAGGGGCCACAAGAGAGCTTATTCATTTATCTAGACCTACAATGCCCATTGTTTCTCTACACCAAGAGAACTTCTTAGAGCTCACAGATTTTGTCAATGCATCTGCAGTATTCTTCAAAATGTCCACCTTTACCAGCAACACCTTTTTGTCTTCTATCATATCCCTCACAAAGTGATATTGAACATCAATGTGCTTTGTCTTTGAATGATATGTAGGGTTCTTTGACAAGAAAATTGCACTTTGGCTGTCACAGTCTATCCTTATAGCTCCCTGTACTAATGCCATACTTGAACACAATCTCTGCAACCAAACTATTTCTTTGCCTGCATGAGTGGCTGCCATGTATTCTACCTCTGTAGTTTATAGTGCCACTACAAATTGTTTCTTACTCATCCAACTGACTGCACCTCCAAATAGGTTAAACACATACCCACTTGTAGATCTTCTCTGATCTAGATCTCCAGCCCAGTCTGTATCAACAAATCCATGAATATCGAACACTCTATCCAATCCTAGTCTTCCTTGGTAGCACAAACCATAATCACTAGTGCCACGTAGATACCTGAAAACCTGCTTCACTGTTGTCTAGTGCTCCTTCCCTAGTTTTGACATAAACTTGTTCAATACTCCCACTACATGTGCAATGTCTGGTATAGTACAAACTATTTCATACATTAGGCCACCGAATGCACTTGCATATGGAACATGGGACATGTCCTCTTCCTCTTCTTGTGTCTTAGGACACTGTTTAGCAGATAACCTCACACCTACAGGAATAGGAACCTTCATTGGTTTACTATCCTACATATTAAACCTCTGCAGTATTGTCTCGACATACTTCCTCTGGTTTAGCCAGAGATTCCTCTTTGCCCAGTCTCTTTTAATTTCCATGCCAAAAATATAGTTCGAAGCACCAAGATCTTTCATGTCGAATTTGGAGGACAATTGGGTCTTCAAATACTGGATAATTTCTTTGTCATTTCCAACCGGCAACATATCATCCACATACAAGACCAGATAAATAACACGGTCACCAATTAATTTAAAATACACATAGTGATCTACTTTGCTTATGGTGAAGCCAAGTCCCTGTATAAATGTATCAAATTTATGATACCACATCCTTGGTGACTATTTTAACCCATACAGAGACTTATTTAACTTGCATACCATTTCTTTCTTACCCTTCACCGCAAAACCTTCAGGTTGCTTCATGTAGATCTCCTCGTCCAGATCCCTGTGAAGAAATGTTGTCTTCGCATCCATTTGTTCTACCTCAAAATCAAAAGCAGCAGCAACAGATAAAAGTAAGATAATAGAAGCTACCTTGGCAATAGGAGAAAAAATACCACCAAAATCAATTTTGGGCACCTGGGAATAACCCTTTGCTACCAACCGAGCTTTATATTTCTCCACCTTTCCTTCTGCATTTGTCTTCTTTTTGAACACCCATTTGCTACCAATGGGTTTCCTTCTCGTCGACAACTCCACCAAATCCCAAGCCTCATTTTTGTGCAAAGATTCCATTTCATCAACCATGGCCTTTTTTCAGAGTTTTCCATCCTCTGAATCTATTGCTTCCTTCACAGTTCTAGGATCATCATCAATAACACATAAAGCAAAATTTGAACAGAAAGCAGATAGACTATACCTTTATAGCTACCTTCTTTCTCGAACTGATCTTCTCACACACAGATTTTGTGGCTCTTCATCTTTTAATTCCTCCTCTGTTGTAGAGTCTGATTCTTCCTCCTTAAGCTCAAACTCTATCTTCTCAAGTTCCTTTGGTTTGACTTAATTTTGTCCTCGTATAGACAAGGAATCACCATTCTGGCTCTCCATATTTTTCCGTATCATCTCTTCTGTCAGCAAGGATGAGACTATTTCATCAAACTGCAAGGAAATTGCATTGCTACCTATTGCAATAACCAGACTATCCCACAATTCTAGTAGAGAACACAACAAATTGATGCACTTATCTTCATCTAAAAATTTTAATATCAACAGATAATAATTGACTTACCATAGTATTAAATGCGTTCAGATGTTCTGTCACCGAGTCTCCATCTTTCATCCTCAGGTTATACAGTTTTTTCTGCAGGAATAGTTTATTCACCAGAGACTTAGATTGGTACAAATTTCCTAACTTGTCCCACAAAGCCTTTGCCGTACCTTCCCCTGATACATTCAACAATACTAAATTTGAGACACACAATCATATTGTGCTCCTAGCCTCCCGATCCAACTTCTTCCATTCTTCATTGAACACTCCCATTGGTTTAGTACCTGGATCTACCGCAACCCACTGATCTTTATCCACCAACAGATCCTCCATCTTGATTTTCCATAACTCAAAACTCTGACCATTAAATTTCTTGATCTTTATCTTTCCATTTCTTGCCATATTCTTTCACCACCAAAATTGATCCCACAGATCTCCCACTGAACAGGGTCTACAACAGGCCCGAGCGAAACCCCTCAACAAAAAAGGCGTCCCCTTGAAGCCAAAACAACTCTGATACCAAATGTAGGTTTTAACCCCGTACAGAAATTACCTGCATATGAATTCTAAAACACAGAAAATAAACAATGTGAGAGCATAACACATAAAACACATACACAGACATTTCTCCTGGATCCCAATACCGTGACTACCAACTTGATTTTTCATTATGTCCCTTTCAATGTTACAATACATATTTATACATGCTGAAGCATCCAATACCATGGACCAAAAACCATCGTGTCCAAAACCATGTGCGAAAACCATACACAAAACCATAGGTAGGTTTGCCCAACCTAATATAGGGTCCAAATACAAAATTTTCTGGGGGCGTTGCCCCAGACCCCATAGAGGGGGGCTACCCACACCCCTCAAACCCCCTATGACCCCCCGCTATGAATTCGGTGCAACAAAGGGAGGGGGGGGGGGGAGGGGAGGGCACTCTTCTCCCCCTCTAATCCCCCGGTTAACTATGTGGGCTAGTCATCGAAACAATATAACACAACCCAACATTCATTTGGTTTATTATGTCTAAGGAAATTGGCAAAGACAGTGGAAAAGGCTTTGGAAAGGCAAAATGGATTTTTTTGTAGTTTTATTTATGAAGATAATGGAAATTACGAGAAAAGGAAGGTGAAAGGTCACAAGTTGCATGTGAGGAGGAAAATGAAGGAAAAATAATGGAAATTGAAGAAAATAAAGGCTTCATTAATAAAAAGGCTTCTGAGGATGAGTTGGTACTTTTTGTTAGTTTAGTTTTGGAGCTCTCTCTCTATTCTCTCTCTCACACACTCTTGGAAAATTAGATTTTTCTTGGATCACTTCAACATTAGATTAAGAAAATCAAAGAAGGCAAAGAGGAAGAAGAATATCAAGAAAGGAAGACTAGGATTAAGCAACTACAGTGGGTTTACTTGCAGGTCTCGATTTGCATGTGTGATTTCCTTGCCAGTTTTGGCATGGATGGTTATGCATGTGTGTTCTTGGTTCTCTTTTTATCATTTTCATGGGTTTTTCCAGGTGTGACAATGTTCTTTAGCCTAGCCTTTCCATTTTTGGATAGCCATGGTATGATGGGGTTCTCATGTTTTGGTTGAGCCAGATTTCTAGATGAATTCAAAACTGAGTGAGGTGGTCTTTGAAAGAAAGAGCAGGTGGCCTAGGGATCCCTGAACTAGATTGTGGATTATGGTAAGGAAACTAGCCTGGTAACCCCTGAACCAGACTATGGGTTGCGGTAAAGCCAGATATTGTGTGCCTTGATGGGCCTAGGAATCCTTGACCGATGAATGGTGGGATATATGATAAAGCCTAGAGGTGTGTGCCCTCATTCAAGCCTAGTGATCCAGTGGGGATTGTGGTAAAGTCTTGAGAGTGGAGTCTCGATCAAGCCTAGGAATACTTAACCAGTGAATGGCAGGATATATGATAAAGCATGGAGACTGGATTCTTGATTAGAGCTAGGGATCCTTAACCATTGTATAGTAAGATGTATGGTAAAGCCTATAGACTAGGAGATAAGAAAATTCCTCATGGTGTAGGTGGAGAAATCCATGGGCAGTCCATGCTTGTTTAGCGCCTAGTGATCTAGTGGGGATTACGATAAAACCTAGTTCCATTGATGAGAGTGAGGTGGTTTAACATCAGGAAGCCCTCGTTGATTTTGGTTATGAGTCCCACATTCATGTTTGGAATATGGCATGAGGGTGATTAGCTAAAAGAAATATTTGGTTTAGCCAATCTATGGTCAGGTGGAACGTGGAAGTCCCAAACCTCGTTGGATTTTTCATTAACTAATAAGAGATCCTTCCCTCGGTATTTTGTGTGAAAATTTATTTGTTCATATGTGACATTTATGACTATTGAATCCTTGTCATTTCTATTGTTTATATGTTGGTTACGAGTATGTTTTATGACAGTGATGAAGTATGGCTCTCATCATGCTTTTATTTATAAATGAATGAACAATGAATATATGACCTAATAGATGATAATGAAACTAATGTGATAAGGCATCAATTCTTCTTAGCGATTATCAGATAAGTATGAGACCCCTATGCTCAGATCTGTTCTTATGACCTATAGAATGCATATTTATAACATGTTTGACGAAATGCCTGTCATGGCTAGTAGGTTTCCAATCGATTCATTGATCAAATGTTTGAATTAATACATTTTTTCTAGTGTTATTTACTATTTCTAAAGTTTTGATGGAGTTCTAAGCTGTGGCCTCAGTCCTAACCATGAAAAAGTGGCACAGAATCTAGGGTTGATGACACAGAACTAGTTGAAAAATTCCACAGTCGTTGGCTTGCCCTTGATGTGGGAGTGACTGGAGGCCTAGAGTCACATGCATGGCTTGTTAAGGGAGTCACTAGGGAGTTTGATCAGTGAAGTTAAGTTGCCTCATGGGTTAGTCACCTGGAAAGGTTTTTTGGCTCCCTGAGGTTCTGTAGCATGTGTGCAAGGTCAATTTGGTTTTGTTTTGTTGATTACATTTCCTTAACTTTACATGGAGAGTTGAATCACATCATAGTAGCCTCTCAACACATTTTTAAACCGATGGGCTGGTTAGATTGGGTAAATGTGGGAGGAGGATGTTAAATTAGCCTCATCTATAGTCATGAATTGCGCATTGCATAGTCTCATCCCTCTAGTTGCGAGCCTGCCTCTTGCACTATGTAATGTGTAGTTCCCGCCTCTTAGGATTGTGCACTGTGTGGTTTCAGTTCTCAATCTCAGATATTGGCCTCCAAAACTATGGAATTTACTCCATCATGCCCTCATTTGTGTATTTCAAAATATCTAACCTCAAGCCCAACCCTTGAGTTCATGAGTTACGCAATTGTGCAATCACCCAACTTTGTCTACCTCCCAAAAATGTGCAGTAGGAAAAATATTTGTTCAACCCTTCAGCTTGGCACACTAAACTCCTGCGTAATTTGCTTGCTCAGTATAACCTGAGCTACGTATTCCATAGTCTCAAGGCTGAAGATTCACCCCTGATTGCCTGATATGTGCAAGTGTGCAGTCATTGAGCCTCTCCCTCAGCCTTCCACCTAGTTCCGGCTCAACCAGTGGACCAACATGCAACATCTTAGACCAAGGGTGTATTAAATAGATGTAATCTTTCATGAGTGAATTGCAGATGCAGGTATTCTATCATACCATGACAGGATGATGAAGAAGGATACAGAGAAGGGAAACATGTTGGAGGACACCTTTGTAGTTGATTATGCAATCTAATCAATCAAGAGAAAGAAAAAGGACACTAGTTTGTGACCGTAGTTGAAGACCTGATATCACTCAAGACTCCTGACCTCTAAGCCATATGGAGGTAGACAGAAGAGTATTCCAAATAAAACACATAACAAGAAGTAGGAATAATGGCCTTGCATTGTTGTGTCATCAAAAAGTCCATGTCAGTAGTGTCAGGTCATGACATGTCATGAGTCATCATATGCCACATCATTCTTGTGGATTATGTAATTTCTTATTCGAAAATGTATTGTAAAATGGAAGTCCAAAGGACATGTGCAAAATTTGAAAATTCATGTAAAGTCGAAAATTCATGGGAAGTCAAACAATCATGAGGGTAGTCAAAGACTCACAAGGAAGGTGAAGCATCACCTCGCCATTGGTGATATATACACCGCTATTGTATGAGCAAAGGACTTTTCACCTTGGCTCCTCCCCCAAGGAATTAGAGATACATCCTAGTGCTTTTGGGGAGCAAGGAATGGCCCTAACGCTCCACTATTGAAGCTAGTGGTATTCGTTGTATACATGTGTCTTAGGACTTTTACTTAATATCAGAAGCCTCATGGCGAGCACATTCTTCATGCATGGATTATGAATGTTTGTAAGACTATTCTTTGAATGTTTGTAATTCATGTTTGCTTTCATATGTGCTAAAGTAGTTGAACTATTCAGTTATTTTAGTACTTATCATATTGAGAATGTGTTTTAATGGTCGTTATGACTGTCACATCTTTATGGACTATTCCATTGGATGTTAGACAAATATTTCTTGTTGTATTTGTTGTAATGATCATTGCATCTTTGTGGACTATTCTGATGGACATTAGACAAATCCTTCCTATTTCCATGTGTGTCTAATAGGGTGGTATTGTTTTCTCTATCTTCGAGGTTCACTCTACTTCCCCTCCGCAGTAGAAGAACCTTGACTGTTATAGGGAAAAGTGTCTATTTAGAACTGCTCTATCCCACTAAGGTGTGACAGCTGCCTTAGAAACAAACAGAGAAAACTACTTTTGTATTTCCTTTATGAACTATAAACGAAGAGGAATAGGAAGAACCAACCTGTGTCTTGCACTAGTCCTTTGATCCAATCTCTCTCCTCTTTGACAGTTTCCAGCTACTTGTTCTCTTACTTTCCCAGCTTCACCAAGTACCTGTAAGATCACAGAAGAAGAAAATTATACAAAGACATGGATTTATATTCATAAATAACTTAGGACCAGATTCAAGTTAACCATACAAATACACCAAGCATCAATGATACAAAAGCATGGAGGAAACACTCAAATAGTTTTATTGATATACAAGAAGATCCAGGAGGAGTTACAACCGATGGTTCCTGAACCAGCATCAACCTCCCAGCAAAGAAGCCCCTCTTCACCTCCAACAAAGCATAGATCACCCAATAGTCTGATATGTGTCTCAAAACCAACAACAATTCCTTACAATGTGCAAAATTCCAGCCTCTGGATCTCTAGGATGAGGGATCCATGTATAGATGTATGCAAGGAGGATGAGTCAGCTTGTGATTTGATTAGTGGCTTCTCTCTGTCAGTTCTTTCTTCCACTTGGAGACTGAAAGCCTCTTACTCATCCTTGGTCGAACTCAGTGAGGCAAGTGTCATAGGAGAAGATTCTGGAAGCTTCCATTGTCTTTCCACCTCGCGGAATGACACTGCCATTTGTCATTTCCCACTCAACACACCATGGTAGTGCATTTAGGTGCATTGCAATGCACCTAGCTAGTGTATGTAGGTGCTCTGCAACGCACTTGGCTAGTGGAGCAGCTGAAATGATCCTGATTTGACTTATTCTGAGCAGTTTTTGGTGGAGAACTTCTGGGAGAAGCTGTAATTTGTTGACCTTGTTCCTTTAGGGGTTGGAACAACACTTTTAGGGACTTAGGAGCCCTTGGTTTATGGACATTTCATGCTTAGAGCTGTAAGGCACAAAAATGTCTATAACAGTTGCCCCCTAAAGTATGAGGCCGTTTATCGGGTGAAATGCTTTATTAGGAGGATCTGAAGTTCTTTCAATGCTGGGAGGAGACCTGTAATAAGATACAATACAATACATTATCTTCATACTGTTTTCATGATCTAGCTGAGGCGGGCATTCCCATGCTCAGCTTTATAAATTCATTTTCATGTACATAGGACAGACAATCGTCTGATGGTAGACTGATGATTCTGATAGAGCCATAATCCTTTTGGTAGGATGATTATCTGTGCTGCAATGCTGTACATTTCAATGTCTTTATTTTCCTGAATATATATCGCAGCCCGGATGGATGAAACTAGATCCGGGTTCTTCAGTCTCGTCCGATCTTCACTCGAAGTACAAGTCGATCCATGTGAGAAATGTTTTGAAGTCGAACATGGAAAGACATCGCTTGATTACCAGTCAATGATGTAAACTGTTAACAAGCGCGAGAGGAATCACCGATAATGATAATGATCCTCAAGGTACTGCAGTACAATTCACGTAGTGTGAATAAAGGACTTGGTGTTGAACACCACGCAAAATCTTTTGGTCGAAGGTCATTGATGTAAACCTGTCGCCGGAAGTGAGAAACTTGCCATTGAGGCATGCAAGCTTCAAAGTATTGAATGGGGTGTTCCTAGATCAACTTCTTGGATAATGAGCTGATGTCGACAAGAAGTGATCTGTCATAGGAGGGCCTTAATGAATCCCACACCAATGACACGGAACAGAGCAAATGATTTTGATGGAGGTGAAAACAATCTGATGATATACGGTTTAGGGTGGCGGTCATGAAAGAATGGAGTATAATGTATGGTAGTGGGTGGGACACAGGTGGACTCTCTGGATGACTTCTCTTGAACATGTCGGCGACACTGTTGTGATGGATTGGTAGCATTACCCCAGATGTGGATGGTATGGCGTGACCATGGCGATGTGACCGGTGAATGAAACAACCCAACCCGACTCGGGCACGGAGTGGAAGTGTCATGTTCAAGAGCGACTTGTTACCAATAAAGATTCTTTGAGTTTTCTTCCCAATTTTTCCCCAGTCATTGCTGACCAGTACCTCTTTATTTTTGTCAAGCTTGAGGAGGATAACATATGCTTGTTCTATAATTTGCCCTTCGGGAAAACCCATCGCTATGTTTTAACGAGCCTAGCGATAGTGAAACTCGTTCTCGTCTAAAGACAAGTTTGTCGCTATTAGTCTTTTTAACGAGTTTAACGACAAAGATAACTCGGTCCTTTTCATTTTTAGAGAGTCTGAAAAGGTACGTAAAGGTAACTCCAAAATTCCTTTTTCGTCATCTAATCCCTTAAGTCCGAAAAAGTATAAAACAATACAGAAGTGATGAATTTTCGATTAGCTTTAACGAGCCGAACAAAACAAGCGCTCGATCTTTTTGTGCAATAATCCCTTAGGTCCAAAAAGATTAAAATCTAGAGGAGGGATAGCACTTCCTGTCGCTTTAACGAGCTGGAAGGCCAAAACTCGGCAATCTTTTCATATTTTACGAGTCAGTTTAAAAGAGCTTAAAGGAGACTCGTCTTTTGAGGAACGAGTGATAAAACGGGTAGCAGCTGATTCCAGGTAAGGTTTGGAATTTTCAGATCACGGCAGTGTCACAAGGATGGCTAGTGAAATCACTCTTCACAGCTGTTCCTCAAAATGGGTAAACAATCAAATGGAGGTGAATGATCGGCCAATGGAAAAGTGGAGGTGATGGTGCAAACACGACCAAGGCTTTAATGGCTGAAGTACTACATTCACGGTGGTTATTTACCGGGGAATAGTTCATTTTTAATGAGCTTAAATGCGGGTGGAAACATTTGCTCGGTCCGGGTTTATTTTTTAACGAGCTTGAACCTCGCGGTAAACACTGCTCGATCCGGGTTTATTTTTTAACGAGCTTGAACCTCGCGGTAAACACTGCTCGATTAATCCAGTCATATGATAAGAATGTCTCATATAAAATTGGCAGCTTTTAGATTTTTGCCCCACATACTTTCTTTATGCAAGTTAGGAAACGACTAATCCTACGAGTTTAAAGGGTTAGAGGTCCTAAAAATTTTAAAAATAAATAGTCGCTCTTCGCTTGCATGCCAAAAGGTTTGCATGCCCCTAGGTGTAAAATAGAGTTTCAATGTTACCTCTACTTCTATCCGCCAAAACAATTGTTTTACCGAGAGAGGCCTACCTCTTACAGGTCACCCAAAGATTGCTTTATTCACGGCGTAAATAAATCACTTCTTCGGCGATGTCTACCGAAATAAACAAAGGTGAGTGGCGGCGCTCGCCAACTCTCATGACTTTGACAAGAGAATCCTGTACTAGAATAACCCCCTCTTCCAATCATGGACGGGGGTATAGACTAGGCATATTCTCCCACGGAAACCTACCCTATACCCGAAGTTTTCCTGCCGAAATAGACCAGGGTGCATGCCCCCTGGGTTTCAGTCATATCCCTCTGAATTACTCGCGCTCATCAGGAGGACGGACTGGAGATTGAGACATTTCTTGCGTGAAAAGACCATTTAGGGACGATATATGACTATTTGCTATGCGTGATCCGGGAAATGAAAGCTGGTCCACGAGCTTGACCACTCTTCCTTCGTGCGGAAAACACATTACTCTAAAGAGTGAGGAGACAATGGCTCCCATGCAATAAATATAGTCTCGTCCAAGGAGTAGGTTATAATCCAAGGGTCCTTGAACTACCATTACGTTCAGGCGAACTGTCTTCCCTCTCAATGTTATGGGCACATCGGGAAGGATCCCTAAAGGTCGACTGGTTCCTTTATCAAAGCCTGACAGATTTCTCATCTCAGGCAAAAGCGATGGCGAACCAAGCGCTTTCCAAGCAGTCGAGGAAAGGATACTCACAGAAGCCCCCTCATCTATGATGGTACCAGCCATAACCATTCTATATATTTGAACGATAATTCGAAATGGTATGCTTGCTGGTAAACGGGGTCTGCCTAGTTGATTCCAGCCGAAGGAGACAACTAGGTTGCTTGGAGGTGGGACCGAATAGACGGTCGGGTACGACTCTGACGAACTTCCTTCCTGCGGTAAGGAACGGGTAAATTGCCCCCATGTTCGTTAGAGTCTGTGCTTATGAAAAGAATTTGGACGGTGTCATCCTTGTTCTCTTCAGTGATTGTATCATCTGAAGATGGAACCTCTGAAGGCAAGACCAGGTCAACTGCCGCCTCAACCTTTTGACTTTCTTCTGGTATGGATTCAGATGGTTCAACCTCAATGATAGATGCTTCGGCCGACCACTTGAGCGGGCCAGCCGGATTTTCGACTAGTGATGGACTCGGAAAGAGTTTTTTATATCCAGGAGGAAGTCGTAACGGTGAAACCGGAAGATCATCCAAAAATCTTTTAGCTTCATCTAAGAAGGGACAATGGTGGACGACATGATCGCCTTCACACAGTTTACAAGGAAATCTATATTTTCCTTTTTGTCCTGGGGCTTCACTTTCACTAGTCGATGGTGCGTTTTCAACATGATTATCAGAGGTTGACGACACCAGGTTGTGCAAACGAGAAGACCAATCCCTTAGTATCCGAGGGATGCAAGGACAATCTCTGTGAAAGTGGTCTCCTTTGCAAATGACACATGGCGATTTAGGCCTGGTCGGTGTAGTGTGTGGATTTTCGTTAGACGACACCCGTTTGCCCCCATTCGCCTTTGGCTCCTTCTTCTTCTTCTCTTTCTTCTTCTTTTCCTTCTTCTCCTTAGGAACTTGACTTTTGGCTTTACCAGCCCCATCAAGCGAAGAGGAAGGAGGAGAGGAAGAGTTAGAGGAAGTAGAAGGTTGGTGGGCAACTCTGGACTCGTCTAATTGCTGATTCGACTATTCAGGAATAGTGGTGTTCTGAACGACAGAGGTTGAGAAGAGCCATACAGGCAAACCAATTGTCAGTCCTGGAAGTGACAATGTGGTCATATGGGGTGCACCAACATCTCCCCAAGAGGAGAAGGGACTAGGATTTCCTCCAAGGGGAATTCCTTGGTTGGTAGACTCCATTTTCTCAACCCAAGATCAACGTAGGAAAGGGTAATGAATATTCTGTTTAAAATAAATTTTTAGACGCTTTGACACAACTTGTTTTTTCAGTTTTTAAGAGTCGAGAAAAAACAAAAGATGACTCTAGTCTCCTTCGATTTTTAATGAGCCTGAAGTGACAAGTGCTCAGATGGACCTTTTCCGTTAAGAAGTCTGAAAAGGAACGAAAGGGACTGCTCTGGAGATCTAGGTAGAGGGAGTACCAAACCAATCGCAAAACTGCAGAATACTTTTTACGGTACGGCAGTCAATCTTCCCGAATGCTGTGTTCAGTGCACTACGATCGATAGGGCGGCCGACACAGCTTCCTATGGATAAAGGATTTAAGCCTATAGGGGTCTCCCAATATATACTCGACGGTACGTGGGAGCACAAGTCCGTACTGGCACTTATCGTCTCAAAGTGGAGGAATCACCCAACCATCAATGAGGACAACAATTAGCAGGCTTTACGACGCCGGAATACGTCTCTAGCCTAGACCTCTAAATGTTGTGCGTTAAGTTCCAAAGCGTTGTTAGATTCATTGAATTTATTTTAAGTTGATCTTTCTTATGAAGTTTTCCTTTTGGGTTCACCACGAGAAGTAGATGTAATTCCTAAAATGCAGTCTAAAGATGATAAACAAACTTTTATCTCTTTTCAGCAATGAAAATCCTAGCTACTAGGGGAAAAGAAAGACACAATCTTTTCACAAAGAGCAAAGAGCACATTGTAAATGCGCTTTCCTAAATCAAGCCAAACATACTGTCAATATGCAAATGCACGTGCATGTATTTGTTTTTCACTTTCTTAGTATTGATGCTAAAAAGAAAGCTGATGTACAAATTTGAATTTACTTTCAAGCAACAAACACAAACAAGCTTCTTTTCGAAATCAAAAGGTAGAGATGATTACGACACTTTATGATTTTGAAATAAATACTCGTTTTGACACTAGAAAGTCACAAATTCAAACCAAAGGCAATAGTAAAAGCATAATCGACCATCAACAGCAAATAAACTTTCTCCTATGATCGAAATCGACACTTGCGACAGATCTAAATCAAAGGACGACAGTACGACTATTATACTTTTGCAATGGAAAACTGTAAATGACTCAACAAACACACAAAAACATCTACAGTTATTTTTTACAAATGAGGCGGAATATCAGTAAGGAAAAGGGGTTTGAAACAGTCATATACTGATCACAGGCTGCAAAATTCAAAGACAAAACTGGAAAGAATGAAACACAAGAACCTCAGCTGCACAAGGCTAGTCTGATCAGCGCACCTGTAACACAGAGAAACTGGATTGCAGCGCAGGTTGCCCTCTCGGGAACTGCGTTGAAATGCAGAATCTCTTCACAGTGCCTGCGCTGGGGCAGAAACGAGAATTCTATCCAGGTTCTGGGTCATGGTTTGCAGTTTAATCTTTGGTTTTTGGCCGAGTAAAAGCAATCAGTAATGCACAATCAGGGGTAGATCTAAGGAGGATCTAAGAGCTATCACAGGAGCAATCAGAGAGTTTGTAAATCAGTTGTTTAAATCATAAACAGATCCCGGAGATCGACTGAAGTGGCTTTTATCTACTTTGCATTTTCATAGCAAATGCAGTTCGAAAGCTACCTAGCACAGCTTCAGACTCCGTCTGTAAGTTTATGAAAAAAACAAAAAAGAAGATAAACAAACAAACTAATTCGTCCCCAGTGGAGTCGCCATTTTGTTATAGGGAAAAGTGTCTATTTAGAACTGCTCTATCCCACTAAGGTGTGACAGCTGCCTTAGAAACAAATAGAGAAAACTACTTTTGTATTTCCTTTATGAACTATAAACGAAGAGGAATAGGAAGAACCAACCTGTGTCTTGCGCTAGTCCTTTGATCCAATCTCTCTCCTCTTTGACAGTTTCCAGCTACTTGCTCTCTTACTTGCCCAGCTTCACCAAGTACCTGTAAGATCACAGAAGAAGAAAACTATACAAAGACATGGATTTATATTCATAAATAACTTAGGATCAGATTCAAGTTAACCATACAAATACATCAAGCATCAATGATACAAAAGCATGGAGGAAACACTCAAATAGTTTTATTGATATACAAGAAGATCCAGGAGGAGTTACAACTGATGGTTCCTGACCCAGCATCAACCTCCCAGCAAAGAAGCCCCTCTTCACCTCCAACAAAGCATAGATCACCCAATAGTTTGATATGTGTCTCAAAACCAACAGCAATTCCTTACAATGTGCAAAATTCCAGCCTCTGGATCTCTGGGATGAGGGATCCATATATAGATGTATGCAAGGAGGATGAGTCAGCTTGTGATTTGATTAGTGTCTTCTCTCTGTCAGTTCTTGCTTCCATTTGGAGACTAAAAGCCTCTTACTCATCCTTGGTCGAACTCAGTGAGGCAAGTGTCATAGGAGAAGATTCTAGAAGCTTCCATTGTCTTTCCACCTCGCGGAATGACACTGCCATTTGTCATTTCCCGCTCAACACACCCTGGTAGTGCATTTAGGTTCGTTGCAACGCACCTAGCTAGTGTATTTAGGTGCTCTGCAACACACTTGGCTAGTGGAGCAGCTGAAATGATCCTGATTTGACTTATTCTAAGCAGTTTTTGGTGGAGAACTTCTGGGAGAAGCTGTAATTTGTTGACCTTGTTGCTTTAGGGGTTGGAACAACACTTTTAGGGACTTAGGAGCCCTTGGTTTATGGACATTTCATGCTTAGAGCTGTAAGGCACAAAAATGTCTATAACATTGACACACCTACAACTGAACACTCACTAGGCACAATTTCTTACTTTTTGAAGGCATGTACGCATTCATGTCTCTTGCTGATTGTTAGAGCCAATGAAAATATTCAAGAAATTGGAAACCATGCCATATTCCAGATGAGGCTCCTATCCCAAATGGTGTGAGGTCTAATTGGGACCACATATCAGGGAGATATCTTGAATGTTTGCGGGTCTAGCACCGTAAACATTTATGGCACTAGAAGGAGGACAACCAAATTTTTATGGCTAATAACCTCAAACACCCTAATCCTACTTCTTTCAGTAAAGGCAATAATATTCCCAGCACCTCCCTTGATCATATTCTTGAATTTGGTTGATCTTCTCAGCCTAAGCTTATACAAACTTGTGAAATATCTTACAAACAGATCTGGGCCATCCGTCCTATAACTCATAACTTTGAAAAAGATATTGGATTGATTCTGGGGGTACAAAATCTTCCTTATTTTTTGAAGAATAACCGAACTAACCCTGTCGGGACAGTGGTTTATGAAATTGAATACTTCATTATCTCCACCCTTGAAAAGTTAGCAGAATATGTGGAAAATGCAGAGAAATCAAAACAACCTCCATCTTATAACAGTTGTGACAGAGATAACCTTGTACTCGCAGACAATACTTTCCACAGGTTAGGCGGCGATTAAGAAGAAGTAGATCCATTAGATTCTCACGAGGAGGAAAATAGTGACAAAAGAAATTGGCGAACCAAAATTTGGATTGGGTGTCTTAAGGTCCACATGCATGGTCAAGTTTTCTACACAAGGTGCCGAGGCACCCAGAAAAGTTGTTAACAAAGTATGACCTTGACAAAGCAGTGAAAGTGGAGGAACATTTGGACAACTTCTACCTACATCTGCAAATTCTAGAGGTATGTTACAAGGACGTTGCATGTAGACTTTTTATGTGTACCTTAGATGGAATTATAGTTGTTTGGTACCATAGTCTTCCTCCAAACTCTCTCCAGAATCAAAAGGGGTTTAAAAATATTTTTCTTGAAATGTTTGTTGATGACAAAATCCCTGCCATGTTGTTAAGAGAGTTGGGAAATATTAATATGGAGAACAAAGAGAAAGTTTAATATTTCAATCAAACGTTTAACCGCATATTGAATAAATTCTCTGCAAATATGAAATCTCATGACTCCGTCACTATTAATTACTACACATCTACCTTACCGATAAGCATCACATAGTTCGTGACAAGAACTATGAAAGAAACTCTTGGAGAATTATAAAGAAGAAATTTCAATTGAGAAGAAATTAAGTGTAATTGGAGTCAATGTAGATGATGTACCATCGAAGGAATCCAAAGACACAAGAAAAAGGTCTCAGGCCTCCTTAGGTAAGGCCAAGGAAAAGGAAGTTGTCAATCTTGAGAGATTAATTCACACTATCAAGTCTTTGTCCAATAAGTTGGAAGAGTTAAAGAAAAGGTCAAGAAATACCACCGTAAGCAACAAGCCTCCTATATTTAAAATTATGAGAAGGGTTTCCAACTCTGGCAATAGCAAAAAATTGTCGTCCAAGTCAGCGTAGAGCTCAAACATCGTGTTGAATGTTGAGAGTATGGGCATGGACCAATATTGTTTGTTTCATCAAGAGTATCATTCTGAAAAAACATGCCCACAATGGAACCACAACATGAATGCTCTAGCTATGCATATTATCGATACATTGCTTTCTAATGAGCAGACTGAGCTTCTAGAAGAAAAGGAAGAAACTGCGAGCATTGGGCACGCAGTAAACACACTCAATTGCATATACGTAGCTGAAAATAAGATTGCCAAAAGGCATCCATTGAGTGAGGACTAGGCTTAAAAGCCAAGCTTCAGTTTTTGAACTAGAGTTGGCAAGGCAGAAACTGAAACAAAATTTGTTAAGGAAGACCACACTATCAGTCACCTCAATGCAAAACACTCATAGCAAGTCTGGAAATGTGGCTACAACAAAAATTACTTATGTGAACAACAAAATGAAGTCCACCATTCCGGAAATAGTAGATCAACTTGCTCCTCTAGACACTTCAGAAATGTCTCCCACACTGAATTATAACATGGTTGATGACATGAAGAAATCTCACACGAACATTTCACTCTTTGAATTTACAAGGATCATGATCCAGTGGAAATTGCTTTTCCACGCTCTTGAACGGTCTGCCTCTGGTAATAATACTTCTTTGCAGAGGGATCTGGTAATTCCTTTGGTCCCTTAGAGTCTGTGCTTAATGCTTTAACATTAGATGTTAATACACTCTTCCCTCCATTTTTATTAACATTTGAAATTTTCAATTACAATGTACACAATTCTTTAGTTCATTCTAGTGCATCTCTAAATGTAGTGTCTCTCTCTATAGCAAAGAAAATTAATGAAAAATGTGATAAAATGGATGCACATATTATTAAGCTACACAGGACCCTTATCCATGCTATAGGTGAACTCATAAATGTGCTTATTTTCCTCTCATTCGATCAACGGGTTCACGAGTGCATAGATATAGCAATTGTGGACATTCCGGAAGAAAATGATGTTTTGTTGAGAAAAAAATGGTCCATCAAAGTACAGGGTATTTTTCTACGGATTGTTCACATTTATGGCTTCCATATAAGGGTAGAAACAACCAAATATGGGTAGACTCATAACCTTACATGAAGCATAATGTCACTCCCTTCGAGGGAAAAAATGAACTAGTTGCTTTCCCATATATTACCTTTTGAAATTTCTTTTCAAAAACTGATATAGGGTGATATCATGCTCACCCTTCTCGAGTCCCACTAGACACACAGTTGGAACTCCTACTGAGTAGAACTAGTAGAAATGGAATTTTTATAGTAGGTAGTCATAGTGGTAGTAGTACTAGTGTAGAGGATAGTCCTTTTACATATGATGTTTGGAAATTATACTTTAACAATTCAAAGATGCAGGAGGGCTCTAGAGCTAGTTTTGTCTTAATAGACTTACAATGGAGGAAATCCCTAATCTCAAGCTGCTTGGAATTTGAGTGCACAAACAACACGAGAGAATATGAAGCACTCATATTGGGTTTACAAAAGGTCATCAACCTCAATTTTGGAGTTATCAAAGTAGTAGGTGACTCTAAAATCATTGTACAACAGGTACATAATACTATTCACTGTGTGTCACCTCATCTGAAATGTTATCAACAAGAGGTATGGAGTTTTATTTCTCATTTATAATCTTTTAATATTATATTTGTTCCTAGAATGCGTGACGCAACTATGGATGCATTAGCAAATGCTGCTGCTAGGTTATCACAACTTAGGGATGATTTTTTAGTTGAAATTATTTACAAGCCATCCATCCCTGACAATATCACTAATTTACGCGTTTTCAATTATGACCAATAGATACTACACTTTATGGAAAACGATGATGTATTCAAAGATGCATCTATCGATGAAGATGGGCACAAAAAGGTGTTTCAAGATGCAGCCCATGTAAATAAAGAAAGCCCCATGATGAAAGGCGTGGTATCATTAGAAAATTTGTATGATTTGCATAATCTCTTTAGAGGGCCAGTCAACACAAAAACCAACAATTCAACATTGTCACATGAACAAATAAATCTTGGAATAGAAAGGGATCTGAAGTATGTCAATATCGGTACTTGTTGCACACCACAAGAGTGGAAATATTTCATTCACCTATTCAAGAAGTACTGAGATGTTTTCATGTGGAAATATGATGAGCTCAAAACTTATGACATGCAAATAATCCAGCATGTTATCCCGATCAAGGAAGGGGCCAAGCCTTTTCAACAAAAGTTGCGAAAGGTACATTCGATGCTTGAGCCCCTAATTAAAAAAGAGTTGAGAAAGTTGTTGGATGCTTGGATCATCTATAAAGTGTGACATTCAACTTGGGTATCTAATCTGGTCCCAGTAAGGAAGAAGTCTGGGGAAATCCGCTTGTGTGTTGATTTCTGAAACTTGAATTGTGCCTCGAAAAAATATAACTACCCTATGTCATCTATGGAATAGATACTAAAAACAGTATTAGGGTTGGATATGTTTTACTTTCTTGATGGTTATTTAGGCTACAACTAGGTTCTGGTCTCACATCTCGGCAGACATAAACAACTTCCTACACTAAGTGGTCCACATTCAAATTACAAAGAATTCCATTTGGGTTAGTCAATACAGGTGCAAAATTTCAACACGCAATGGACATCGCATTTTGTGGACTAATCGAGCAGAGCATAGTGGTGTATCTTGATGATGACACAATATTCTTTAAGAAGAGATCGGACCACTCATACCATTTGAAGAAAATATTCAAGTGATGTCAGAAGTAAAGGATATCCCTTAATCCCAAGAACAATATTTTTGCAGTGCCCAAGGAAAATCTCTTGGGCCACATTATTACGAAAAGTGGGATTAAAGTAGACCTTGAAAGGGTTAAACTATCACACATATTCCCTTCCTAGTGAACAATAAATTTATGCAATCCTTCCTGGGGAAGATTAATTTTCTCCTCAAGTTCATCTTCGATTACGCTTAGATCATGAAACATATGCAAGAGATGGTGAAGAAGGATGCATTATACAAGTGGGAAAAAAGGGAAAAGGATGTGTTTTCTCTTATCAAGTAGGGTATCACAGAAGCAAGAGCCTTATACAACCCATATTTCAAGAAATATTTTCTTCTCTACACTTTCACTTCTGACACTTCTCTTTCTGTTGTGCTCGCAAAAAAGGATGATCACAATAATGAGTAGATGATATCTTTCATGAGTGTCAGCCTACAAGGACCTAAAATTAGCTATCCCGCCATTGATAAGAAGGCATATGCAGTCTACAAGGTGGTAAATAACTTCCAGCCATATCTCTTGAAGAATCATTGTGTTATCTTTGTGCCACACCCATAAATCAGATTATTGTTTTTCGACAAGAGCTAGCCGAGAGAAGAGTGAACTGGATGATGAGTTTTCAAGAGTATGACTTAGAGTTCAAACCAATTCACACAATCAAGGGCCAATCTCCATGTCGGCTAGCAGTGGAAGCGGTGGATGAAAAATAAGAAGATACATCTGGATGGAAGTAGGAAATCAAAATGTATAATGTTGAGCAAGCTTCCCCCACTATTATCGCAAGCTCTTCGTATGCTGATGTGTGCCATTATCTTGAGAACAACATAATTCACTCACACTTATCCACACGAAAGAAGAGGGAACTCATACTAAAATCATTATCTTATCAGTTGGTGCATGGGGTGATTTTCTGAAAGCACTATAATGGAATACTCCTCTAGTGCTCGGAAGCACACAATTTAGAGAAAGTATTACATGATCTCCAAGATGGACCAGCCGGGGGACACTTTGTTGGTGAAACAACAACACATAAAGTTATGCAGGATGGTTTCTATTGGGTCACATTATTCAAATATGCCCAACCTAACCTCGCAAGTGTCCAGTCTGTCAGAAGTGTGTAGGTTGAACCAAGAAGCCAACCACCCTGTTGCAAATTATTGCAGTGGAAGAACCATTTCAAAAATGGGGCCTAGATGTTATTGGTGAAATTTTTTTGCATTTGTCAAAGAAACACTGCTATATCCTCACTACCACAAACTATTTTACGCGATGGACAAAATAGTTCCACTGAAGCAAGTGAGTGATCAGGAAGTCATCAACTTCCTCAAATAGAATGTCATTTCCAGGTTTGGCATTCTTGCTTCACTCGTTTTTGACAATGCACCATACTTTTCATCATTAAAATTATATGATTTTGCATTGGAAAATGGCATCACATTGAAACATTCTGTAAATTATTATCTGCATGGAAATGGTCTTATTGAGTCCACTAATAAGAAACTCATCTGCATTATCAAAAATATTATTTTCTATGAACAGAGGAACTGGCACTCTTCTTTATTAAATTCCATATGGGATGATCGAGTCATGCCAAAACCCTCTCTGAATAGATCTCCTTACTTCCTGGTGTATGTAAAATAAGCCATCCTTCCTCTGAACATATGTTTTCCCACCCTTCAACTTTCACAATAATCTCAAGGCAAGCCTTTCTTATTGGTTCAAAGTAGGATAGACACCCTCCGCAAGTTGCATGAAGAAATACAAAAGGAAAAATAAAAATTTTCTCTTCACCATTATCTATCAAGAGGTGGTTCGACAAGAAGTTTGCAGGGAAGAATGAATTTTGTGTGTGTGACCTAGTCTTGAAGTGGGACAAAGCCCATGATGGCAAAGAAAAACACACTAAGTTCCAATCCCTGTGGATTGGACCATTTACCATACATGAAAAGCTCATCCAACACACATCATTTTCAATCACTAGAGGGGAATATTTAATTTCTTCCTATCAACGACCAAGACTTAAAACATTATTTTCAATGATGATATGGGGATATGCCCTATGCTATGTACATAGTTTCTTTTCTTGTCCAATTGTTTTTTTGTTCTTGCATTTTGTCTTGTTTATGTAAATAAGTGTCATTTGTGAGCATTTTTCTTGGCTTCTTTGAGTGGCCGAATTGAAAAGAGGCTTGTGACACCACAACATGTGGCTAAGCTATTGTCCTCTTTTGTTTTGGCTAGACCTTTTGCTCAATGATGTTCCAACGAAAAATATGATCTTTCTATAAGGAGTTTTTTGTGTTGAACCATGATACCTGTGGATATTCTAGAAACCTTACACTCACACTCATTTCTTTACGTTTCAGTGTTTTCATGCTTATCCAATAAAGTAGAAGAGGAAAAGGGGAAAAATCTAAACAATCAAACCTAAATCGGAGGTCTCTATATGCTGCTTTGAAGGAAAAACCTCTTATGCTCTCAATAATTTGGGATCCCTCTTCTGCCCATGAAATGAAAAAGTTCCTATGCACAATCCTATTAAAATAAATAAATAAAGGAAAATAAAGAGAAAGGATTTCTTCATAGAGAGGCGAAGCAAGAAACATAGTCAGGTCACTGACAAAGCTCACTGGTAGCAGAGAAATGTTTTTGTTCCTGTAGTGACTTTGTTGGCATATTATCTAGGCCAATTGGGAGCAGAGCAACACCAATGATGAAAAACTATACTCTGAAAATCAATAGCTTGCAAACTACACTACCCTTTCCAATCTGAAACATTGTGATATTGTTGAATATTATGATTATGTTCAATCAAGAGATCACAACTTTTGAAAGCTCTCCAACCAAGCAACTTAGCCCCATATGACCCTCCTGAAATGTGCATTTCATAGTTTGATCCCTCTAGCTGTGACCCTACCTCTTGAAACTACACAATGTGTAGTTCCTGCCTCTTAGGACTATGCACTGTGTAGTTTTAGTGCTCAAGCCCAGACCTTGGCCTCGCAAACTACACAATTCATCCTTCTAGCCTGGCCTCAAATGTGAATTATGCAATCTCTGACCTCAATCCTAGCACTTTAGCTCTTGAGCTACGCAATTGCACAGTCACCCAGTGTCTTTTTCATTCTAGAACTGCATAGTAGGCAGAATCAATGTTCAACATTTAAGCCCTACTCAATGAGCTCCAAAACTAAGCAATAATCTTTCTCAGTCCAGTCTAAATTGTGAATTGTGTAGTCTCAAGACTCAAGCTTCAACCCTGACTACCTAAGCTACACAATTGTGTAGCTACTAAGATTCTCCCTTAGCTTGCCACCTAGTTCCGACTTAGTCAGTGGACCAACATGCAACATCTTAGATTAGGGGTGTATCAGACTCATGTCATCTTGTCATGAGTGAATTCCAGATTTAGGTACTCTATCATACCATGGCAAGATGATGATGATGGAGATGGAGAAGAGAAACATGCTAGAAGACACCTTTGTAGCTTATTATGAAAGTTGATCAATCAAGAGAAAGAAAAATGACACTATTTTGCGACTGTAGCTCAAGACCTGATATCACTGAAGGCTCATGGACTCTAAGCCATATGGAGGTAGATAGAAGAGTATTCTCAAGAGGAAACTAACAAGGACGAGTGAGATTGGCCTCACATTGAAATGTCATCAAGAAGTCCATGTCAGCAGTGGAATTTCATGTCATGTAATTAGATATCATATGCCACATCATTCTTGTGGATTATGTAATTTCTTATTCGAAAATGTATTGTAAAGTGGAATTCCAAAGGACATGTACAAAATTTGAAGCATCATGTAAAGTCGAAAAGTCTTGGGAAGTAAAACAGACATGAGGATAGTCAAAGAGTCACAAGGGAGGTGAAGCATCACCTCCCCATTGGTTATATATACACCCTCATTGTATGAGCGAAGGATTTTTCACCTTGGCCCCTCCGCAATGCATTAGAGAGACAATATAGTTCTTTTCGGGAGCAAGGAGTGGAACCAATGAACTATTATTGGAGCTAGTGGTGTTTTTTGTATACATGTATCTTGGGGATTTTACTTATTATAAGAAGCCTCATGGCCAACACATTTTTCATGCATGGATAACGGATGTTTGTAAGACTATTATGTGAATTTCAATAATTCACGCTTTCTTTCATTTGTGCTAAAGTAGTTGAAATATTTTGGCTTTTTTTGTACTATCAGATTAAAAATGTGTTGCAATGGTTTATATGACTATCGCATCTTTGTGGACTATTCCACTAGATTTTAGATAAATATTTCTTATTGTATTGGCTGTAATGATCAGCACATATTTATGGACTATTCTATTGGATGTTAGATGTATCCTTCTTATTCGCATGTATCTCTACTAGGGCAGTACTATTACCTCTCTCTTAGAGGCTCACTCTTCTTCCCCTCCGCAATAGAATAACCTCGATACACCTACAACTAAACTTTCACGAGCCACACTTTCTTGCTTTTCAAAGGCACATATGCATTCCTCTCTCTTGCCGATAGTTAGCGCCAAGGAAAATAATTAAGAAAATGGAAACCAGGCCATATTCTGGATGGGGATCCTATCCCAAATGATGTGAGGTCTAGTTGGGACCACATGTCAGCGATACCCCTTGAATCCTATTGGGTCCATCACCATCAACACCTGGTCAAACAATTGATTTTGGTAGACCAAGGTCTCTAAATGAATAGACCATTTTCTATTTATTGAAGCCCTATCTAATCATTTTTTAATGTTAGTCAATGGGACTTTGTTGGAGGATATTTAGAACAATCTCTAATTCTACTCAAATTCGCTCCCTCTCCCCCAAAAATTCCCTCCCATTTGAAAAATAATTATCACTGGTTTCAATACTCGACTCTGCATGAATATACAAAATAGATTTAACACCCTTTTTCCCTTAACTCCTCAAAATCCCCCTGATTCCAATTCCAAAACAAGTTAAAGGAGACTAGAAATAAAATCATTGAATGGCCCAAACAATAATGTGAAAGAGACTCCCATGCTGTGGCAGAAATTGAACAAACCCTCACCTCCTCCTTAGAAACCTTCTTGGTTGAGGAATAGACAAAAGAGAAACACATACACTTAAGCTCACTCGAGTCCAAACATTAGGAAATCCTTATAGATTGGGAAAAATAATGACACATGAAGAGTAGAGCCCTCTAGCTTCAACCTGGAGATGAAAACTTGAAGCGCTTGAACAAGATATAAAACTACAGGAAATCCAAAAACACCATTCAGGAGATCAAGAGATCAGATGGATCTATTATCTCCTCTTTCCATGATATCTAATCTGAAGGTTGCAAATATTTCAAACATATTTTCCACTAAGATAAAATGGCTACTATCAACCACAACTTCAAAGTAGAAAATATTTTCCCCAAATTTGTGGAATAAGAAGAGAATGATATCCTAATCAATGAAATCATGAAACTAGAATTTGATTGAGTTTTACATAATTTTCATAAGGGAAAGAGAGCAACCATGGATGACCTTCCAATCAAGCTCTACCTAGAATTCCATGATTTCATGGGGAATGATCTTCTAAAGGTAGTTGATTACTCTCATACTACTAGGAAAATTTTATCCTCTTTCAACTCCACTTTTCTTGCTTTGGTTCCAAAATCAGACTATCTGGATACCCTTGATCAGTTTAGGCCTATATCCATGTGCAACACCATTTACAAAATTAAATCAAAATTAATTTTATATATGCTAATGTATATATTATCAAATCATATATCTTCTGAACATTTTGGGTTTTTTGTTGAAATATAGATACATAAAGCCATTGGGCTTTCCCAACAAGGTATTCACTCTATCCACAAAAACAAGCAACAAGCCATTTTTTTCAAAGTTGAAATCTCTGAAGATTTAAACATGGTCAACTAGATTTACTTTAGACTCCTACACATTCACCTTTGGCTTTTTCATTCCTTTTTCACTTGGATTTTTAATTATATCTCCATGTACTCTATAGCTCTTTTGATCAATGAAGTATCTTCTCCCTTCTTCCATGTGGATTAGGGGCTTCGAGAAGGATGTCCATTATCCCCATTACTTTTCTTGCTTATCATTTGGTATCGATAGACTCGTTATTGGTGGTAGAAACATATCATTTCTTAAAGGTATTACTCTGGTCACTGCTATCCAACTCATCTGTTGTTTATGGATGATTTTCTCCTTTTCTTAGATGGTTATTTAGAGCATCGACGGGATATGAAAACTCTATTGGAATCTTTTGAATTGGTAATGGAATGCAAATAAATATGTAAAAGTATTCCATATAACATTATGGAATGAGATATAATAAAGGAGTAGATCAAAATCCTTTTCCATACCCACGTTCAAGATATTTCTAATGGCCTAAAATACCCAAGTTTCAAAGTTAAGGAAAATAACTATGAAAAAATCGACCAGCATTGGTTATTATAAAATATTAAAGAGAGAATTAGGATCTGGTGTAACAAATGACTCTCCTGAGTGGAAAGAATTATGCTATATAAATTTTCCTCAAAGAAATACATTTTATATCGGGCTTCCCTCGCCTGGATCCCAACTACAATTCTACATAAAATTAGATAGAATACCTCTCACTACCTATGGGTGGGATAGGAGAGGAAAATAATGTTTTATCTCATGGATTGGAAGAACATAGCCACCCTAAGAAACCAGGTGGATGGGGATTGTAACACCCTCTTTGGTTGTCGAAGGACCTAAATGAAAAAGGAGTATAAGAGCTCATTCAAGGGATAGGCCTTTGGGCTCATACCATCTTCTGAAAATACATTGATGCTATTTGGATTACTAGCTAGATCCATTGTATAGAAAACCATCATTAAGTTGGAAAGTAGGGAGTGTGGCATAGGTTCATTTCAACATTGAGACTTGGGTTGGATGTCAACAAGAACACATTGTCCCTCGCTGCTTGACACAAAACTTAAATTTTGAATGCTTCTACACTCTCAATCATATCTCTAGCTACAATTTCTTGAGACATCAATAGGATTGCATCACTTCTAATGGTCTTGGCTTGAATATGGTGTTAAGAAATCAGAAATATTATATATTAGGGTTGATTTCTCTTTCATGATAGTTACTTTTGATTGTTTGTTTGATTTTTTTACTAATTTTATGTTCTTATTCATCAATAAATTACCAAATACTTGAAACATGAATATCACAAAAAGACAATAGAGTGCAAAGATGCAGGCTCTCCATGTCAGGGCCAAAACCCCACAAGAGTGAAAACCCATAAAATTCCTCTTCTTATAGAATCGTATCAATATGAAATATAAAAGACCCAAGAACAATACCAAAATATCCACAAATATCCCAAGTCAATCCTCGTCAATCCTTCTTCTTGCAGGTCAAAGTCAACAAAATCAATGTTGGTTAAACATTTGAATTCTGGGCAATCCCTGAAATTTCAACCTCTCAGAAATATCATCGTTGTAACAACTAAAAATAAACTCGCACGTGTCCTTTTACTTCTTGCTCTCTCTTTCCCTTGACTTTTCGGTAAAATTCCTCTTCTTCTTGCATAAAAATAGAATGGATGATAGATCCAAAATGAGGTCGAACTTCTCTTGTATTTGCACTAGGAAGCGCAAGCCCATCTGGGACCTTACCATTTATGTCCTTAATTGTATGGGCTATCTTGACCATATCTGCCCTAACTATAAGGGCTTCACTACCTGGGTGGGTGAAACTTCCCAGGAGGTCAAATAGGTGCCTCTTCTAGGACGACTTGTCTAGGAGGGCCAACTTGGTCTTGTGGAGGAAAATTATGACTTTTTGGCTATTTTTAACTCAAAACAAAATTTTCTTCTTTTTATTCCAATAATTCCAAATGGGACTTTGACTCAAATACATTATTTTGAATCAATAAAACCTAGAAGCATGAAGAGAATGCTTTGAATAGAAATAAACGTGATAATAATAATAATCATTTATTTTTCTTCTTTTTGTTTTTATGATCCAAACTTAAATAGGAACACAACAAAATACATATATAATCATAAATATAGATATGCAACATAAATAACACTTCATTTCATTAATATCAAATACTAAAATATGCTTATAAACATAATGGAAATAAACTAGCTTGGGCGATGGTAGCTTATATCTGAGAAGAGATGTGGCAGCTAGATGCCTTTGAATTGTGTTACAATGAGACTCAAGGGACTATTTATTATTGAACAATAAGAGGAAACCCAAAACAACCAAAACTCTAACCCCCAGGAGATGGAACACCAAGAGTTTGTGGTCCCTGTTGGGGTTAGTTGGGCAACCAACTTCCCGGTGTCGTAACTTGGTCATATGATCTTCATTTGGTGCATACGATACCTTGTTGTAAAGATCACTCTGAGTACTATAGGATGCGATGAACCTCAAAAAACCATCGTTTAGGGGGTAAAAACTACTTCAGAAGTTCAAGAGCTGAAAAATTGCTAAAAATAGTAAATGCTACAATGAACAAGGAAACAGATGAAATCGACTGTAGGTCTAGGTGGAATAGGTGGGTGGCCACCAATATCCACATGGATCATTTTACATGTACAAGTATAATGATAATTATGAATACCAGACCTAGTTACATTTTCAACACTCCCTCTTAGCTAAGGAGGTATTCATAATTACATAACAGGATACAAGGATATTCTCAAATTGAAATATTCTCGTAAGAAGATTTCAAATTGATAGGAATCATCAAGTATCATCATCACAACCAACATTCTTAATTACAAAAATAGCAAGGCCTTGACTGACAAGATCTAAATCTCCACTAGATTAGAGCACAATGTTGGGAGGTGTTGACGATGTTGGACCCGCCAACATTCAAGGGATCTCCCCGCTATGAAGTCAAAATTAGAACTCACACCATATAGTGTAGGATTCCCATCCAGAATATGGCCTAGTTGTTGATGCAGTGGGTGTTAACCATATGCCTTGGTTGCAATAACAGATAGAGTGATGTACAGTGACTTTGGTGAGATAAAGTGTGTGACCTTGTGAAAAGTCAGGCGTGATGCATGAAGGTTCCAACACACTAAAGGGAAATGAGTAAGCCCCTTAGAAGCCTATAATAGTATGAAAATTGAAAGGAACACATGAGCATAAACATATCACAAGATAGTATGTGAAATAGTTCAAATTTACCAATGATGAAATAATCCAACAACACTCAATCAACAAAATTCATACCAATGCAAATGAAATAGTTTATAAGCATAATCATAAGTGAAATAACATACGTCGCAAATAAAACAAGAATAATCCTCCTATATTTACAACATATGCATGAAAACATGTCGGCTCTAAGCTTTTATTAAGTGAAAGTCCCATTCATACATTCATCATTGAGAGACCACTAGCCCCAAAAGTGGAATGTGAAGTCAACATCACCTATTCCTCCAAAGAAAGATACTCCTTCTATGCTGCGAAGAAGCTAAGGCTCTCACAAAACTCCCAAGCTCTTGATTCCAAGCCTCAGCCTATCTAAAATCTTGGCTACCAAGAACCCTTTACAGGAGTTATGAGGATGTATTTATAACAAAAGAGGGTGACTCTTAGACTTCCCTCATGACTCTTCAACTTCTTTACAAATGACTAGTTAATTACATTACATCATGACTCTTCACATTCCATAACTGACACTTGGAATTTTACGTACAAATTATTTACAAGTATTTATTACAATTACTCATACCCATATGAGACAAAATTGAGTAGATCCCACTAGACATCCTAATAAGACAAAACACTATCATGATTGAGTTTTGGGAAACTCTAGCTTAGCAACTTCCACTTGATGTCTTTCAGTCACATATCAGTACCAAGTATGGTATTGTGCAATGACATCTCCAAATTGTGCAATGATGTATAGCTAAAAGCGAACTCTTGCCTCCATGGCATCTAGGTAATATGATTTGGAACTAGTTTAAGCCTCCTTCTAGAGCAAGAGTAACATTATTTTCACTTGGACAGGACCACCGATGTACTTGTGCATGTTTTGTATATTCAGCTCCAAATATTCCTTGGTGGAAATCTGTCTAAACTACTCTATGTATTCTTCGATCTCATGTCTGACCTGGTTCCTGGGTTTGGCTTCAATGAGTGAATCAAATGATGGGATCCATGTGAGTTCACCAAGAAATCTAGATTGTTGTATAACCCTACATAGGCGGCCTGAATGTTACCAATGAACGAGGCGAGTTGTTTGTTGTTCTAGATTAGTATCCAAACTATTATTTTCTCCAGCTTTTCATGTTGCTTTGTTTTATATCCCAAGTCAAGAGGCTCCCCTTTGTATCACATTGACCACTCATGCATGGAAGCGAAGGCAGCTTGTACATTCCTAAGATTTTTGACAAAGTTTTTACAATTGCGTTGTGATACATGCAATTTGACAACAACCTTATGCATGGTAACAAGATCCTCATAAATATTTTGCGTGGTATCTCCAATTTTTGATACTTCACACAATATCGTTGCATTCATTTCCTTCAATTGTACTTGTTAAAAATTTGGATTCTGAGCTACTGCGTGGAGTTCTTCAACCTCTTGCCTAGGAGCCTATAATTTCTTTACCAATTACTTGTTCTCAACCATCAAATACTCAATGTTTAACTATGTTGCGCCTATGAAGGCCAAGTTGGTTGTGACAATGGCATTGGGATTCTTCCTGGTGTCCATCATAATCACCCTTTCTCTAATAAATTCAGGCGAAGTTAGTTCATCCAGAAAATTCTTCTTACATGCATATCCAATATTCTTCAGGAGTTCATCATATGACAGATTGTATGTTTTCATAACCAAATCATCATCAAGAGGGACAACTTCCTCTTCCTTGCTCAAAGCTGTTGAAAAGTGTGCAACAAGAAATGCTTGTTGAGAATGCAACAAGATGATGGAACTTAGTGGAAAGGAGTCTCCTTCACTAAGTGGTCCCACAGGCAAGTTTTGGCACAAAGTCTATTTTTAGACTATGTCTATTTTTAGACATATGGATCATGGTCTATGAGTTGCAGTTTGTTGTTTATGGATGATTGGTCATGTTGGGAAAAATAGATGGTTGTCTATTTTTGGATCACAACAGGAGTGATCAGAGTCTATTTTTAGACTCCTAGTCAAAAATAGAAAAGTCAAATATTATTGTCTCATAATAATATTTAGACTATAAACTTTATCTTAACCTCTTGGAGCACTTCAGTTTGAGCTACAGATGTGGCACATGCAGCTGTCAGAAGGAAATACGCTTTCATTGTGGGTCAGTTGAGCTATTGCATGCAGGACATCAGTTAGAACTCATGTGGTTGAGTTCTGTGGAGTTGGATGAGCAGTTAATGGAGTTGTGTTCAGTTTGACTTATTTGAACTAGTTGTATTTAGTCTAACTGGCCAATAGACTAAGTGATGAGTTGTGTGAATTAGTTATTAATTAGTTAACTAATTATTAACTCATAAAGAAACTAAAGAACACATCAGTTAATACAGTGCATGGACAGTTCAACAGAGACCGGTGTTAGAGGTAAGTGAAAGGGTGAGTTGTGACTATCAGTTGTGCATGAGATTTTGCACATGCATGGATTGAGTAATGCCAATGAGGATTGAGCGATGTGGGCCAATACCAAGGAAATTGTAGCTTGATCTCACGTGATTTTCACTTTGGATTGTGCAGTGGAGGCAGGCAAAGCAGTAGAGAAGATTTGAACCTATGACTTGTTCGGATCTGAGCTAGTTTTGTGTGTAACAGGTGGAGATAGTACTGAGTACTTTTGAGGAGTATTGTACTATGTATTGTTACATGTTCTCAATCATTATAATATACAAATAGTGTGGGTTTTTTAGCTGTATGCTTTCCCCGGATTACATACTGTGTTAATGTGTGCATGCGATTGATGTTTCATTGTTTTTAATGCTGCTAAATTGATGATCAACGTAGAGGAGGTTATGTATTATGCATGTATTCCGCAATAGTGTATAATCAGGATAATCTTTGTGAATAAGTGTTTATTATTCAAAATTTCTACATGGTATCAAAGCGAGCTGATTTGTAGAAGAAGTTATACATGATATCAGTGTTGTATTGATCATCAGATCTATTATTCAGAAAGTGTTTACATTTTATTTCTTCAGGAAGAATCTGTGATCGGGCCAGGTAGCCTCTGGATTCATCCTTCTTTTGGAAGGTGAGATATCTGGTGAATGCCCATACAGTCGATCTCTGTATGAGAAATACTTTGTTCTCACAAATTTTAGATTAGAAGCGGTTGAGTTTTTTGAGCTGGTGGAATTCGAATTTGCAGCAGTGTTTTCTTGGTGTCAAAGTTGAAATGTCTTTCAACGGATTGTGATTGGAGTCTACCCTTGAGGGCAGCTCGAAATATATTGCATGGAAAGACAGGATGGAGGCGGTGTTAGATGACAATGGGTTGAAGGAGTTCATATATGCGGATGTCCCAAAACCTATTGATGTTGCTCAAGTCGGGGATTGGCAAAAGAAGACAGCAAAGTGTCGAAGGATTATGTTGGAGGGCGTGAGGGATCACATTGTGTCCAGCCTCCATGGAAAGGATTCTCCATATTTGATGTGAAAAACGTTGACAGAATTATTCCAAAGCAAGAGCGACCAGAGGAAGTTGGCGCTCAAGGATAAACTCAGAAACATTAGGTGTGAGAATGGAGACAGTATGCCCCAGTATCTCACGAAGTTCACCCAATGTTGGGATGAGCTGGGAAGTGTGGGGCTAACTGTTGAGGATGAGGATATGGTGAGTCTAGCACTCCTTGGCCTTCCTAAGAGTTGGCATAGCTACCAGGACTCGGTGAATGGAAGGGAGAAATTGCCAGGATGGGAGAGACTTTGGTCGGATCTTGTGCAGGAGGAGATCAGAAAGAGCACCAAAGACAGTTCTTCATGCATGCATGATGAGGAGAACTATGCCTTAGCGAGTAAGGTGAAGAAAGGGAAGGAGAATGGTTCTCTTTCCAAATCTAGTTCTTCCAATGATGGGAAGAAGGTTGACAAGTCGAAGGTGAGATGCTTTCGTTGTCTTGAGTTGGGCCATTATGCTACTAATTGCCCAAAGAAGAAATCCAAGAAGGGATCCGGGGAAGGATTTGAAGGTGAGGCACTTGCTTCACAGTTTGAGTTGGATTTCACACTCTTCGCATGCATGGTTTCATCCATGGTGGGAAGTGGTTGGTTTCTTGACAGTGGAGCTTCTTTCCACATGATCGGTGACAAAAGTTTGTTCAGTACTTTGGAGGAGAAAGATCTCCAGATACTCATAGGGATGGGTAATGATGAGAAGTATAGTGTCTTAGGTGTAGGCACGGTTATTTTTTAGAGGGAGCATGGAGCTCGCCTTACCTTGACCGATGTCATGTATGTACCAGGACTGAAGAGAAACTTGGTGTTGATCGCGATGCTGGAAGACAAAGGCTATGATGTAGTCTTCAGTGAGGGAAAGGTTTTCCTTAGACACATCATCACTAGATAGGTGAAGCAGATTGGTTCACCGATCAAGAACCTATATGCTCTTGAGGTTCAAGATGCATGCAAAGCCTTGAGCAGCGAGGCAACTGATGGAGACTTAGTGGTTGAGAGGGAGCGTATATTACCTCTCAACATGCAGAGCCAGAAGAAGTCTCAAACGATTGTGGAGGAGACACAATTGGTGCAGCAACTTCAGGAGGTTGTGGAGCAGCCACAACAAGTGAAGTTGACAGGAGATCGAGTAGAGACATCTACTCATGCAGAGACCTCCAGTAGGGGGAAACTTCGAGACAGGTGGGATGAGAGATTGCATGCAGCCATACCTCCAGGTAGGAGGTGGGGTGATGTGGAGTGATCGTTCCAAGGAGGAGGGGCAGGATCCTTGAGGTACCCAACATCTTGGATGAGACCTTGCTATGGGAGCCCCAATGTGTAGTAGCAGGAACTGACTGATTGGGTAGAGACAGATGTGGATGGAGCGGCAGAGAGAGCGACAGTGTATGGAATCCCAGGACAGTGCATAGCATGCAGGCTGCAGCAATGCAAGAGGCACAAGTGTTTTGCACAGTGCTACGTGGCACAGAGAGGTGTGCAATGGTGCAAGATGCATGGAGATGTCGCAGTAGCGCAGATGTCAGAGAGGGAGCACTTGTCAGCAGCAGGTAGAGCTTCAGCATCAGAGTATGTTCCTAGCATAACAGAGTGGTCAGTTGGGAGTGTTTTTGTTCCAAGTGTTGTTGGAGTAAAGTGGATCGGGTAGATGTGTTTCATGCAGAACATTCCAGAGTTACAGGATCGGGTTTGAGAGGAAGCCTTTCTTGTTGAGAGGGAGTTTTGAAAAGTGTGCAACAAGAAATGCTTGTTGAGAATGCAACAAGATGATGGAGCTTAGTGGAAAGGAGTCGCCTTCACTAAGTGGTCCCGCAGGCAAGTTTTGGCGCAAAGTCTATTTTTAGACTATGTCTATTTTTAGACATATGGATCATGGTCTATGAGTTGCAGTTTGCTGTTTATGGATGATTGGTCATGTTGGGAAAAATAGATGGACTTCTATTTTTGGATCACAACAGGAGTGATCAGAGTCTATTTTTAGACTGCTAGTCAAAAATAGAAAAGTCAAATATTATTGTCTCATAATAATATTTAGACTATAAACTTTATCTTATCCTCTTGGAGCACTTCAGTTTGAGCTACAGATGTGGCACATGCAGCTGTCAGAAGGAAATATGCTTTCTTTGTGGGTCAGTTGAGCTATTGCATGCAGGACATCAGTTAGAACTCATGTGGTTGAGTTCTGTGGAGTTGGATGAGCAGTTAATGGAGTTGTGTTCAGTTTGACTTAGTTGAACTAGTTGTATTTAGTCTAACTGGCCAATAGAATAAGTGATGAGTTGTGTGAATTAGCTATTAATTAATTCACTAATTATTAACTCATAAAGAAACTAAAGAATACATCAGTTAACTCAGTGCATGGAAAATTCAACAGAGACAGGTGTTAGAGGTAAGTGAAAGGGTGAGTTGTGACTATCAGTTGTGCAATGGATTTTGCACATGCATGGATTGAGTAATGCCAATGAGGATTGCACAGTGTGGCTCAATACCAAAGCAATTGTAGCTTGTGCTCACGTGATTTTCACTTTGGATTGTGCAGTGGAGGCAGGCAAAGTAGCGGAGAAGATTTGAACCTGTGACTTGTTCAGATCTGAGCTAGTTTTGTGTGTAATAGGTGGAGATAGTACTGAGTACTTGTGAGGAATATTGTACTATGTATTGTTACATGTTCTCAATCATTATAATATACAGATAGTGTGGGGTTTTCAGCTGTATTCTTTCCCTGGGTTACATATTGTGTTAATGTGCGCATGCGATTGATGTTTCATTGTTTTTAATGTTGCTAAATTGATGTTCAACGTAGAGGAGGTTATGTATTATGCGTGTATTCTGCAATAGTGTATAATCGGGATAATCTCTATGAATAAGTGTTTATTATTCAAAATTTCTACAGGAGCTAGCTCTTCTTTTGGAGGGGGTGGAGACTGAAGAGTGACCTATTGTGTACTTGGCATCAGGTAGACATCTTGATTTTGTGGCTCTGGTTCCTCCTACATGTCTATGATCTATATCAAGTCTTCAATCTAATTAGAAAGCTCTTAGTCATGCATATGTCTGCTCTCCTCCTTTGGTTTTCAGTTTTGTTCTTGCTCTTCAACTTGTTTTTGTGTTGTTTCTTTTGCTATTGTTATTCAAATTTTTTCTTCCTCCTATTCCTGCTATCTTCTTGTTCTTGCTTATAGGCCTTTCTGAGAGCTTATAGGCCTTAATGAGAGACTTTGTCTTGTAAGTGTTGGTGGGTGTATGATGAAACATTGATGGATCTTTCACCTAGTATTTAACAATGTCCTTCGTTATCACATAGTTGTTGGTGGCAAAGAAGTATGAATCTATGAGTGCTTATGTCTCGTGAAAATGGTACATAAGATGGTAATCTCGTGCTAGAAAAGAAACAAGATTTTGGGTGCTGGCATTTCTCTAAGTCATAGTCTTCACATCAATATGTGAAACAATCTAGCTGATAACATTTTCACATGGGAAAGTTGGATCTGCATGCAACCCTGTGTAGCCCCAACCTATGAACATTAACATATACCTATATGTCCTCTAGATATGCCTTGAAGCTATTTGTTGAAAAAGATTTTTTCACTTTCTGCCATCTAAGAGATAATTCTTTTTCCACAGACAGTTGAGTGTATGAATATGCTAGCAAGTTTATTGGCATATTGTTAACTGCTTCCTCGGTTACGCTGTCTGTCGTATCCTTTCAAGCATCTCTCTTGAGTGCCATGGTAATAATGGTTGTTGGAGAAAGGTGTGTTGGGAATCACCATTTTTGTTAGACCAAAACCCACAAGTGTTAGTCAACGATCACATCACCAGAGATAAGGATCCACAAGAGGTAATTAGTCCATGTCATGAAACACATGGGGAGCGTTGGTTTATCTAATGTCCAACAATTCCCCCCCCCCCCCCCCCCCCCCCCCCCCCAAATGCAAGCCAGGTGTGTATCAAACTCATGACCTATGCTCTGATACCACTTGTTTGGAATCATGATTGTCATCGGGCCAAAACTTACAGGTGTTAGTCAATGATCGCATCGCCATAGATAAGGATCCACAATATGTAGTTAGTCCATGTGGCGAAACACATGAGGAGCGTTGGTTTATATAATTTCCAACAAGGTTATCAACAACTACAATACCTGAAGGAGTAAAAGGCACTCATGGCATAAATAAATTAGCTTTCACAAATCAAATTTCAAAGCAAGATTAGGCAAAAATCATATAGTCTAATTATAGAGATTTCACAATTTCTGGGATCAAGGGAGGGAGGCTAGATGGATGGACCATGCATTTTGTAGACTCGACAGCCAGTGATGTAACCTTAGACTTGAGACTATGCAATGAACAGTTCATCCTTAGCAATTCCAGGGAGAGACTGTGCTTTGTGTAGTCTCAGTGGATAGGTTAGAAAGACTGAGCCCTGGAACTGCGCAATGTGTAGCTCAGCCAGCCTGTACTATGCATTGTGTAGTCTCAGAGGTCAATCTTTCATCTTGATCCTTGGACTTGCACAATGCCAAACTGGGTAGGGCAGTGCATGGCCAAGTGAAGTGTAGATCTACCCAGTGAGGGTGTGGGAAACAAGCATATCTAAGTGATAATGTAACTTAAAGTGAAGATATGAATAGATTAGTGTGAATCAAGTGCAAAAACTCAACAAATGGAAGGAAAAACAAATATGCAAGGAGAGTCACCTAAACGTCAATTACCAGTGTGCAAAAAAAAGAAAAATAATGTGACAATTACGAAAGGCAAGCGACAGACTGAACCAACACTTCCACAAGCTAATATAAGTTAAAAATCCATAAACCATGAAGAGAAACAAGCAAAACAACTCTCACAAAAGTGAAATGACAAAAAGAGATAGAAAAAGTGGAAAAAGAATACAAAAGCAAAACTCACCCAAAAAAGCAACACAAACTCCACTGAAGGCTCTGTGATCTCCTTGGAAATTCTAAAGATGAAATATTAAATGTAAAAATGACTCTATAGGAATTAATTAAATAGATTTGGGTGGATTAGGGTTTTTGATGCACATGCCAAAAATCAAGGAAAAATCGACACTCGGCGAAAAGTTCCAAAATTAGTAATTGTGCCACCTTCGGGAAACTAATGATAAATCCCTATTTTTTAGGTTTTTTTTTTTACTTTTTGCTTTCTTTTTTTATTTTTCAGGAAACTTTCCATGCACATTGCCAAGAACGATTGCACAATTTTGGAGAACTTGGCAAATTTCCGACTCAGTGCATTGCACAATTTCTGAGCTTGTTATAGACATATTTGGGCACATCAACCCCAAACTCATATGTCGATGATATTAGGGTTCATAAACCCATAAAATAGTTTTTTTATGCCCCAAAGAAACTTATTCATCTTAATGCCTCATTCCCAAAAAGTTCCATCTCAAAAATCATCCAGAAAGTGCCTAAAATGAATCATTGCTGAAAGCCCTGTGTTAGGGTGAGATGCATCTCAGGTGCTGCACTGTCAAAGTGAGATGCATCACAGTTTGGCCCTCTAGAAGGTGTGATGGGTGAGGTAGGAAAAATTCCTGGAGAGTTTGAGAGTTGGTTGCTCATGGAAACTTCTAGAAACTTCTCCTGTGCCACCTGCCCCTCTAAGTTCACCCAAGGATGACTAAGGGAACTAGGAAACCATCTCCAATTCCCCTCTTTCATGGAACCAATTCCTAAAAATAGAAAGGCATTCATCATCCCCATTGATGACTCAAACCCTTGCACTCATCTATAAAAGGATCTGTCATCCAAGAGATCGGGAGGCTGAATTATTCTGAGTTGTAAGGAATTTTTTCTAGTTTCAGTACTAAGGTGTGAGAGTATTGTGTTATTGTTGGTGTGTTCTTGCTGATTCATGAGGTGAAGAAGGCTTGAAGCTGGGAGGGTGGCACTGGATCAGACTACTGGGTTGTAATTCTCCTTATTATCAATAAAGTTCTTCAATATTTTTCCAATTGATTGTGTTAACTGTAAATGCATTCATTTGTTCATTATATTTCTGATTCTATGATGTTTATGTTGTGATGGATCATTATGCTTTGACGGGTCGTTGTTTCTGTAGTTGTGCAGGTACTCTCCAAGCATGTTAAGTATGGGGAGGAGTTACGGGATTGGCCAAAGGAGGGGGAGATCAAGTGAGGAATCAAGCGAAAGTTACATGTTAGTATTTCATAATCTTTCTCTTATCTGTCACTCATAGGAAAGATATTGAATTGCTTTGACTGTTGTTTCTAGGTTAGCTACCAAACCTAGAGGGCTAGAATTTCTTAGAAGTACTAGTTTTCCCAGAAACAAATTGGTGACTCCACTGGAGAATGATGATTGTTTTTTGTTTTTGTATGCTCTATGATGAATTATATAAACTATAGTTAGAGTCTGAAGCTAGCTAGGAAGCTTTCGAACCACTTCTGTTATGCAATTGCGTAGTAGATAAATTCTACTTCAGTCAATCTCTGGTTTAGTTTATGTATTGAGCATTTGACCTGCAAAAGCATAAATATGCCCTTATTGGTAGCTTAGTAACCTCTTAGGACATTCCCTCACACTTTGCTTATTATTGTTCATTAAAACCAATCTTAATTCATTGATAACTGCTGCAAATTTGAGCCAAAAACACTTTCAGAATCACTCCCTGGACCATCGCACTATCCTGAACTGTAACCTGATATGCATCTCAATTCTTGAATGGGAAAGTGTGATGCATCTCACCATCCTCAAGGGCTAAGTGCGATGGATTACTGAAACCCAATTTTCCCATCTAGGAGTTGAGGTTTTTGACTAGTTTTCATTCCTGTTTGGTTGCTTGTTGAATATGAACAATGTCTCATCACTGAAGCCAACTTACATCACTCAGATCAGCCTATATTTAGATTAAGGTTGGTGAATGATTTTGTGTATTTGTTTTTCATTTACAATATATTTTCGAAAAGTAGTGTTAATCGATTTGTCGTTTCAATAGAAAAGTGTCGTAAAATCTTCAATTTTCATTGAAAAAGTGAAGTGTCGCAAAATCCTCCATCATAGCTAATCGATTAAACTATTTTTGTGCATTTGATTTGATTTGACTTCATTCAAAGTGTCGAAAATATATTTCTTCAAACTTGAAAGTGTCGTTTTGAGTCTTCCTTTCTCTCTTTGAAGAAAAATTGTCGAAAATTGTCATTTTGTGTGAAACATTTTGAGTCATTGCTGCATTTAGTTTTCCTTCTTGAATCATTCACATTAAGGAGAGCTGAAAACAAATACATGCATTTTGCATTTTAGCATTTTGGTTTGTGTGCAAAAAGGATGTTCTAGGGAATTGCACTAGTGTGTGCTCTTTGGTGTTTGCTTAAAAGTACTTCTATGTTCTATCCCTTGTAGTTAGGATTTTCATTGTTCAAATAAACGAAAAGATTGCTTATCATTGTAGATGCATCTTTAGGAATTTCAGATCACATTTCACGGTGAACCATCAAAGAAATTTTTTTAAGAAAGATCAACTTAAAATTAACCTCAATGAACTTAACAACGCTTTGGAATCTAACGCAACACATTTAGAGGTCTAGTCCAGAGACATGTTCCGACGTCATTAAATCTAGTGGCTATCGTTTTCATTGAAGGTTGGGTGATTCCTCCTCTTTGATATGACAAGTGCTAGTACAGACTTGTGCTCCTAGTACTGTCACGTATATAGTGGGAGACACCATTAGGCTTAAATCCTTTATCCATAGGAAACCGATTCTGCTGCCTTATCGATCGCAATGCACTAAACACAGCATTCAGGAAGATTGACTACCATACGTAAAGTCCTTGGTAATTTCTCTTTAATTTATCACCAAGGTGTATATTGCAGTTTTGCGATTGGTCTGGTAAACCCTTTGTCTAGATTCTCCAGAGTAGTCACTTTCGTTCCTTTTCGACTCTCTAAAAGAAAAGGTCCATCTGAGCACTTGTCCTTTTAGGCTCATTAAAAATCGAAGGAGACTAGAGTCATCTTTAGCTTTTTCTCGACTCTTTAAAACTAAAAAAGCAAAGTTGTGTCCAAAGTGTCGTTAAAATTAATTGGCTATGAATAAAATCACTTTCCCTTAGTTTATTTTCAAGTTGATCAAGTAATCCACAATCGTGGAAGAAATTCAATCTAAACCTCGTTGTTTGAGGAGATTAGCGAGTCAACTGTCTTTGCCTTTGGAAGCGAAACCAATTCGGACAAAGCGGTCTCGTTTAACTGAGTCTAGTTCATTTGGGTTATTTGGAACATTCGTTTCAACATCTTTAGAGACTCCAGTTACTCCAATTATTTCTGGCACATCCACCTCTAAAAAGGAAGTTTCGAAGTTACCTAAGGACACTAGAACTGATCCTAGTGTAACCGTAACCAAAGTTGTCCAACAACAAATTGATCCTCAATTTGAAATTGTTCAACCAAGAGATACTTCTGAACCTGAAACAACTCCATATAGAGTTGGTCTGGAACCCATTCCAGTTCAAACCGAGGTTACATTTGAACCAAGAGTTGTTCAAGAACCTCCCTTTGAGATGGTAGTTCAGTTACCTGAACATCTGGACTTTGAATTTCAGTATCCAAAAGTTGTTACCCCTCGAACATCTGTCACTATAGAAACTACACATTCTTCTACACCAAAAATATTTTATGGACCTGATAGTCAACCTCTTCCACCTGGTTTGATTGCAATAAAGGAGATAGTAGAGGATCCTCCATCTGACACCCCATTTCATTTTGGAACTGGGATTAACCTTTATTCTACTACTCCCAATTGTTTTTCTTCTTTTAATCCAGCTTCATTGCGAGTTCCTGTCGAATCATTAGGACAACTTTTGGACAAGTTAACCATGTCTGAACAACCACCACATCCAGGACTGTATCATTTGATGCAGCTGCAGCAGAATCTTGTGCTACTACTCCTTCGATGTTCTCTTCTACACCCTTGTCACACTTATACAGTGCATCATCTGTTCCCGTTGGTTACCAATCACTATCTGGGACCCACTCAGGGGTTCCTTCTGCACCTTGGTCAACTCCCATTTACTCGTTCGGAATCCCATCTGGTTTTTCTCACATGGAAACTCAGCAATTTGATCCTACATACCAGTATCAATTTGGGAAAACTAGTTATCAGCGATCGATATATCCATTAAACACTGGACTACCACCATATGGAGAGCAGTATGCTTACTCACCGTTTCCTCCCTTTTCCGGGGGACAACCATATGAGAGTTTCCCATAGTATTCAGGTCAAATTGGAGTTAGAGCTAGTGGTTGGCAACCAATACTGCCAGATCAACCAAGGGTCGTATCCAACACAATCAATCTAACCTGTGTCCAATATTCCTATTACACCTGCCATTACGACTATGCCACAGTCACAAGCACAATCTGTTGTATCTCAACTGGTACAAACTGTTCCTTCTTCCTCGCAACCCCAAGTTTCGAAGTAGAAGGCTCAAGTTTCTCAGGTTTTTATACAACATCCGTTTGTTTCTGGGGTGCAACAGCAACCTCAAGTTAGCATTCCGTTATCTAGAATGACTCAAGAACACACAGGCACAGTTAATCCACAACTTGGTCAATCTATCAATACTGGGCAACAACAGTCAGTTCAACAACCATGGTTGTCACAATATCAACAACCTCAATTCTAGCAGTCCCAACCTCAGTTTGGACTTGGTTCCCAAGCTCAAACTAGTACAGGACAATATCAAACATACCAAGGATTTGGGCAACAAGGCTTTGCAGGGTATGGGCAACCACATTTCCAAACTGGTTATCAACAACTGCCTTATCCTGGGTATGCTCCACCCAACCTAAATCAATAGTTTCCATTTGTAGCAACTCTAGAACTACCAAATCAGAACCAGCTCACTAATGTTCCAATTGCATATGCACCTTGGTGGCCGGCGATTCCACATAAACTACCATCTGACATTCCAAAATTCAATGGAAATCTAGTCACAGATCATGGGTCACATTTTTGCAATCACATGATGATCGAGTTAACTACCAAATTAGGACTGTCTCATGATAGTTCTACTCCATATTATCCGTAGGCTAATAGACAAGTTGAGGCAATCAAAAAAGTCCTTAAGTGCATGCTGCAAAAAATGATTGGAGTCCACAAACTGAGTTGGAACTTAATCCTGTACTTAGCTCCGTGGGCATATCGGACCTCGGTGAGAAATGTGACCGGATTTACGCCCTTTCAATTGGTGTACGATTTGGAAGCGGTCTTACCAATTCAATGTGAAATCTCATCCCTCGAGCTCGTAATTGACCTTCTACCCGATACTTCTGAAGAAGAAGCTCATTTCTTGGAATTAATCCATCTGTATGAAACACATGGTGATGCCGCATTGGCTAACAAAGCACATAAGAAATGTATCAAGGCACAATATGACAGAAATGTTAAGCCTCGTGTCCTCTCAGAAGGTGACCTGGTCTTGCTTTATGATCAGAATTCTGACAAATTAGGAGCAGGGAAATTTGAACCATTATGGATGGGCCCTTATCTTGTTAAATGTGTGTTGAAAAAAGGAGCCTACGAGTTAGTCAATTATAATGGGATTCCACTGTCGCAACCCCGAAAAGAGTTGTATCTCAAATGTTACTATGCTTGATTAAGTGTATTAAAACTCACTGTACATATTATTTCATTGCATTTTTTGTGTGTTAGTTTTCTTTTAGAGTTTCAATTTGGTTAGGTAATCCACTTCACATTTGTTGCAGATGTCAAACTTTTTGGAACCATTTGTTGGGTATTCCAACAGAGCTAGTCGTAGTACGCAGAACCTATCCTCTGCAGCCTAGGCCATCTTCGCTCCAAGCGGAAATTTAGTGAGTTTTAGAGGGATATGTATTGGTCGATCGACAAACAACATCGCTGAATAAAGTGCATTGATTGAACTCCTCTCTGATGCCATTTCACATGGCATACGCCAAATCATTATCAGGCTAGATTCACAACTTGTCATTCTACAGCTTATTGGCATTTATTCCATCCGAAACCCAGCTATTCATTGCATGTTCCTAAAAGTTAGAATTTTGGAAAGACATTTTGATTTCATTCAATATCAACACATTTGCAGGAATTTAAACACATTGACTGATTCATTAGGAAACTATGTGTTAAATAGACATTTGCAACATATGTAAGGAAAACATTTCACATCATCATTTGCATAAGATTTCATCACTTAACCAAAGTAAACTCCAAAATTCAAATAGATAGTTGTTTATAAGTTTTCACAAATATTTTGTGTCTAAGACAAAATTGGTCATCTGACCCTAGAAACTCAAAATGAATGTAGAAAAATATCCTAGACTAGTGATGCTAATGATAACAGGTCACCGCCTGTGCTATCATGCGCAAGAGCCTCGTCCAACAACTCAACATGCAAGTGGTATGGCATTGTATCCTCATGGGTAACTCATCAGTTTGGACATCCGGAATGACAAGGGTTAGGCCCTTTACATGATCCTGCAACTGGGCCAAGGTCTCTGCTATGTCCAAATCTCGAAGGACTGCCCTCCCAACAGCTCCCTCCACTAGAACATATGCTTCCCATGGGCGTGCCACAGGTTCAACTAGTCCAATATCTGCACACACACATGAGTTTATTTAGTCTTGCTAAGAATAAAAAAACACAAAAACTAGAAAAATCAAAAAGAAAAGATGTGGTCAAATCGTTTTACCAATAGCGCTCCACTGCTCCCTGACTAGTAATGCCAAATCTAGATCGCCTCGGAAGCCCATCCCCACATATGGATACTCGGCAAAAGCCATATCCTGACGGTCGAAGCACTCGAAGAAGGCAGATGAAAATGAGATTTGTGACTAGCCAGCATGTCTAGTCGTAAGGTCTACCCATCGCTGCATCCGTGGTTCTCTCGGTCCAGAACTCCCAAAGAAATATTTCGTGGTTGCATGAGTGGGATTCTTTCCAAAGCAAAGGAAATCAAAATGGATCCATAACCAAAATTCTTGGTATTTCCAACCTCCAATTTGGTTAGTTGGTCTTTTATGAGTGGAAGAACCACCTCACACCAATTGAATACCTTCAGTTCCAGGCATTCCAAGGCATACTGCATATAGGATCTGTTTACCAAATGTAAAGCTGCATTGCCAGCCAATCTAGCAAGGGTAAAGAGAATAGTCCTCAAAGGTCGATCAATAACATCTCAGATATTAATCTTTCCATCTCTACTGGGTTGGTATCCTTCCCGATAGAACTGACGAATATAATATTTCACTGATTCACCTCCCTGGGCAAGTGCTGATAATGAAAGAGGGGTGCCCCACCTCGATAAACCCATCAGAAAGTAAATATCCTCAATGGTGATAGGAATAGCTCTACCCCTGATTTGAAACACTTGGTCAATAGGATCCCAAGCATGAACAAGATACTGTAGCAAATCCATCTGTTGTCTCATGCTAGACAAGCCAAAAAAATTTAGCAACCCACAGTTCCTTAATGCATTTACTGTGCCCTAGTCATGTAAGGCAATCATGTCCTGCTCTTTGTTCTCTCATTCTCACCATGTAACAAACATTTTGATCCAATGAATACCTGAAACACAATCAATAGGTAAATTAGGATCCAATTTGGGCAAAAATCAGTTCAAAAAATGATGAAAAATAGTTGTGTAAACTTGGCTTTCTACGCCCATCACACTTAGCCCTTTAAGATAGTGAGATGCATATCAGGTTGCCTGTTATCAGCCTAGTATGCATCGCACTTTTCGATAGGGACAAGGTGTGATGTTAGGAAAATGAAATTTTAAACCCTAGAGGCCCAGAAAACTGAGAAAAGTTGCCCAAAACTGAAAAAAAAAATAGAATACAATTGAAGAGCATAAGGTTAGCTCCTACCTGGTCTTGAGGGTGCGGGAAATGATCCACAAAATCTCTCGCAATCAACTGGTGAAATTTTAGGGAAAAGCCACTTCAGAGCTCCGAAAATCCAATGTTAGAAATGAAATGGTGAAAATGAATTGTTAAAACTAGTTTTTATGTTTACTTTTTCATGTACATCAAGTAAATGTTGGTTTTTATTCACTTTGATGTAGTTTTGAGTAGAATGAAATATTGAAAATAGAATCCGATGTGCTAATGGTGAATTGAGCATCTTTGACCACCGAGCAAACTTTTCGTTCTCTTTTCTAGCTTTGATATAAAAATGAAAAGAAAACAATATAATCCTCTTTAAACCATTTTCAAACTCTTTAAACATAGAAAGATAGTCGAGTGCCTGTCTCTTCCAGCTCGTTAAAGTATTGGAAGCACCATCCCTCTTGTATTATTTTATCCTTTTTCAGACCTGAGGGATTATTTTACAAAAAAGAACATATGGATTTTTGTTTTCATCTCTTCTCAAACTCTCTAAATATGAAAAGGACCGAGTTATCTTTGTCATTAAACTCGTAAGAACAATAGCGACAAACTTTTCCATCTAGACGAGACTGAGTTTCACTGTCGCTAGACTCGTTAAAACATCAAATAGTGATGGGTTTGCCCGAAGGGCGAATTATAGAACAAGCATATGTTATCCTCCTCAAGCTTGATAAAAAATAAAGAGGTATTGGTCAGCAATGACTGGGGAAAAAGGGGAAAAATCTTGAAAACTTATGGTAGCGAGTCGCTCTTGAACATGACACTTTCACTTCATCTCCGTGATTGAGTTGGGTTGGGCTATTCCGTTTACTGGTCATCATACCATTGGTCTATCACACCATCCATCCTTTTGGGTTAATGCTACCAATTCATCTCAGTGTCACCAATATGTTCAAGAGAAGTCATCCAGTTGAAGTCTCATCCGTTGCAATACTACAAACCTTCATCCTCATGACTGCCATTCCTGAACCTTGTGTCGCCAGTTCGTTTTCATCTGAAAAAGTCATTTTGCTTCATTTCGTGTCGTAGATGTGGGATACATCAAGGCCCTCCTACAACAAGTCATTTCTTGTCGACATCAGCTCATTATCCAAGAAGTTGACTTAGAAACACCCTTTCAGTGCTTTGGAGCTTGCATACATCAATGGCAAGTTTCTCTCTTCCAGCGACAGGTTGACATCAATGGCCTCCGACTGAAAGATTTTGCATGGGGTTAAACATTGAATCATCTATTCACACCACATGAAATGTACTATTGTACCTTGAGGACCATCATTATTGGTGATCCCTCTCGCGTCTGTTAATAGCTTACATCATTGGATGATAATCAGGCGATGTCTCTCCATGTCCGACATCAGAACATCTTTTTCACATGGTTTTACTTGCATATTGAGCGAAGATGGAATGAATTTGAAGACCCTCGACCTAGTTTCATCCATCTAGGCTGCGAAATATTCAGGACTACAAGAGCATCAAATGTACACAGGCTTTACACAGATGGTCATCCTAATCATGGATTACAAGTCTATATCTGTAGATAACTGTCTAATCTATGTACATGTAATGTAAGGTCATAAAGTTGAGCACCCTCAGCTGGTTCATGAGAAAATAATATTATCTTGATGTATTGTATTGTAATTGATGCAGGTCACCTTCCAGTTCGAAACTTCCGATCCTCATGATAAAGAATTTCACCCGACATAAACATTTACAACCTCATGCTTTAGGGGGCAACTGTTATAGACATATTTGGGCACATCAACCCCAAACTCATATGTCGATGATATTAGGGTTCATCAACCCCTAAAATATTTGTTTTATGCCCTAAAGAAACTTAGTCATCTGAATGCCTTATTCCCAAAACGTTTCATCTCAAAAATCATCCAGAAAGTGCCTAAAATGAATCATTGTTGAAAGCCTTGTGTTAGGGTGAGATGCATCTCAGGTTCTGTACTGTCAAAGTGAGATGAATCGCAGTTTGGTCCTCTAGAAGGTGCGATGGGTGAGGTAGGACAAAATTTCAGGAGAGTTTGAGAGTTGGAGAGTCATGGAAACTTCTAGAAACTTCTCCTGTGCCACCTGCCCCTCTGAGTTCACCCAAGAATGACTAAGGGAACTAGGAAACCATCTCCAATTTCCCTCTTTCATGGAACCAATTCCTAAAAATGGAAAGGCATTCATCATCCCCATTGATGACTCAAACCCCTGCACTCATCTATAAAAGGATCTATCATCGAAGAGATCAGGAGGCTGAATTATTCTAAGTTGTAAGGAATTGTTGCTAGTTTCAGTATTGAGGTGTGAGAGTATTGTGTTATTGTTGGTGTTTTCTTACTGATTAATGAGGTGAAGTAGGCTTGAAGCTGGGAGGATGATGCTGGATTAGACTACTGGGTTGTAATTCTCCTTGTTATCAATAAAGTTCTTCAAGATTTTTCCCAATTGATTGTGTTAACTGTAAATGCATTCATTTGTTCATTATATTTCTAATTCTATGATGTTTATGTTGTGAGGGATCATTATGCTTTGACGGGTCTTTGTTTCTATAGCTATGCAGGTACTCTCCAAGCATGTTAAGTACGGGGAGGAGTTACGTGATTGGCCAAAGGAGAGGGAGATCAGGCGAGGAATCAAGCGAAACTTACAGGTTGGTCTTTCACAATCTTTCTCTTATCTATCACTCATAGGAAAGATATTGAATTGCTTTGACTGTTGTTTCTAGGTTAGCTATCAAACCTAGAGGGCTAGCATTTCTTAGAAGTACTAATTTTCCCAGAAACAGAGCTCAAGGAATGGTTTGCGTAGGTTCTGAGCATAGTGTTGGGCTTCCATCTAGGACTGCACAATTCTCAAGCTTAAGGTTGAGCTGCCAATCTGGATGACGCAATTTCCATCGTCAAGGTCGGGTTGCCTTCCAAGATTGTGTAGTTTCTAGACGCAAACCCATAACTGGTGCAAGGTCAAGTTAAGAGGTTAGCTTGTGACTCAGAAATTTCATATCAGTATCAAAACAAGAAAACAAAAGCACAACATGAAAATAATAAGCCTTGATCAAATCATGAATACTTCACAATAGTAAAAGGTAAGCTCCCATGGACAAAAGGGAAGGCTCCCAAATCAAACCATAGGAAACATTTTGGAGGGTGGTTGTAGCAGCTACAAAACTTCGAGACACACTGGTAGAACTCCAGCTCTCTGTATGGGTCTTGTCTCATGCAATACAAGTCTAACTCTTCAGTAAGTATTGTTCAGTTTATTTATTACCATAGCTTCTTTACTTATCTTGACTTAAAATTATAGCTCCTACTATTCTCTTCATCGGCGACACACTTAACCAATCCAAGTCAAACTGAGATGTTTTGATTGGGGATGAGGAGTATATAAGTATACGAGTAAAATAAATGTCAGAGTCTTAGTTTTTATCTCTGTTGTTGCTCTGTTGCCAGCAGGCTTGGACAGTACCTCGAAGGAGTCACTTCAGGAACACAAACATTTCTCCACTACCAGAGAACCTGGAAAATACCTCGATGAAGTTTCTTGATTCACCTCGTTGCGTAGTAAGCCTTTCTCGTCTTTTGCCCTTTATTTTAAGTTTTTTAATTTTTTTATTTTTTCATAGAACCATGCAAAGGAACTTATTTATTTCATGGGGTGGAAGAGGGATCCTAACTTATTGAGAGCAGAAGAGGTTTTTGCTTCAGAGAATGATATTTATATATATCTCTAACACACTTGTTAAAGTTTCCTACCCTCCTTACTCTACTCGACTTAGTTGACAAGCGATAACCGAAAAATTATAAAATACCTAACAAGCATTGTGATTCCACTGTGGTTTTCTCCGAAAAACAACGTATTTTCCATGAGAGTATCATTGACTAAAAGAATGCAAGATTCACACAAAGAGACGAAATAGATGAAAAACCACGCGTTGATAGTTACACAACTTCCTCTTGAACTTCACCATGATTTCTTTGAAAGCCAAACACAGTCTCATGTGAGGTTATTCTATGACTGAAAAGAAATGAAGGGAGCAAAAAGTAAATCAAAGAAAAACAAAATAGAAACAAAGGAAAATAAACAAACTACTTCTACTCCTAATCTAATAGATAATAGGCCAGAATTACGTAAAGCAAAACTTCTAGTGTAACCACTGTTGCATGGGCTAGCCTATGTAGGTGAGGGAATGCATATCAAGAAATATATTCAAGCATAAAAACAAATAAGAAATATAAGTCAATACATACCATATTTCAAAGTTTGAAAATGAACATAGAAAAATATGTAATAAAAGTGCATGCAAAGCATTCTACGGATGCATTACAGTGTTCAGACACATTGCCACACAACGACATGCAACAAAAAACATTTGAACTTTGAAACTGGGAGAACATAAGAAAGAAGAAAACTTTTGTTTCACAACAAAGCTCACTAGGTATGACTCATCCCATGACTGAGTGATAAGATCGTACAAAACAGATGGAGGATGAAAAAATTGTGAAACAGATTGATTTTCAATTTGTGTGGCAGAATAATGAGAAGCCTTGAGAGATGCAACATTGTTTTGATCATAATTGGAATTGGCCTCAAGAGTACGACATCATAACATAACCATCAGCTCGAGTTGAAGTGTCTCGATAGCTTGGAGAAGTTCCAAATCATCAGAAGGTAGATCATCAAAGACTGGTGGCTTAGAAAGATAAACAATGAAAAAATAAGAGTCGTGACTAGATGAATTGGTGAAAATATCATGAAAGCCATGACCAGAAAGTTGAAAATCAATAATATAGGCATCCTCATGATCTGATGAATCGTAAAGAGCAGAATATTAAAAATACGAAATTTCATCCTTTATCTCTTGAGAATGATCAGATGATGGATTGGAGGTATATAGAAGAGAATATTCTTCCTCTCTACATTCTGGGGTAAAACTGACATTCCACGAATTATGATTATGATCATCAGAAATAATACCACAAGAAACTAATTTCAAAAGATTCAATGGGAGTGACAGAGTCATAGAAAATTTTAGTGTAAGGAGGAAGAGGTGCAGAAGGAGAATAATCAACCTTCATCGCAGATTCTTGTTCAGATATGGACTCCCACACATATTTGTCATAAATGATATCGCAAATTGGTTTCTCAACACCAACTCCATCCTCAACTTGATCCTCATGAAAATCAAAAGAAATTATTGCAACAGAAGAACACAACAGCTCACAATCAGGAGGACCAAAGGAAGCAACGAATGGATGACGAGGAGATAAAAATTCATCACAAATATCAGATTCACAATCCAAACATTCACTAAGATAATGATTATGTGGGGTGGGAGAATATGGTGGTAAATCAATGGATGAATTCTCAATTTCTCCCATCTCAACCTACATAAATGGAGTTTTTTTATGAGGATAAGATAGAGATTCATTTGGAACAACAACTTCATCTAACCCATATTTAGAAGCTCCATAATTGAGTTATGTTGGGAGACTTTCAAAAGATTCATATTCATGCGGATTCATCAAAAAGTGAACAAGAAATTCAAACTTCTCTTTCATTAAGGGTCAATCAACATCATCTTCAAAACACTCAAAACGAAAATGAATGAAACGATCGTTAAAATCATCAAGAGGTTCATCAAGTGCTTTTCGCAATAGCATAATTTTATTGAACATAGATTTATAATCGTACCTTTTAAAGGCGCGGTAAAATTTTGTGGCAATTTGTTCGAAAGAGTGTATGGAAGTGATAGGCAATGTGTAACACCATTCCCTTACAATCCCTTTGAGCATGAGCATGAACAACCTTCATGTAGCATCCTCACAATAGATATTGTGTTTCATGCGAAATTTGAGAAAACAAGTTGTGTGCACAAAAATGGTTGTTCCACCCTCGCCATCGAACTTAAGATTAGACAAGTCATTGATAATACCCATAGGAACTTTCAGTTTTGCGGTTCATGAAAAACATGTCGAGGCTAAGATATGGGAAGAAGCCAATAATGAGGCGGAAAGTTCAAAAAAACTTCATTGCCTCAACTTGTCATCTATCCCTCCTTTCAGTGCCAAGAATATTGATGATGTTGGACCTGCCAACATTCAGGGAATCTCCCTTATATGATGTCCCTATTAGCCCTCACACCATTTGGTGTAGGATTCCCATCTACAATACGGCCCGGTTGCTGATGTTGCGAGTGTTAATGATATGCCTTGGCTGTAATAATGCATAGAGTGATGTACGATGAGTTTGGTGAGAGCAAGTGTGTGACACTATGGAAAGTCAAGTGTGATACATGAAGCTTCCAACACACGAAAGGGAAATTAGTGAGCCCTTTAGAAGACTATAATAGTATGCATCTTGAAAGGAACACATGAGCATAAAGACATCACAAGCTAATATGAGAAATAGTTCACAAGTTAACAATGATTAAATAATCTAACAACACACATTCAACAAGACTCATACCAATGCAAATGAAATAGTTCATAAGCATAAGCGTAAGTGAAATAACATACATCGCAAATACACCAAGAATATTCCTACTCTATTTACAACATAGGCATGAAAACATGTTGGCTCTAAGTTTTTATTAAGTGAAAGTTCCATTCATACATACACCATTGACAAACCACTAGCCCCAATAGTGGAACGTGAAGTCGACATCACCTTCTCCTCCAAAGAAAGATACTCCTTCTATGCTACAAAAAAGCCAAGGCTCTCACAAAAAGCCCAAGCTCCTAATTCTAAGCCTAAGCGTAGCCAAAATCTTGGCTCCCGAAATCCATTTACATGGGTTATGAGAGTGTATTTATAGCAAAATAGGGTGACTCTTCACATTCCCCTTTGTGACTCTTGAACTTCCCTCATGACTCTTCAAATTCTTTACAAATGACTATTCAATTACATTACATCATGACTCTTCACATTCCACAATTGACACTTGGAATTTCACTTACAAATTATTTACAAAATAATATTACAATTACTCATACCCATATGAGACAAAATTGGGTAGAGCCCACTAGACAACCTAATAAGACAAAACACTATCATGCTTGAGTTTGGGGAAACTCTAGCTCAACAACTTCCACTTGATGTCTTTCAGTCATGTATCAGTGACAAGCTTGGTATTATTCAATGACATCCCCAAAATGTGCAATGGTGTCTGGCTAAAAGAAGACTCTTTCCTCCATGGAATCCAGGTACAATGATTTGTAGATAGTTTTAACTTCTTTCTGGAGTGAGATAAACATTATGTTCAGTTTGATAGGACCATTGATGTACTTTTGCATGTTTTGTCTATTCAGCTCCAAATATTCATTGGTGGCAATCTATCTAAGTTTCTCCAAGTATTATTCAATCTCCTACCTCACCTAGTTCCTGAGTTTGGATTTCTTGATTGATCCAATTGATGGGATACTATTTGAGTTCACAAAGAAATCCATATTATTGTATAACCATGCATACAAGCCCTGAATGTTACCAATGAATGAGGCAAGTTGTTTGTTTTTCTGGATCAACATCCAAACTCTTTATTTCTCCATCTTTTCCTGTTGCTTTGTTTTCTTTCCCAAGACAAGAGGTGTAACTCTGTATCACATTGACCACTCATACATGGTAGTGATGGTCACCATGGAAAATTTTGGGGGCTCATGTTCGCCCAGTGGGCTAATTTTCCATGATTTTTCCACAAAAACGATTCACCAATTTCCAATTTTTATAAAATATGATTCGCCCAAATTTTAGAATATAAAATTATTTTACCTTAAAAATCACCAACATTATCTAGAGAATATATATAAAATCATTATAAATTTGAATAATCTTACAAATATATCAATAAACATTTTATATTTTGCATATTAGGGATTAGTGAGATTCGCTAATGTTTTTAAACTTCAAGAAAATTTTCCATCCTTAAAATTTTCCTTGATCATAGCTTATACATTTTTGAGGGTTTTGATAATATCTTTACACTTATGTTGCAAGCCATGCAAGTGGATGACAACCTTATTCATGTAACAAGCCCCCCATAAATATTCTTCATGGTCTCTCGAAGTGTCGATACTTCACCCAATATCATTGCCTTCATTTCATCCAGATGGACCTGTGCAGAACCTGCATTATGAGCTATGGTACGAATTGGTTCAAACTCTTTCCTAGAAGCCTACAATTTCTTTTCCAATTGCTTTTTCTTGACCATCAAATACTCAATGTTTGACTTTTCTATACCTGTGAAGGCCAATTTGGCGGCAATGGAATTGTGATTCTTTCTGGTGTCCATCATGATCACCCTTTCTTTAATAAGTGTAGGAAATGTGAAGTCATCTATAAAATACTTCTTAATCACTTGTACAATATTCTTCTAGAGTTCATCATATGACAAATTGTACGTGTCCATAACCGAATCATCATCAAGAGGAACAATTTCCTCTTCCTTTCTTGAAGCTAACTTTTCCTTTGGATAGGCTGGAGAGTGAATGGTGACCTAGTGTGTACTTGGCATCAAGTCGACATCTTGATTCTGTAGCTCTGGTTCCTCTTCCATGTCTACAATCTCTATGAACTCTTCAATCCGATAAGAAAGCTCCTATTCCTACATCGGTCTGCTCTCCTCCTCTGGTTGGTGGTTTTATTCTTTCTCTTTAGCTTTCTTAAGCATTGTTTCTTCTGATATTACACTTATTCTTTCTTCTTCCTCGTTCTTCTACTTCTCTTCTTATTCATGCTTCTTATTTTCTTCCTACAATCTCCTTTGTTCTTCCCTATTGTTGGGTTCTCCTCTCTACATCTTTTATTTCCTCTTTTCCTCTGCTGCTAAAGTCACTTTCATAATAGTTGGATCCGCTTTCATCTTGCACCTTCATTCTCCTTGTGGACCATATATGACCTTCCTCTTTCCCTTGTCGTGTGTTAGGTTTATCCCTTCTACCAGTACTGCCTCTAGAGTAGCTTCCTTATGTTAGAGTCGGTCTAGTTATCCCTCCATCAGAGATCAAAGCTCTTTTGTATTTCATGATTAGGTGTCCCATCAGTTTTGATCAGTTGCATTTCGTTAGGCATGACATAACTCTGATGGAGCGGTTTGTGTCATTCATTCCCCTCATGCTTGGCACTGCTGGTTCAAGCCTGTTTATTAAAATAAGTCTTCAAAGGTCATTTACCATCATGTTTAAAATTTTGAGGTCTTAGGTCTAGGGTTGAGTCAATTTTGTCTTGAAAAGTCTTAGAAGACCAGCAAGCCAAAGGGATGTCTTTGATAGATCATCACTTCAATAATTTTCATCATTGTACAACTGAATTAGGACTTCTCTTCAAAACTCTGTTTTGAAGATAAGTCGCCATCTCATTTTTGTAAAAATTGTCAAAATTTTCAGTTCTTCAATCGTTCAAGTGCAGCCTTGGTCTCCTTTGCCAGAGCATATCAGAGCTATCCCTGCAAAAAATTATCAGTGAAAATCATTATTTCAACCAATTTTAAAGGGGAAACCAAAAAGTTCAAAGCCTATTAATTTTCAAAAAGTGTCAACAACCAAACATAAGAAAATGGGTTTTGGGTTAAGCAAAAATCAACAAGGAGTCCATATGAAGATATTTCTCCTCATTTGCAACCCATTCCACATTCCAAGAGCAAAGAGTATTCTTCTAAGGCGATTTTGTGAGTTTGTGGGAAAATCGGGCCATTTCCAGGGCGCGCTACGCATCAGGCCACAATTTTCAGTGCAATTTTACACGGGTGAGGCACGTCAGGAGCGCGCGGCGTGTTGGGTGAGGTGCGCTACGCGTTGGAGTTTATGCCCAGAACTTTTCCTGAAACATACTAAAACACCTCTTCTCATGCATCAAATTACAGGTAGGCTTTTATCCACGGCTCGTTCTTGGTTTTGAAAGATTTATGTAAAGAAATTATGCTATATTTGCCGTGAAAAACCAACTGTATAAACCCTCATTTTCCATTAGTTTGCTATGAGGATTCAAATGCCAAGATTGCTGTAGGGTTTTCAAACATAAATTTTTCCAAGGTTTTCCCATTTCTTGTGTTTCCCACTCCCTATATTCACCAATATTTTCCCCAATAATTCCTCATAAAACCCTATATTATTCTCCCTCCAATCCTAACCCCTCCCTTCTACTACAAACATATTTTTCCTACCCTACTTCATCCTAAACCCTAAAACTTAAAGATTTTCATGTCCCTTCCTTTCCCTAAATTCCTTGTTTTATTTCCATTGTCCCCATTTCCCTAATGTTTCCCCTTTTCTAACAGTTCCCTTGTATATTTGTGTCACCTTGGTCACAGCATTTTGAGAAAAAGAAAAAGCCTACAGTCAATTTTGCACACAGTTGTATATCAGCATATATATATTCGAGCCACCTTGTTTTTAAAGAACATGTGAGAGACCGAGTCAGCTTATGAGCAGGATTATGATAGTGATTCTACACCAGAGGTAAGTGTGCCAAGGAGGTATCACAAAGGTGGCAAAGGTGGTCGGCATATCAAGGAGGAGCCTACTTTCTTGGCTCAATTGCAAGCTTGTCCACTTGCAATGGACTGTTTTCAGTATCAATCATGTTTTGAATACTGTGAGCGGATCTCACAAATCCAGCATCATCGGGAACTAGTCCGTTTATTTGTTCTACATTTGCAGGATGGTCATGTAAACCTTGCTGGAGTGAATTTCACCTTGTCACCCGAGATTATTGCTCAGGCCACTGGGATACAAAATGTAGGGGAGGAATGGAGTAAACGCCAGCAGTTAGACAGATTCCACTATGAGCCATATATTAAGCCCGGATGTGTAAGACACTTGACTGAAGTTTTTCCTTTCAGATTCCTAAGGGATGAGTATGCACCATGATGAAACTTATCATTCGATATTTTAGTTGCGAGGGCAGATTCTCACGTCTCTATGCATACCATGTCCGTTTGTTGATGCATTTTACCAGGGTACGTATGATGAACATCCCATTTTCATGTGTCGCAACATAGAGAGGATGGTGCCTTTAGTACAAAGGAAAAGCCCAGCACATCAGCATAAGAGCATCTATCATTATGCATTGATCAAAATTGTAGTGATGCATCAGTTGGCACAGCAGGGCATTACTTGGGAAGATTTCATCTCCCGTGATTACTTTGCACCATTACAGCCACCTCCCGAGATAGTTCATGATGAGAGAGGACCTTCACACCAACCAGACATTCCCGAGACTGAGCATATAAGTGCTCCTCCATATGTGACATATCAGCGAGGTCACAGGGCATTATTTGCATCTACATGACGAGTACTATCTCCACCCGGGGTGGAAGGGGTCTCGTTGACTTCATCGGCACAGTGAGTGTTATCTCCACCTCGTGTGGAAGGGGCCTCACTTTCGACAGTAGCACCGCAGGTACAGGATAAGGGCAAGAAGCCCAAGCATGAGGAGGGACCTTCTGGTGAGCCATCCGGGTTTGTTACTATTGATGATGAGACAGCTTCAGAATCAGAGAAGACCCAATATATCAGATATCTAGAGCAGCGAAATAAACAGCTTGAGGACTAGCACAGGATCATAGAGCTATAGAACATCCGTGAGAATCGCCAAGCTGCCCAACATAGGCAAATTGAGTTCACCTCTCTAGAGCAACAGGTAAATGAGGATCGAGAGGCTAATCTCGAGAGGGTCAACATCTACTTGGAGGAATGGCTGAAAAGGGCCGATAGAGATCATGCATTATTGAAACACATGGTTATGCATTACAAGGTCCGGAACCTGGTTTGCAAGGCGCGAATTAGGAGTCTTAAGGCAAAATTGAGGAAAATGGTCAAGAAGCAAAAACGGCAAAAGGAGCTTGATCGTCTTCGAATTTTGCCCGAAGCATCCTTGATTGAGCATAGTACTTGATTGGGGACCCCTAGCCCAAATTTCAACAAGTTTGGGGAAAATTTTGTCAATTTTGAAATTTTTGTGTAAAAACAGGTTTTTGGGCTCAACGCGTAGTGCGCCGCGCGCTACCCTTAAAATTGGGAGGTCCAAATCACGAAAGGTTTGTATTTTTGGATTTTTCATGATGAAATACACCTGCTCAGCCACTGCCAAGGCATTTCATCAAGGTTTGGGTCCCCAAAAGGTCAAAAAACATGCAAAAATGACCTCACTGCCCCTTTTTGGACACACAGGTAGCAGCCTTGGGAGAATGCACTTTTGGAGGAGCAAATGGACATCAAATTGGAAAATTCCACTTGGGTTGGAAAGTAGACATCCAGGGCTTTCCAACAAGCCAACCTGAGCTCAATTTGGATGCCGCGAAGTGCCCCAAAAGTAGGTGGAAAGGCATGCTACGCATCAGGATTTTTGTACAGTTTTCACCTTCCAGCTCAGGAATTCGGCCAGTTTTGACCAGTTTTGACTTGTGATGGGATTTTTCACCCTCCTTGATGTAATTAATGGAACTTTATGTTGAATTGACACTTATTTACCTATTCTAGATGATTCATTCATAAAATAGCAAAAATTTAATGAATGAATTGGTTTCCTAGCTTATAGAGGCAAGTTGTTTTGACTGCCTAGATTGTAGTGCTTTGTTTAGAATTGGTTGAAACAGCTCCTAGGATGATGAGATCGACCCCTAGAGGCAAGGGAATGTGTTAGATTGCCTATATTATGTATTTTCTTAGTCATTTTCAGGGTTGGACTCTTGGGAATAGCTTGATACACTATTGTACATATTTTATCTGCAATTTTGGCAAAAGGATAGACCAGGGTTTTGCAGCACTATTTGGGATTCATGTGGCCTTATGTGTTGATGGTGTGTTTCTCTCAGTACTTGTAAGTTGTGTATGTGTATCACTTTCCTTATTTAATCTTCTGCAATTAAACAAATGAAGTGTTAAGGTAGAATCCATAAATTTGCTATGCTCTGCCTTTAAGTTTGTTTAATTTTCCATGTTTTCTTCAGTTTAAGGAGAATCCTTGAGACTTCCTTGCTCTCCTTAGCTCCTCACCTGTCAGGACTATTCATTCACTCATTTTAAAGGCATCAAAACAATCGCCTATCTTGCCCCAAGTAGACCTCTGCAAAAGTTGTGCCTCATCCCCGCACCCAAAATTGCCTTTCCCTTGAATTCAATAAAACTTCAAAAAAATCAATTTCATAATCCTTGTACTTCATACCTAGCCTAAAATTAGTCATCAATTCAGTCATATCGAACCTCTTTGATTACCTTTTGCCGAGATTGACCGGAGAGAGCCCTCTCCTGTCCTCGTAGGGCTAGCTACGAGGCTAAGCGTGGTTTGATGTGGCCTCGAGTTTTGCCTTCCTCAGCCTGAGGAAAATTCGAACGCTAACATAGTGGAGACCATACTGGGGAGAAAATGGTTTGCTTTTTGATGTCATTTGTTTTATAGCTACAGACGGAGCCTGATGTTATGCCAGGTAGCCTTTGAAACGCTTTTGCTTTGCATTAGCGGAAGTAGATAAATGTTGCTTCAGTCAATCTCCGGTCTAGCTTGTAAACGTGACATTTAACTTGTTAATTACCCCAGTACATGTATCAAGTTTAGATCTGATTGTTGATGGTGGACAACGATCAGACACTGGCAAGGCTGAAATCATTCACCTGGTGACTCCTTTCACTGAAGAATCCAGCAATCAGTGCTTCATGGTGACTTCACTGCAGAGAGATCAGTAGCTGTGAGATTTTCAAGATGGACCGAATCACAAGAAGATATGCTCCCATGAGCCGAGATCACATTCCAGGTTTTCTGAATAAGATGCCCAAGGTAGATTGGTCAAGGAATCTGCCTACATTTAACGATGATGGTAAGAAGGATGCTGCTTTACATCTAGTTAGATTTCATATGCATATTCGCAAGTTGAAGGTGGATTTTCCTGAAGATTGCTTGATGAAGATATTCCTGGCCACTCTGGAAGGTGAAGCCCAATCCTGGTATGAAAATTTGCCGCTGGCCTGTATTTACTGTTTAAAGGATTTTCATGCCTTGTTTATTGAAAGATATCAAGCATCTTATCCATCATTAAATTTGGTTCATGACTGTTGCAAACATGCTTCTACTTTTATTGAAAGCCTTGAGAAATATTATGAAGATGATAATTTTATGGATGATGAAATCATGGAGGCCTTGTACGAAAATCCGTTTCAACAGCATAAAGAAAACTTAGAGGATACTTGTCAAAATGATCAGGACATTTTTGTAGCAGAATCAAGATCAGCAGGCTGAAGATGGTCATATGGCTAAAAATAATGAAAGAGAAAGTGTCGTTTCAGATCTGCCCACAGAAGAAGACAGCGTGCAGGGTAGTCAAGATTCAATTTCAGAATGTGATGCAGTCAAGTCAGCTATTTCAGATCAACATTCAGATCATGATGACCAAGAATACCTTGTGTTGAATCCTGAAAAGGAGAATTTTGTTGTTGAGATCATAGATAGTGGTATGGATTCAAATGTTCTCAGTCGTGCTGCTAGTCTGTCATTAGAACCGAATCTTCATGAGGAGGTCATTCAGTCATCTCATGAATAGCAACGTGAGATCTTTGCTCAAGCAAGTGAAAAAGTTTCTCTGAATGAATTTGTGGTAGACAACATAAATGATGATATTGTGCTTCAAGGATCATCTGAAGTTTCTTTCCTTATGATTGAAGAATGTAATAAGGAACATGAAAACCTGGCCGTCATATCATATACAAATGACCTACAGCACATTCACACCACAGAAGAACAAAACATTCAGGATTTCCATTCAGATTCCTCTTCATATGTTTCATGTGCTGAAATGCTTTTCCAAGAAGAGATTTGCCCATCCATTTGTTCAGAGTTTTTTGAAGCCCATGAGCATATTTTTACCGAAGCACATGATGAAGGCAGACCAGAATTTGAAACAAAGGACATCTTGTTCTTTCAGCAGGAGGTGGCAGTGGCAAATCTTCATGTTTTTCATGATCCTCTAGCAAGTTTGTTGCAGCCAGCAGTGAAAATGTTTATTACAGTGTTTTGTTGTAGCCATGGTCAACTATGTTTTTGGATGCCCAGTGATAGGTTTGTACTGTTGACCAGAAGTTCTGATCGGAAGAATCGGTCAAGAAGCCATCTTCTTGATTGGTTGCATTGGCATTTTGATATAGTTTGAGGATATATTGTCTTGTAAGAAACACAGGTGGCCATGTACTGCCACCAAGCTTTTGTTTTAAGTTTCAGGTCTTAGTATTTATGAGTACAGTTTGTCGAGTCAGTTGATTAGTCCTTTCAGTTTTAAAATTGAGTCATCAGTTTTCAGTCACGCATTTTAGTTTGAGTTTTTGACTCCATTGCCCAATGGACGAAGGCACTGTCTGCTCTCCCAAAGATCTGCCGTTCTTGGCACCTCCAAGGAGCTACCATCCCCATTGGAGCCAATGTTAGAGTCGATCTAGTTATCCCTCTATCAGAGATCAAAGCTCTTTTTCATTTCATGATTAGGTGTCCCATCAGTTTTGATCAGTTGCATTTCGTTAGGCATGCCATAAATCTGATGGAGTGGTTTGTGTCATTCATTCCCCTCGTGCTTGGCACTGCTGGTTCAGGCCTGTTTATTAAAATAAGTCTTCAAAGGTCATTTACCATCATGTTTAAAATTTTGAGGTCTTAGGTCTAGGGTTGAGTCAATTTTGTCTTGAAAAGTCTTAGAAGACTAGCAAGCCAGAGGGATGTCTTTGATAGATCATCACTTCAATAATTTTCATCATTGTACAGCTGAATTAGGACTTCTCTTCAAAACTCTGTTTTGAAGATAAGTTGCCATCTCATTTTTGTAAAAATTGTCAAAATTTTTAGTTCTTCAATCGTTCAAGTGCAGCCTTGGTCTCCTTTGCCAAAGCATATCAGAGCTATCCCTGCAAAAAATTATTAGTGAAAATCATTATTTCAACCAATTTTAAAGGGGAAACCAAAAAGGTCAAAGCCTATTAATTTTCAAAAAGTGTCAACAACCAAACATAAGAAAATGGGTTTTGGGTTAAGCAAAAATCAACAAGGAGTCCATATGAAGATATTTCTCCTCATTTGCAACCCATTCCACATTCCAAGAGCAAAGAGTATTCTTCTAAGGCGATTTTGTGAGTTTGTGGGCAAATCGAGCCGTTTCCAGGGCGCGCTACGCATCAGGTTGGGCGCGCTACGCACCAGTGGCGCGCTACGCATCAGGCCACAATTTTCAGTGCAATTTTACACGGGTGAGGCGCGTCAGGAGCGCGCGGCGCGTTGGGTGAGGCGCGCTACGCGTTGGAGTTTATGCCCAGAACTTTGCCTGAAACACACTCAAACACCTCTTCTCATGCATCAAATCACAGGTAGGCTTTTATCCATGGCTCGTTCTTGGTTTTGAAAGATTTATGTAAAGAAATTATGCTATATTTGCCATGAAAAACCAAGTGTATAAACCCTCATTTTCCATTAGTTTTCTGTGAGGATTCAAATGCCAAGATTGTTGTAGGGTTTTAAAACATAAATGTTGCCAAGGTTTTCCCACTCCCTATATTCACCAATATTTTCCCCAATAATTCCTCATAAAACCCTATATTATTCTCCCTCCAATCCTAACCCCTCCCTTCTACTACAAACATATTTTTCCTACCCTACCTCATCCTAAACCCTAAAACTTAAAGATTTTCATGTCCCTTCCTTTCCCTAAATTCCTTGTTTTATTTCCATTGTCCCCATTTCCCTAATGTTTCCCCTTTCCTAAGAGTTCCCTTGTATATTTGTGTCCCCTTGGTCACAACATTTTGAGAAAAAGAAAAAGCCTACAGTCAATTTTGCACACAGTTGTATATCAGCATATATATATTCGAGCCACCTTGTTTTTAAAGAACATGTGAGAGACCGAGTCAGCTTATGAGCAGGATTATGATAGTGATTCTACACCAGAGGTAAGTGTGCCAAGGAGGTATCACAAAGGTGGCAAAGGTGGTCGGCATGTCAGGGAGGAGCCTACTTCTTTGGCTCAATTGCAAGCTTGTCCACTTGCAATGGACTGTTTTCGGTATCAATCATGTTTTGAATACTGTGAGCGGATCTCACAAATCCAGCATCATCGGGAACTAGTCCGTTTATTTGTTCTACATTTGCAGGATGGTCATGTAAACCTTGCGGGAGTGAATTTCACCTTGTCACCCGAGATTATTGCTCAGGCCACTGGGATACCAAATGTATGGGAGGAATGGAGTAAACGCCAGCAGGTAGACAGATTCCACTATGAGCCATATATTAAGCCCAGATGTGTAAGACACTTGACTGCAGTTTTTCCTTTCAGATTCCCAAGGGATGAGTATGCACCATTGATGAAACTTATCATTCGATATTTCAGTTGCGAGGGTAGATTCTCACGTCTCTATGCGTACCATGTCCGTTTTTTGATGCATTTTACCAGGGTACGTATGATGAACATCCCATTTTTCATGTGTCACAACATAGAGAGGATGGTACCTTTAGTACAAAGGAAAAGCCTAGCACATCAGCATAAGAGCATCTATCATTATGCATTGATCAAAATTGTAGTGATGCATCAGTTGGCACAGTAGGGCATTACTTGGGAAGATTTCATCTCCCGTGATTACTTTGCACCATTACAGTCACCTCCCGAGATATTTCATGATGAGGGAGGACCTTCACACCAACCAGACATTCTCGAGACTGAGCATATAAGTGATCCTCCATATGTGACATATCAGCGAGGTCACAGGGCATTATTTGCATCTACATGACGAGTACTATCTCCACCCGGGGTGGAAGGGGTCTCGTTGACTTCATCGGCACAACGAGTGTTATCTCCACCTCGTGTGGAAGGGGCCTCGCTTTCGACAGCAGCAGCGCAGGTACAGGATAAGGGCAAGAAGCCCAAGCATGACGAGGGACCTTCTGGTGAGCCATCCGGGTTTGTTACTATTCATGATGAGACAGCTTCAGAATTAGAGAAGACCCAATATATCAGATATCTGGAGCAGCAGAATAAACATCTTGAGGACCAGCACAGGATCATAGAGCTACAGAACATCCGTGAGAATCGCCAAGCTGCCCAACATAGGCAAATTGAGTTCACCTCTCTAGAGCAATAGGTAAATGAGGATCGAGAGGCTAATCTCGAGAGGGTCAACATCTACTTGGAGGAACGGTTGAAAAGGGCTGATAGAGATCATGCATTATTGAAACACATGGTTATGCATTACAAGGTCCGGAACCTGGTTTGCAAGGCGCGAATTAGGAGTCTTAAGGCAAAATCGAGGAAAATGGTCAAGAAGCAAAAACGGCAAAAGGAGCTTGATCGTCTTCAGATTTTGCCCGAAGCCTCTTTGATTGAGCATAGTACTTGATTGGGGACCCCCAGCCCAAATTTCAACAAGTTTGAGGAAAATTTTGTCAATTTTGAAATTTTTGTGTAAAAACAGGTTTTTGGGCTCAACGCGTAGCGCGCCGCGCGCTACCCTTAAAATTGGGAGGTCCAAATCACGAAAGGTTTGCATTTTTGGATTTTTCATGATGAAATACACCTGCTCAGCCACTGCCAAGGCATTTCATCAAGGTTTGGGTCCCCAAAAGGTCAAAAAACATGCAAAAATGACCTCACTGCCCCTTTTTGGACACACAGGTAGCAGCCTTGGGAGAATGCACTTTTGGAGGAGCAAATGGACATCAAATTGAAAAATTCCACTTGGGTTGTAAAGTAGACATCCAGGGTTTTCCAACAAGCCAACCTGAGCTCAATTTGGATGCCGGGAAGTGCCCCAAAAGCAGGTGGAAAAGTGCGCTACGTGTAGGGCTCAGGCGCGCTACGCATCAGGATTTTTGTACAGTTTTCACCTTCCAGCTCAGGAATTCGGCCAGTTTTGACTATTTTTGACTTGTGATGGGATTTTTCACCCTCCTTGATGTAATTAATGGAACGTTATGTTGACTTGACACTTATTTACCTATTCTAGATGATTCATTCATAAAATAGCAAAAATTTAATGAATGAATTGGTTTCCTAGCTTATAGAGGCAAGTTGTTTTGACTGCCTAGATTGTAGTGCTTTGTTTAGAATTGGTTGAAACAGCTCCTAGGATGATGAGCTCGACCCCTAGAGGCAAGGGAATGTGTTAGCTTGCCTATATTATGTATTTTCTTAGTCATTTTCAGGGTTGGACTCTTGGGAATAGCTTGATACACTATTGTACATATTTTATCTGCAATTTTGGCAAAGGATAGACCAGGGTTTTGCAGCACTATTTGGGATTCATGTGGCCTTCTGTGTTGATGGTGTGTTTCTCTCAATACTTGTAAGTTGTGTATGTGTATCACTTTCCTTATTTAATCTTCTGCAATTAAACAAATGAAGTGTTAAGGTAGAATCCATAAATTTGTTATGCTCTGCCTTTAAGTTTGTTTAATTTTCCATGTTTTCTTTAGTTTAAGGAGAATCCTTGAGACTTCCTTGCTCTCCTTAGCTCCTCACCTGTCAGGACTATGCATTCACTCATTTTAAAGGCATCAAAACAATCGCCTATCTTGCCCCAAGTAGACCTCTGCAAAACCTGTGCCTTATCCCCGCACCCAAAATTGCCTTTCCCTTGAATTCAACAAAGCTTCAAAAAAATCAATTTCATAATCCTTGTACTTCATACCTAGCCTAAAATTAGTCATCAATTCAGTCATCTCAAGCCTCTTTGATTACCTTTTTCCGAGATTGACCAGAGAGAGCCCTCTCCTGTCCTCGTAGGGCTAGCTAAGAGGCTGAGCGTGGTTTGATGTGGCCTCGAGTTTTGCCTTCCTCAGCCTGAGGCAAATTCGAACACTAACACCTTCTGTGGATTCACTTGTGAATTTCCTGCAAAACTGATTGGCTCACGAGACTTGGAGGCATTATAACAATTCTTCCATGGATCCTCCTCTAGCCAATGAAGTGTCTCATTGAGCCACTGGTAGTGGATTCTCGCATAGTGGTATTTAAAAATTAATATCACAGGGATTGTATAGATTAAAGCCTTGAGTACCAAATGCAAACTAATCTATCATCTTTCCTTCAATATCCATGAATTTCAAGTTCTTAATATTCTACAATCCAATTTTCATAGAAAGAGTTTGCCAAGGTACTTTCTTCTTCCTGTGAAAAGCTAATGAAAACCCTGTGGAGAGATGATATGCAACTTCTTGCATGAAAAGCTTGTCGGTGGCATAGATTGGCAAAAGATGTAGTGACTTCTTTCCACTGAACACTCTAAGGAAGGTGCCATCCAGTGAGGAAAACCAATCTTCTATCTTCGATACTGCTTCCATTCTCCAAAGTGACATGCAAGGTGGTTCTTCCTCACAGATAAACTTGTATAGTAGAATGAGGAAGTGGGAAAGTGGTCAGTTAGCTTCTCCATAGCTCCTCTTTGGTTGTAATCTAAGAGCAGCTTGTAATATATGTACACAGAAGAGTCCCGTGTTGTCCAAGTCCAATCCATGCCAGGGAATCCATTGTGTGCACATCTTGCATCCAATAGATATGCAAACATGTAGAATCTTTCTTGCCCACCCTTGGAAGGATTTTGGGCATTCCCTACATGGATAATTAACTATCAATCCAAAAGTTTTGACCAATTGAACGACTTCCCCTCGCTCAACACCTGGTTCAATACAATTTCCCACCCTTCAGGAAAGGTCTATGTGTTTTTTATTATTATAGATTCTGCAAGCTAGACTAACCAAGAACTGATAGGTTTCCTAAGAGACTTTGTCTTGTAAGTGTTGGTGGGTGTCTAAGGAAACTTCAATGGCTCTTTCACCTAGACTTAAAAAAATTCCTTCGTGCTCACATAGCTATTGGTGGAATATAAGTTTGAATACATGAGTGTTTATGGCTCAAGAAAATGGTACATAAGATAGTAATATTCTTCCAGAAAAGTAGCAAGCTTTTGTCTGCTGGCATTTCTCAATGTCATAGTCTTCACATTTGTATGTGAAACAATCTAGTTGATAACATTTGCACATGGCAAGGGTGTATATCTATATGTAACCCTGTGTAGCCCCTCTTTCCTAAAAAATCTTTGTTCACTTTCTACCATGTAATATCTATTTCCTTTTCCACAAACAGTTGAGTGTTTGAATACACCAACAAGTTTACTGATGTACTGTCAATTGCTTCCTCAATACTTTTGTGGTATCCTTTGAATCATCTCTCCTTAGTGCCATGGTAACGACGATTGTTGGAGGGAGGTGCTCAAAAAATGCAATACCTATAGGAGGAAAAGGAACTCATGGAACAAATAAATTAGATTTTACAAATCAACTTTCAAAGCAAGATCAGATAGAAAACACATGAACTAATGAGAGATATTGTGAAGTTTATGGGATCAAGGGAGGGATATTGGCTAGAGGGACTGCACATTGAGTAGTCTCAACATCCAGTGATCTAGCCTCAAGCTTGAGACTGCGAATGTGTAGTTCAGCCTGGGTAGTGTCATGGAGAGATAATGCATTGCACAGTCTTAGTGGCCAAGGTGGCAAGACTGATCCCTAGAACTATGCAATGCAAAAATTGGGCCAACTTGTACTATGTATTGCATAGTTTCAGAGGTCAATCTTTAATTTTGAGCCTTGGACTTGTGCAATGCCCAACTGGGCAAGGCACTGCATGGCCAAGTGAAGTGCAGATCTACCCGATGAGGGTGTGGGAAACAAGAAGATCTAAGTGATAATGCAATTTTAAGTGAAGATTTAACTCACAATGGATAGATCAGTGTGAATCAAGTGTAGAAACTCAACAAACAAAAGGAAAAACAAATATGCAAGGAGAGCCATCGGAACGACGATTACCAATGTGAAACCTAATGTGACACTTGTGAAAGGTGAATGATAGATTGAACCAACACTTATAAAAGCTAATATAAGTTAAAAAAACAACAATAATGAAGAGAAATAAGCAAAAAAACACTCATAGAAGTGAAATGACAAAAAGAGATAGAAAAAGTGGCAAAAAATGACAAAAGAAAAACTCACCCAGAAAAGGGACGCAAACTCCACTGAAGGCTCCTTGATCTCCTTGGGAATACTAGAGCTCCAATATTGAATGTAAAAATGATCTCTAGATGTCTCAGTTAAATATATTTGGGTGGATTAGGGTTTCTGACACGCATACTTAAAATAAAGGAAAAAACGACACTTGGTGGAAAGTTCCAAAAATAGTAATTATGCCTCATTCAAGAAATTATTTATGACTCCCTACATTTTAGGGATTCTTTTTCACTTTTTTTTTTCCTTTTTTGGAAACTTGCCATGCTCACTCCCAAGAAGGATTGCACAATTATGGAGAACTGGGAAACTTCCTGGCTTAGTGCATTGCACAATTTCTGAGCTCAAGGAATGGTTTGCAAAATTTCTGAACTTAGTGTTGGGCTGCCATCCAGGACTACACAATATTCAACCTCAAGACTGAGTTGCCAGTGTGGATTGTACAATTTCTTTCATCAAAGCTACCTTCCCTTCCAGTATACTGCAGTTTCTAGAGGCAAGCCCAAAACTACTTCAACGTCAAGTCAAGAGGTTAGCTTGTGACTCAAAAAGATCATATCAGTATCAAAACAAGCAAACACAACCATAGCATGAAAATAATAAGTCTTGATAAAATCATGAATACTTGATGACAGTAAATGGTAAGGTCCTGTGGATAGAGGGGACCTCTCAAGGAACATACCCCATCTAGATGTTCACTAGGTATGTCCTTACAAGACTATTCTTATCTTGGACATATCCCCCATCCTCAAATAATATTGGTCCTCAGGACTACTCTTATCTTGGATTCCCAATCCTCATATAGTATTAGTCCTCGAGACTACTCCTATCATGGATACCCAATCCTCAAGAAGTTGGCCTTGGATGCTTATCCAATCATCCATTTAGTGCCTTCACTAGGCTTACAAGTATTAGTCATATCCATAGTGCATGCCACATGGATAATATGGTTTCCACCATCACTCCCTCCCTCTCAACCATGGAGGCAATCCTCAATCCCTCTCAAATAGGGAGGAACAACCACAATACTCATACAAGCATTTACTACATGTTTTTCTGTGGAGATATGGGGAGTACTTCTTGTAGCTGCTAGCATTTTATCATATCATAACAAGCTTCAACCTTCTTAGACATTTCATGTAACTTTTTCATCAAATGATTCATATAAAATCTCAAGGATCCAAATTCACTCACAATTGCTTGCACATGACTTCTATATTTTATAGAATTTTGTCCTCATTCTCTTCCAAGGCATCATTACTGTTTTCCACTCAATCCATGTGTTCCCAAATTGAATAAAACAATTGTCGATACAATATCATCAGAAAAATGTCATACATCTACGCACTTTTGCAATGTTTTCATCCAAGGAGGCAAACCATATCCAAACAAAACATCATTATCAGATTTTCCAAATCACAATAGCCTCTAGTCAGGGTGTGGGATTCTTTATGCCAAATTCTTGTTGTTTTCTCCCATTATGGTCAACATTCCTTTGTATGGTCTATCTTGATATTTCAACAAAGTTTTGCTTCATGTTATTTAGCTTCCATTCATTAACAGTATCACTATCATCATCAATACTATCAATTAATGTGTTCCTGGAATGAACCAATCAGCTATTGGTACAACAAGATCAAAACTTTTCAATTTCTTCCAATCATCTTCTTTTTTATCACAAGCTTCTCTGAGTTTTTTGAAAAACTTCAATTACTATTGTTTTCATCCAAGATATTTAACAACTCTCTCTTTCCATTTGAGATAAGTAAAATTATTGTTGTCTAATTAACTTATTTGATGCATACTTCAAATTTCTCCCTCCTTCATAATCTTCATGATTTCCACATTTTTTCAAATCTTTCATCTGCTAGTCAAGCTTTAGATAGATCTTTCCTTGACCTACAACCTATATTAGAATATCATGAAAGAACAAAAAAGAAAAGGAACAAATATAATAAACAAGGAGAAATAGAGTACTTATCTTTTGAAAAGGATTAGCTCCCTCTTCATCTTAGACATGTTCACCAACCTTATTCTAACATTAAACATCAAGGATTAGATCTACCTGTAACAGTGGGAATGGTTAGATAAGGTTTTTCTCCTAAGGTTCTTCTTGATCCAAGTTTTTCTAGGGTTCACGAACCCTAAATTCCAATTGCAATGTACAAACCCTATAAATATTATTGGCAAGCTATCTATATGGAATTCATTTCATTCCTAGTTCTTATATGCTAGGAAAAAACTGCAAATTCTAACTATATATCTACACATACCTTTTATATGATACATTACTAATTTTTCAAGAGACCATTACCTTATCATCTTTACTTATCATTGATAGAAAATGAACATGGTTTATATGTACCTCTATTAAATTTTACCTGATATCCCTTTTTTCCTTTGAGTAATATATTACTAGGATATATACATTCAAAATTCTTATTTAATTCTCTCCATATGCCTTTGGGACCAGGTATTGATATGATCTCCACATTGATCTCAGTCCTTTATTATTCAAGATAGGATAAAAACCGCAGAGATGAATTCAATCTTTAGGATGTCATATTCCTTTTAGCTACTGGCAATGTCTTATCATCTCAAATAGGTCAAATTCATAGTAGATCCTTTGTTTTTTATTATGTATCAAAAGAGAGGTAACCTAGTTTCTTTCTCATCATAATACCTTCCATGACTTCTCACAGATTTTTTATAGATTTCTCGACTTCGATTGATGAGTTTGGTCCATTTCTATATACCTGAGTCTTTTGGTATTCAGAGATTCCATAGAGTTCAATCATTTTTCTCTATATGATTTTTATTCCTTCCACTTCATAACACAATAAATTTTTTCTTTCATTTCTAAAATGTAGAGCCTTAGAATATTATAGTGTCACAAAAGTTTCAGATGTCATCGTAATATAATGTCATTGACTAGGCATAGGTTTAGGTCATTGTCATAGGTTTGAATGCTTGACTCTTCACTTGTATTATCTCATAGATTATATGCCACTGTCTACTTCGTATTCCTTCCAAATTCAAACACTACCATAAGTTCACATTACACATAAATATCGCCATAGGTCTATTCTCTATAAACATTTCTTAATGCCTCAAAGTTTTCATTCTTCATCATTTTAGATAATTAGCAAAGAATTATAGTGTTGTAGAAGGCTCAGATATCATGATTGGTTCATTATATGGCTTCCTTAAGACTCACATCATAATCAATTTGTATCTTGTAGGGATGGTATACTTATTCATATGAATTTTATAATTTTGAAGTTATTAATTGCCTTAGAGATGATTTACTACATAGAATTTTCAGAACTTTTATCTTTTGTATATACTTCTTGTAAACTCTATTATGTCCTTCTTAGTGTCACTTGGATCAATTTATTAAAAAAAAATCATTTGAATCTCATATTCATTAACTCATACTATCCTACAATCCTTGGGGTTTGGGTTTCTCATAATTTTGTGTACCGCAGTTCCATAAAGTTTGGATGTCAGCACAGAATGTGGGTTCAAGTCTCTTTGTTTTTCTAGGAAAAATACTTCTTCCAATTTCTAAAATATATATTTTCAAAGGAGAGAAGTCATCATGAGAGTGTCTTGTTGATGCTGAGTGTTGAAGAGAACAAATTCCTTCGATAAAGCGAAGAGAGAAACAATTACTATAGTCTTCATCAAAAATGAGTGATGATTGTTGCTTCAAACCTTCTCCTTTAGCATTGATGATTGTTTTTGCTTCAAACTGCCATAATGATATCTTCAAATAAACCAACAAGATGTGATATTCAATTTTCCTGCCCTTCACCTTAGCTCTGATACCATGTTGTGAAATTAGTGAGCTTGTAGATTAGGGTTGATTTCCCTTTCATGATAATTACTTGTGAGTTTTTGTTGTCTTTTTTTATTAAGCTTATTGTCTTCTTCATCAACCAATTACCAAATACATGAAACATGAAGATCACAAAAAGACAAAATAACAGATAGATGTAGGCTCTCCAAGCCAAAGCAAAAACCCCACTGGGGGGCAAATCTAGAAAATTCCTCTTCTTATAGAATTAGATTAAAGTGAGATATCCAAGACACGAGACCAAGAACAAAATCGCCACAAATGTCCAAAGTCAGTCCTCCATCAATCCTTCTTCTTGCAGGTCAAATTAAACAAAACCAATGTTGGTTAAACATTTGAATTTTAGCTAATCCATGAAATTTTGGCCTCTCAAACATCTCGACCCTAAAATCTTGGCCCTGTAATATTTGCAGAGAAACTCGCATGTGTGAATAACAAAAAACTTTGGTTTCTTTCTCCTTTGACTTTTCTCTCTCTCTTTCCCTTGACTTTTCACTGAAATTCCTCTTCTTCTTTCACATAAATCGATGGATGATAGATCCAAAATGAGGTCAAACTTCTCTTGTATTCATAAACCTCCTAGGATGTTGAATAGGTGCCTCTTCTAGGCCGACTTTTCTAGGAGGGATGACTTGATCTTGTGGAGGACAAAATTGACTTTTATACTTTTTATTACTCAAAAAAAGAAATCTTATTTTTCTTCGAAGAAGTCCATATGGGACTTTGACCCAAATACATTATTTTGAATCAATAAGACCTAAAAGCATGAAGAACATGATTTGATGAGAAATAAACATAATATTAATATTTTTTTTCTTCTTTTTGCTTTTACATGTACAAGAAAAATGATAATTATAAAGACCAAACCTAGTTACATTTTCAACATATGGAACATGGGAGCTCTTGGATATGTACATAAACACCCTCTGACACTCTTAGGTGAATCTATAATATTTTGAGGACCAGCTAATTTTTACTTACAACCCTCAAGGGAATTATTCTCCAAAGCATGGTTACTTAAGTCCATCAATGGATCCACCTTGGTGGAGAAATATCTATGGAAGCTAAAATGTTCTACTAAGAAAAAACTCTTCATGTGGCTTCTTCTTACAAGCAACTCTTGTACTTAGGGAAACCTCCAAACGAATCCCTTTCAAGGTCCTAGTATAGGCCATCTCAACTTCAAGAACTTTGAAACCATAAATCATATTTTCATCTCTTGCACCTTTATTACTATTTTTAGAGGGACATATGTTAATTAGAATGAATCCCCCTACACTAGTTTTGATCCTACATCAATTATTGTCTAACCTTTTGCGTCGATTCTCATAAAACTCCCAATCACAAATCCCTTCCACTCATTGTGGCTTGAGTGTGGTTGGAAAATAATGTTTCCATCTACCATGATAAAGGCACTTCCCCCACAAAAATTTCCATTCATAATCCTACCAATTCCCACCACATTCTCTGTAAGCCCCAATCCCAACCCAGTCTACAGCCTCACTCTCCTAACATTCATATGGACTCCTTTTGGACATTTTGATATGGAGTGACAAATGGAGCTCCCATGATCTATGGAGTGGGTGGAATCCTACACCTCTCAAAAAATCTCTATTAATTCCTTTTCTACAAACATTGTTCATGCAACAAATAACTATGTTGAGCTATTTCCTCTAAAGTTGTTGTTCCAAATTTACATCTCAAATTACACTCCCAAACTTCATGTTTATGTTGACTCCCAAAATGTTATAAATCAGGTAAAATAAATTGCTAAAGTTCAAAACTATACCACATCCTCCTCTATTAAAAGGTCAAATAACTAATTACACACTTTACTTAGATTTCTTTCCATAATATCTATAAGTACTAGATCACCACAATGTACACCCTATCAAAGGTTGGATGGGATTTGGACGAAAGTTGATGTGAGGTCATAAAAGATAAAGAAGTCTAGCAACAAAAATATGTTCTTGACCTTGGATCTAAGTGATCATTTTTTATGACATAGTAGTTTCTTTATTTTTGTAAATTTAGTTTGTAAATTTCTTTATGAGAAATATTCTTATAGTTCTTTTGTTTCCAATATGGGAAATCCTAGACTCTAGAGAAGAGAAAAGAAATGAGATACATGATTTTTTGTTTTTGTAAAGCATATAAGAGGTGAGAGTTTAATTCTATTTCTCATATAATTGTTTTGCAGTGGCTACATAGCCTTAACAATGCCATGTGGCATATTCAATATGCAATTTTACTTATAGATATTTAAATTATACTTTTTTCCCAAGTAAAAAGGAAAAAAATATGTCAAGAGCATGATGCCAAATGCTAACATATTTCAAAAAAATGTTTTTTCTTTCTTAATTTCCAAATATTTCTTCTTTGTGTACTACTTTTGTAATATAATGTTACAATGAACTTTTCCAAGCCTCAATCAAATGTTTGAACTAGTAAATTTTGAAACAATGTTTTCAATATAAGGGGTAATTTCAATCTCATACTTCCCCAAAAGCATTTTGATTGTCTCTTGTAGTTATTAATATTGGTTAGCCAAGTTTCACAAATAGGATTATATAATCAATGTAGACTCTTACAACTCTCCCATTTCCAAATAAGATCCACTTGAATACGAGGAAGAAAGTCATGGATTAGTCTCCAAAAGAAAGTCCACTACTTTTTCCATATAAGTCCTTAAAGCAAGAAGATGGATGGTGTAGAGCACTATTTGAGCATACACACAATTGAAACCAAGAAGTTGAAAGAATCTCTCATGAAAATTGATATTATTAGGGTTTAAGATAGGGTAGATTAGGAATTTCTCAGAATGATCCTCCAAAAAATCACATTTCCTCACAGACCTGTTAAATAGATAATGGCTTTTGTATATTCGACATATATGGTTGTCTTAATTAATGGTGAGCCTATCGATTTTTTCATAATTTCTAGGGGGCTGAGACAAGGATGTTCTCTTTCCCCTCTCCTTTTTATCCTGGTCATTGATGCACTTAGTAGAGGTATTAGAGTGGAGAAGGAGGTTGGTTCAATTTCTAGTTGCAAGGTTTCAAGGAACACTTAAACATCTCACCTCACATTCTTACATGATGTTCTCTACTTTGGAGAAGGAAAATTTTTAGAATGGGAGGCCTTCTTCCAAGTATTCACTAAATTTGGCCCAAGCCTCGGGCCTCATTATCAACAAAGATAAATCAAAGGTCATTTATGATGAAGGGGATTCAGAGGTTATTCAATTGATTTCTTCTCTATTTGGGATCGAAATTAGTTCTTTGTCTTGAGGCTTTAAGTATTTGGGATTTTTTTAAAGCCCACCAAATACGAGAATTTGGATTGATTTGGCTCATTAAAAAAAATGAAAAAATTCTTACTTTTTGGGACTACAAATGGCTCACTCTATGAGGTAGAGTGACATTGGTTAAGGCTATCCTACAAGGTATATCAGCTCTTTGGATGCAAATTTTCCATCTTCCTTAGGCTATCATTAAGAGAATTGATGCAATCATATGAAAATTTATTTAGTCTAATGCAGGTAACATTAAGAATTTTCTTCTTATCAGGCTTGAATCAATCATTAGGCCAGTTCATATGGTTGGGTGGGCATCCACGATTCCAGGTGCTTTAATCTAGCCTTCTTGTCCAAAACTTTGTGGAGGGTCTTCAATGAAAATGGTGTATGCAAAGATATAATCTTTGGGAAGTATCTCCAACAAACAAATATGGAGGATTGGATTACTGTTGGAGCTCCCTTAAATAGCAAAGCATCCCTAATGAAGTAAATCTTGATGTTAGAAAAAACTTGGCTATGTGGTGATTTATGCTGGCAGGTGGGCATCAATTATAAGATTCTTATTGGTCTTGACACAATTAAAGGATTTCTTGGGGATCATATCCTTCCATCTATTGTAATTCAAATGCTAAATTAGCATCATTTTTGTACCCTTAGCAGTCTCAGTGTTGGCCACCCCTCTCTATTCTCTTCAACTATCCGGCCACATTTCTAAGAGATTGGCCTTCTAGTAGAATTCTAGGTTGAATGGGAACTTTAACACAATCATATGTGTGAGGCTAGAATCTCTCTATCCCATAAGAATGATATGTTTGTGTGGGGAGCATGTGTTGTTGCAAGTTGAATTTTTTCTAAAGAAGTATATTCTCGTATCTCAATGAATAATCAACCTGGCCCCTATGCATATCAGACAATTCTCATGTGAAAATGGGACATAATACTAGAAATCAAATGATTTACTTGGCTAACTATTCACAGATGAATCCTTACTTGAGAAAATCTTATGAAGAGGGGCTTATAGGGTCTGGGGAGGTTAACACATTTCAAGTTAGCTTTCACAGACAATGTGCATCTATTTTTAAATTATCCCTTTGTGATTGCTACTTGGGAGGAAGTTTACAAATTATTGAAGGTTAATGTTGAAGTGCATTTCTCTTAATCCTTTCATATCTTGTATCTTGGACCTCAAGGAAGAAAGAATTTAGATTTGTCCCATTGTATATTTTTTGGGGCATTTGGTCTCTTAGAATAGAAGCATTCTTTTAAAATGAACCCCCAAATGTGATGATCTCCAATCTCGATATTGTTTCATACTTCCAGGAGATTGGACCCTAGAATCCCAAGCCCCATCATAGCTCTCTATCCTATAATGATTTGGGGGATTCATATCTTATTGGGTATTTTGATGGGGCTTTGTTGAGATTCTAGTGTGGTTGCAGAGTCTTCATTAAGCTAAATCCTTCACATGCCTTTCGTTTCTTCTAGTATGGTGGTTTTGGTCCTAATTATAGGGCCAAAATGGTGTCCCCTTTGGAGAGTCATCCAGTTCACCCTTTGGCTAGCTATCAAGAAGATTTTCATCATTGGTGACTCCAAATCCACCATCCAATGGATACATGGGAAAAATGCTTTTGAGGTTCCTACATTATGTAACTAGATGGAGAATATCAAGCCCTTTTTTTTCCTCATTCTCTAAGATCCCCTTTCAACATGTTTATCTAGAGCAGAACACTAAGGTAGAGTCCCTCTCCAATCGTGGAGACTCTCTTCTTCCTAGGTTGATGCACTTTGAAAAATTGGTCAATGGTTATGTTTGTGGAGTGGGATCTTTTGAGTACTAATTTCATTCGCAACCCATCTCGCTCTGTTTTATTTTATCTAGCTTCTAAGGTGGGCATTTTTCCCTTCTAGATTTTTCATTTTTGCCTATATTTTTTGTTAGTCATGGGCTCTCTGAGGTATGTCCCTACCACTACCATTGAATCCCCATATACTTGTTGTAATGGCCCCGACCACTTAGGAAGCATATGATGGAGTCTACTAGCCTAACATGGTTCTCGTAGGCTAGGGCGGGGAAAATTTAGTAAGGGGACTTGATTCACTTATGAAACATTATAAAACTATAAGGGGTGAAAGGGGCACACTTCCTAGGAAAGTGAAAGTTCATTTTAATTTTATAAATTGAAAAGATTATAATTTGACTTTATAAAAATTAAAAGGGTAAAAGGGTAGCAAAAGTGGCCACGATTTTATATAAAAAAAACATGAGGAGACTCTCCTCATTCTTTCATTTGCATTTTGAGAAAATGAGCTGATGGAGAGTTTTGGAGAAGAAGCTTAGGGTTTGAGAAACCGTAACTGCCATAGATAGCTTTGGTGTTGAAACTAGACACCATAGTTGGTCCAAAGAGTGAAATCGATCAAATTTCACCAATATGATTTCATGCGGAAAAATATTTACAAGAGACATTTAGCTAAAATAGGTTTTATCATTTTATTTATTTCTGATGTGGGTTTTCTATTCATCTCTTACACAAGTAGTGCATTACCATTAAAAGTGTGAAGACCCAAGTTTAAAAAATATGAGTTTTTAATGTGAAATAGAGGTCAAGTTCTCTGTGTATAACAAGGATGAGTTACTTGTTGATTGGCCCTCTCTTTCTCTATTGAAGGGTCAATTTTACCACTATTACCAGGATGCCATGTTAATTGTAATTAATGGAGAGGTTATGGTTGAACATGAAGCACGAGTTTCCTTGTTGAAGAAGGGAATGATCTACATCATATTACTATTGGTCATGTTACCTATTGCTAGTGTATAGCTAAACTTATAAGGATCAAGTATCTCTATGGGTTTGAGTTCCCACCAAATTTTTGTCTTGGACTGAGTCTCACCTACTCATTATCCCATGCAATGTTTCTAAGAGAGGCTCGAATCTGTTATGAGTTGTTGAACTGAATGTGTGGCTACACCTCAGGAATTTTAAACCGATTGCTTCATACCTTGGCGGTGTATTTGTTGTAGTATTATCTCAAAAGGACTATGGTTTATATTTTTGTTGGAAGCTACTTCATACCAGGTTATTCTCATAATTTATATGCATTGTATTCTTACCGAAATGGCCACAAAAGTACTTGCTAAGTGTTGATATTTATATACGAATTCTTGGTTTTTTCTGTATTGAAAGGGTATTTGTACATTAAATACAAAGGGAGTTGTTCTAGATTATTTTCATTATGGCATCATCATGTACCAATGATATATAAATTCTCGACCATTATAAAAATCTACCAAACTCTTGAATACATTATTTTGGATACATATTGGTTATTGTGCATATTTATTTGAGTTGAAATTGTGAAAGTTCACCTACAATAGTGTGTAAGCAAACTATTTGACAAAAAACACCATTGAAAACTCAAAAATTTATTGAAAAATATAAGGATTTTCTAGGAGGGGATTTTACAGTGGTATCAAAGCATGTTCTTGGACAACTGTGAGGTCTAAGGGTAGCTTGTAGTGATGACATGATAGAGGAAATTCATTTCAGAGGGATAAATTATAGGGGGATGTACTCAAATAGGGAACCCACTCCTATTATAGAAGAATATATTTCATATAGTGAGGGTGAAGAAACACCATATAATGGAAAGGTGGTAGAAGAAACACTTGAAATATAGGAGCTAAACATGGGTGACAAGTAGGAACAAGACTTTAACATTAAGCAGTCTTTCGATAGAAATCACATAAGAGAAATTTTTGGTCGATGCATTTCAAACCAACAAGTGTAGTTCATCATCAGGACCAGATGAAGAGGCAGACCATGAATAAGAAGCTTTCCCGAAGGGCAAGTGATGGGACCTTCTTCCAACCTTGAGCCTTTGGCCCACCTTGAGCCTTGAGCCTTTGGCCCACCTTGATGGGACACCCATCCTTGATGGGGCCCCTCCTTGACCCTTGAGCCTTTGGCCCAACCATCCATCAACTTTGAGCAAAAACTCCTAACATCACCTCCTTGACCCTTGAGCCTTTGGCTCTCCTTAAAACTTGAACCTTGAACCTTGAGCCTTCAGCCTTGATGGGTTATATACCCCTACAAAATTGACCAAAGGCTCCCTCTGGGCCGAGGTCAATGTTTGTTCCTATCTCTATTTGAGAGAAGGCTTATCGCCTAGCTCTCAATTAGGAGGGAAATGAGTCAGAGCAAGGTGTATGATCACCGCAGGGAGTTCACTTTTTTAGTGACTCGCTTGAAAGTGATTAGCCGAACACTTCAACAAGGAGGGACCCATGATACCATGCCATATCTAGCAACCAATCTACTTACGAAGGTGTCTTATCAGCCTTCTTAGAATGCTTATCCCTACGACATTGCTCCCTTCAGAGTTTCTTATCAGACTTCACCTTAGAACCATGTGTAGGGTGCTTGAACTGAGGAGGTATTTGAATTGGAGATTCAGTAATAGGGCTCGTGACTGGTGCCTTCAACTCCTGTTCAAACTCAAGATGAGCAATCCACTCCTTAATACTAGCAAAATTATCCAACTGCTCCATAAGACTATTAATCTGATCATCCTTCTCCTTAATACTAGCTAATTCTTTATCTTTCTTATCCAACTGTTCCATAAGACTATTAATCAGATCATCCTTATCCTTATTAAGATCAATCAATCTATCAATCTGCTCCTATTTCATCTGATCTTTCTCCTCATAAATATTAATTTTATCAAACAACCCCTGATTAATCTTAATCAGAATATCAATCTGCTCTTGCTGAAACATCAATTCATATTTTAGAATAGTGCCCTCTTGACCTCCGAAGTCTATGACCTCCTTAGGTTGTGTGTTGACCCAAACACCATTATTATCAAATACGGGTTCCCTTTTGGACCCCATTTTGGTTCCTAGGGTCACATGCTTCACCTTGTTTGCAATGTCGAGTGTATGCCAATCAATACTGAAGTTTCGTTCCACGGTTAGATGCTGAGTGCGAGAGAGATCTGCGTATTGGGATTTAAACCATTCAAAATCAACCAAGTGTGTACCTAGACCTTTGTGCTTAACAATATACTTACCATCATTCATATCTACGGCATAACTCTTTGGTGCTAAGAAGATACCTCCCTTGACAAAGTTCTCCAGCTTTAGCTTACCCAATTCCATGGAGATTTCCTCTTCTAGAAGAGGGCTTCCTAGAATGGTAGAGTTAGTATCAGCGTATTAACAGTCATCTCTAGAAATGTATTTGTACATATGAATACGAGAACAAGCCATAATAGCAGCGGACATTTGTACAATAGAGATCTTTGGTGGATTCCAGTCTGAGTCAGCAACATTTGAAGTATTGCAAAGGTAACTGACTATATAGGTATGATCGCTCAGTTTATCACCCCAAATCAAATTGTCCCTCTGAATCAATTCATCATATCTTGCTCTATCGTAGACCTCTGTGGTAGTACTTTCGGGATTTATTCCAAATCTACTGTACAGCGAGTTCATTACGATCTTGTAAACATAAGCCATTGTGTCATTTCCAGCTTTCTTAGCCTCTTGTCTCTTGGAGAAGAGGGTAGATACAAAGCTAGTGAGAGGACTTTGTTTTTCCTCAAACAAGTAGCTCCTTAGGGGAATAATCCTGTAACCCAAGTCCTGGGCAAATTTCAACTCTTCGCTATAATAGACACCTACAAATTTACCTGTTGGGAAGAGTAAAATCTCATTATGATCCCTATAGGGTAAGAAAGGTTGAGTAAGGATCTGAGGACACACAACATAAGCTTCAATAAAGCCAAACAAGTTCGCCAAGTCCTGGCCTTCCAAATTACCATTCCATATTGGTTTACCACCAGGCATATGAAATGCTTTCATGATAAATGGATATAAGGAGTTCACATCATAGTAGTACAAATTCTCCCCATATGGGATATACGCATCCGCATGGCCACCATAGTACCCACGCCGAATAAATGTATCCTCATTCCTACTTGGTATATGGATAGGAAAACTATGGTCATCGTAAAAGCTCGTACGATATATCATCATAGCTAGCGATGACAATGTCAAGCACTGCAATATATCCACTTGGAACTCAGTATAATAGATATATTGGGCCTTTTGCATGACACCACCTAACAGCCTAATATCCTGTTTTAGATAATCTACTAATTGTTTTCTAAGAATCTTAAGATTAGAAACTCGCACATCGTCATGCGGGATGGATCCTTTAGATCCCAATTGAGGACATAAAGTTCTATCCAAGGTATCAAGACTACTTGGGAGCAGAGTTAATGAATCTCTGAAACGTAACACAACCTTAGTACCCTGAGAAACCACTAACTCGTAGAGCATAAGGTTCCTCATCAGAGGTTTGAAGGTGTACTTAGAGTCATGAGAAGCATAATATTTCAGCAAGAGAATACCATAGAGAAGTTATGGAAGTATACTATTCTAATATTAGTTCTATCCGTCTCAATAGCTAACATCTTGAGAAATTCTGTTAACATTTGAAAACTTTTATCTTCAAATTCTGGTATTACAAATGAAGAATCTTCACTGAAAAAGATGTGAGTAGCATAATCAGGCATGGCTACAATATCATCACCAGGGTTTACAACTAAGTAACTGGCAGCGTAAGGGACATGAACATTATTGACGAGAATAGTCTCCGTATCGGCCACAATGAAAGGTTTCATGTCCTTACACCTAGCTCGGAGTGTCGTTACATGATTGGGATAATGAGGTTTCCTAGCCATAGGTTTCACTGCTTGTGGTTCTCCACCTGTTATCACTCAGGTTGTTCCCTGCCTCCTGAAGGGAATACGGTTGAGGTAACCACTAACCAATCTTTTAGCTGTAGGTCCTAGCCTACCTGCAACCAGAGAGGGCTCTCTCTTTGCAATTTAGCTTTGTTTTAGGCTAGTTATGATGCACAGGTTCTTGTTTTAAGTTTGTTGGATGGTGATTTCAAGCAGAGCTGAGGAAAAAGTCTAAGATAGTCTGTTCCATTGGGCCATGGAGTCAAGGATGGTGTACAGCTGAAAGTGTCTCTTGGGTAGATAGTAGTGCTACAGAGCAAGGTAGGCAGTCTAGGAACAATTATCAAATCAGGATATTGATGGAGTGAAGTCAGGAAATGAAAGGCAATCAAGAATCTTTCATTATGCCTACAGAGGGAAAGTGTATGAGTATTGTCTAGGAGCAATTAAGAATTCCTATACAGTATTCAAAATGAAGAAACCAGTGCAAACATGAGCAGTTAAGAATTCATATTTATGACTAGTTTTGAAGAAAACATAAGTAATAACAGAAATTGAGCATAGGGTGTAATTGAACAAATCTTGGGCTATTCTTTCTCCCTGTTATCAAGATTATGAAACACATGTGAAATTTGTAAACACAGAAAACATAAAACGAAGTTTAGAATAACTTATTGTTCCATCGAATGACTCAGGAATTCAGTAGCAGGTCCCAGAACATCAAATATACATCCAGGCGGGCCAGCAACAGTTAACTTTCAACAACCCTTTGTATTATACAGTCTCAGAAAATTACAGCGTAGCTCAGAGAGAAAATCACCAACCCCAAATACATATTGTGGGGAGGTATTTATACAAAAAGGTGATATAAAATATCATGAAGATAAGTCTTTGAACTCATAACTTTCTTTACCAACTCTCAAGAAGTAGTAAATGAAGGAATAAATGTTGTAGTAAATATGAATGCGCTAGCTGTCCAATTTGTCAGAGGAATTTTGACTTTCTGGGCTGAATGAGTCGGCTGCTTGCTGCGCATTCATTCTGCGTGTGCTGTCCTGATGCTGGTATGTTGTTTGTTGCTGTCTTGGTCTTCATCATCGGTGCTCGGTTTCTTTGCATTCAATGAGCTGTAGTGACCATTCTGTTTCTGCCTTGCACTGCTTTTTCTTCCCTTTTGACAGGTGGACCATGCCATCTGTATATGCTGACCTGTAGCTTACAAAAAGAATTAATAAAATAAAATTTACCTGAGCAATGTCTCCATCATTCCTCTCCACCAATCCTCTGTGGGCAGCTGATGTCTTTGTATCTTTATCAGTGTTTCATCAGCTTCAGTGTATCTATAAAAATTGGGCTGGACTTCAAATAGGTGGTTTATCTCATGTGCAATGTAGAACAGATTTTCTAGTTTGTCATAGACACTCTATCCAGATGGAGGTCCTGTTTCTTCTGATGTGCTCGAGGACGCTGTGATTTGATTGGAGGCATAGTTGTTCACCCTGTTGGCATAATGCTCATGTGACAGCAGTCTTCCAGCGCTAGTTACTAAACTTGGTAGCCCTCTGCTCTGTAATGCTGCAAACTTTATTCTGAATTCATTCACCTCTGCTTGCATTTCTTGGCATTTTCTTTCCAGGGTTTGCACAAAATTCCTTAGGGTCAACACCCTTTTTACTAGCAAGATAGTATCAGTCCTGTTCCTGATTCCTATTGCTGCCAACTGCTCTTTGGTGTGAGTTCTTAGGAATTAGATCATTTATTAGCTTGCTCAGGCATATTTCCCAAAGATGCTCTAGCCTTTTGATTTTCAAACTGAGCCAAGCCTATCAAATCCATTTTCTCATGAATGGTTTCAATGGATTGCCATTGGTCTGTAATGGATTGGCCAATCTTGGCCCACAAAATTTTCTTGACCTCAGCTAGGGTCCTATCAAGTGTAAGCTCTTTTTCCAGCTCCTTTATCCTTTTTTCCAGGGCTTTTACTTCCCTTGTCTTCTCAGCTACATCCTGTTTTTACTTGTCATATTTTTCCTCAATTTTAGCCAGCTTTTTTTTGGCCTCTCTTAATTCTTCCATTTGCACTTCCAGGGCCTTTATTTCTTTCATCATATTGTCCATACTCAGGCTGGTCTCTTGCTCTGCAGGTGCTGTATTAGTTGCCAAAACTGGTGCTGAACTTGAGGTACCTGCTTCTGATGCTGAAGAAATGGGAGGGACTGTTGTGGTGGTTGTAGGAGGAGCGGCTGAAAGAATCTGAGTTGTTTGAATTGGCTGAGAGACCAACTCTCCCTGTCGTCCCTCTAATGATGCCTCCAGGGCACTCTCTGTTTCTATCAACCTTTTATGTAAACTCACAAGCAAAGTTACCACATCCTGCTCTTCCTTTTGTTGTGCTATCTCTGTGGCTTGCGGATGCAGTGTAGCTGGCAGCTTGAGTTGTCTTTTGAGGGCTGCTATGTCTTCCTCTTTCTTCTTTATCAAAGCTTGCACGCCCTTGGGATCAGTGGGATCATGTCCCAGCTCTATAATGATCTCCTCCAAGGACTTGATTCTATTGTCCTTGGCCTGTGATGAAGCTTTCTCCAATTCTAGTTGGGCAGAAGTATTGTGCAAAGAGTTTTGCAATCTATGGGCCAACAATGTTTTATCTGCCAAGGTAGAATATACCATTTCACCGGTCTGCTTGTGTAATTCAATCTGGTCCATCGGATGTATATCCTTGGAAAGCACTTCCAGATTGGTTCTGATATAGTCAGCAGCTGATTGTGGTTGCTGCATTATAGGTCTAAAATGACTGAGAGTCATTTTCCCTTCCTGGATGTCATAGGCTGCCATTAGCCTTTGCTGATTAGTGGGAGCCATCCTTAGCAACTGGTTGTAGAGTTGGTACCTCACTGGCTCATTTCTAGCTTTGATATCAGTGAATGCTTTTTTAATGTCAGAGCCCTGTCTGCTCTGTTGCCTGGTGGATGTAACCTCCACACCTTGTTGTCTCTCTTGCTCCTGCTGAAAGGAGCTAGCTGATGTCTCCATGCTTGGGGGAACTTGTTGTTCTGTTGGCCCCTCTGGTATTTCTTCTTCTGAAAAAGGATTTAATCTCTGTCTCTTTTCTCCTTGCTGATCGGTAGATGTCCCTGGAGGTGTCTCTTCTTGTCTATCCCTTTTCTTTGCTCTCTCTTCATTGGCAGGAGTTTGTAACACTGGAATTTCAGCTGCCTTTGCTTGAGTAGAAGGGTCTTTCCCTTGACTTTGTTCATCTGTAGAAGCCGGCCAGTTTGCCATTGTTTCTTGTTGTTCCAAATTGTGCACTTGCTCTTCTGAATGTTGCACCTCTTTTCCTTTATCTGTTGCTGCTGGTGGGGCACTTACTTGGGCAGGCTGTTGGGAGGCCATGGCAGATGAGGTGCCTTCTCCAAGGTGCCAAGGACCTGTGAAAAATACCTGTCCAAAAGATTCCAGGTCAACCGCTTTTTCAAGGTCTTTGATTGATTTTTCTGCTATCTCTTCCTCAGAAAGTTCTTCAACTAGTGTGCCCTCTACCCATTCTTGTTGATTAGCATATTGTTCAATTTCAGGGATATTGCAGTGTACATATCCTGCAAGCTTGTGTTTGATCCTTCTAAAGGCTATGAAGTGGTTGGGGTCATAAGGTGCCCAATAGAAGCTTTGTTTCAGCAACAGAAAATTTTTCAAAATCTTGTCTGCCTCTTCCCAGGCTTCTTCTCTCTTATTGAAAATAAATGGGCCCAATTGATGTCTTATCTTGAGCTGTGCCTTTTTTCTTTTGCCATAGAAATGAATCATATCTAAATTACCAAATTGCTGGAAGTATTCCAAGGCAAAGAGTCTCATAGGGACATATTTTGGCAGTCTGTAGGGGGCTAATTCACAGCCATAAATCCTGATTACTATGTGGTTTTGGTAAAAATACCAGTCACCAATGTTGTAGCTTTTGGAAAGCTGTAGAATCTTTTGCATCTCATCAATGAGTCTGGGAAGAGGAGTGCTCACTAGTAAGGAAGAAGCTAGATGTATAAATAGGTCAATAAACTCGCAGTAGGTATATGGAGAGTAATAAACATGGTGGCAGACTGATGACCAAAATATTACAGACCTTCGCTCCCCCTTAGCATCCAATTTTTTGAGGAAAACTGGGAAACTATCAGGCTGATAGTACAACAACAAATGATATATGTAGGAGGTGTATTTGAACACTCTTTCTCTCTCCAGGTCCATGAATTGCTCATGAATTTTGTCAGCTATGAAGGTGGCATAATCATACTGGACAGCAGGGGGCTGTCCTGGAGTAAAGATAGACAGCAACACTAAGATTGTCTCATCAACAAACTCACTGGTTTTGCATCCTAAGATGTAGGATATCATGTCTACCAGCATTCTCCCTATTTCATTGAACCAAACATGTAGATAAGGAGGAGGTTGTCGGGGCTGAAAATCTAGTTGCATGAATAACTAGGCAATCCTTGTGATCTTTGAGCTGGGCAGTTTGGCACCTTGGTCAAGCAGAAATTTCATGGAGAGAGAAACCAGAGGCTTTGTTGGCTCAAAGTTTAGCATCTCATTTATGGATTGAGGGGTGATGTGAAACAAAACAGTCCCAGATGGAGCCAAAACTACTCTTTGAGTGGGCTCATAATTTTCACAACATTGATGGATAAGGTCAGGGAATACATTTACTTGTGGGAGATAATAAATTGGCAGGTTGGACTCCCAGATACCAAGGACATCAGCATTGCTTCTGTATCTTTTCCTTATCTCACAAAAAGTTTCAATGTGATATTTGTTGCTCAGTTCAACTGTTTCCTTCATTTGGAAATCCCTGTCAGCAAGGGGCAGCCACTCCAAGTTCTTATGTGGTGCATTCAAGGGGGAAATATTTAAGGCCACTGGAGCCTCCATGATCAATAGTGTTTACAACTGGATTTCGAGTTTGTGTGTCAACAGTAAACAAGGTGCTGGCAGTGGGACCTTCACAAGAATTTTGACAGGAATCTGGTAATTTGATTTTTATATGGAGATGGTCTCACAGGGTGAATCCCAGATGTAAAGAGAAGGCCTGCAGAGTTTAATTGGGAAGCTGGGTAGAACAAAGGAAATGGTGCTTCTTTTCCATTGAGTTTGACAAATTTAACTCAGTCTTTGGGCATTTTCTGGAATGTTCGCAGAGGGAAGCTACAGATAGGTGGTTTGGGATGAAAACCTTGGTAAATTTCTCTCTTTATTGGTCCATTCTATTCTCAGCTAGGGCAGCAGACTGAATTTATTGGCTTTGTAAGCGGAGTGCAAAGAAAATGAGCTTCAATTTAGCTCAACAAGCGAATTTGCGGAGGGCAACACAGTTAACAATTTTTCTTTTGAAAAATGGTTGAAACAGTGATGTTAATGGAGAAGTGTAGGAGCAGCACTGTAATTTTGGGTTGAATTTTGGCTCTGTGGGTGATTTTTACAGAAAAAACTTGGAAAAAACGAGTTTTATGGATGAATTGCGGGTAATGGACGCCAAGTGCTAAATGCAGGTTGAGGAGCTTGGTGAGGGGCCAAGTTTGCGGACTGAACTCCTGTGGGTGGCGTACTGAAGCTATGGTGATCAAATCATCGTAAACCGCATGCAAAGTCTCCGCAGACAAATGAATAAAAATATACGAAAAACCATCACTTTCGTGACTTTTGAACAAATTTGGGCTTTTTGGACTTTTTGGCGCTTTTTATGCTGACGTCATCATGACGTAGATTTTGTCACGTAGCGGGTACAGAGGGTGACGTGGCAGCCGACGTGGGCGCTGACATGGCCGGATGATTAGGCAGACACGTCAGACGGAACAGTGACATGGGGGCTGGCGTGGCGTATGACGTGGGCAGCGGGGACAGAAGGCGGTAAATGGTTTTTATCGGACCGCCTTTGGTACGGGGGCGGTATATGTCAGAGTAGGCCCGACGCAATAGGAATGGGATGCGCGTCCTTTGTACGACGGCAAAACCGTCGTTCTATCGGGCGCTAACTCCCGTACATCGCGGTCACTCCGAAATCGGCGAGGGCCGTCGGATCTGGGAGGGTAGATCGGAGGGTTGACGGGATGCAAAGTTGCGGGTACGATACGGTGCAGGGACCCACCCATATATTAAATATTATATAAAATACCGCGGGGGTAAAACTTTGGTTATGTGGGTTTTGGGCGCCGAGGGTTATGGTTTATCCGTTTAATCAAATATCAAAACGAAACCCAAAGTATATATGAGCGCGGAGGGTAAATGAATTATGGTTTAGGAAGGGGTTAACATGGTTATTAATTTAACCAAATGTTAAATTAATCCCAAAGTAAATGGACGCGGAGGGGTTAATACAAGCCCCAAATGAACTTAGCATTTCCCCAAACTTAGGTTATATGGCTATAGTGCCAAGGGGTGGGAATATTTACTATTTTTGTGTTTTTTATATAGTTTTTTGTATAATAGGGATAGGGAAATGATTTAGGGAGTTAAATAATAGAGTTAGAAGTTAATATGGCTTTATGGATTGAAATTGAATGGATGAATGCTAAGTATGTGGAGTGAAAAACTTAGGCACAAGGAAGTGAAAGGGGTTTGGAGAAATGATTTTTACACAAGAAATGTGGCTTTATTTCACTAAGTCAATTCAGAGATCAATTAATCATTTCTCATAAAATGAAGTGAAAGTGGACCCTTGGGCAGATCCCAAGCTCCTTGAGGGGATGTTAGTCAAAGATTTATGGGGAAATGGAGGGGAATTAGTCATGCTTCCATTGTTCCACAGTCCAACAACTGCCTTAGTGCTTATGTCACTGATGATATAAGTCTTTTTTTACAGGACAAAAAATGATCCTAACCTTGCTTATGCAACTTCAAACTACCTACCCAGCCTAATACACCTAGCATTTTTTCTTCCATTTGATTGGGTGCACTTGAACTAGCAAACCCTGATTGTCCTCTTTTTCTTTTGACTATCCTCCTATCTAAATCTACCCTTATTTCTTCCAAGGGCCCAGATTAAGCAGTTGGGCTCCTTAATTTCTCTGCCTATCTACTCATCTGCCAAGCTTGAACTGTTTGGACAGATATTCTTTCTCTAGTCTGCAGCAGCAAATTTAAACATGGCATGGTCCAGATTGAGCTATTGGGCCATCCATCATGTGTAATAAACAACAAGACTTTGCACATTGTGAACTTGCAAATCAGCTAGCAGTGGCATTTTGGCTGGCCACTTTCCTGGTCTTTCTTTGGGGTTCATTTCTATTACTTTTTTCTGACCAATTGATTTTTCTTGCCCTTTGATTTTTCTTTTATGGCATACCCTCTTTACATTTTTTAATTCTCTCTACCTGTATATGAAATATGTAACCTTTGCAGCAGGAAAAGATGAACATATTTGGCACTTCCCTGGTCAATCATGAAAAATGAAACCTATTGTTATAGGAATCTAACACCACCCACTATGTCAGAATTCATTAATTCCCTAAGTTGGGAATTAATTTCATCCTCACTAAGAGTGACCTCCTTGTCCTGCATCCCTGAAATATACAAGCAAAGGAATAACCCTGAGAGAACTTCCTTTTCATAATCCTCAAAAGCTTTCATTACGACTTTCCTTATCATGTCAAAGACATCCATGTTAGGGACAACATTCCCATGAGAATCATTTAAGGAAATAGTTGTTTTATTGACAGTAAATGGAAGATCTCCTGTAGGGAGTTTAATCACATAACCAATGGTAAATTTCCCATATGAAAACCCAGTATGGTAAGCATACTTAATTAATAGTCGCATGACAGCCAATGAAATCACTTCAAAGTCGGTACATCGAAGGTATGGTGATTTAAATTTGAGTGAAGCTATCCTCAACCCATCATATGGATCCTGGCAGTGTTCACTCTCTATGATATTGTTCAAACAGATCAAATACTCCTCGAATAATAAATCGTTAAGTGTATTCACTGTATTTCTTTTCATTTTAATAGTGTAAGCTGTAGTTACAACCGAGAGACTCCCAGCTCTTGAGCGCTGAATGAAAGTCATTCCACTTCCCTGCATGACGCATCCCGCCAACTGTATGTACATATACCTCGTAACATTTAATGGTTTCATCTATCTTTTGATTCCATTTGGACTTAGATTTCAACCCCTTAGGCTCCAGAGATATGAATAGAGTTCTCAGATACTCACCTGGAATAGGATCATCCCCCTAGTCCCAAGGGGATGCTTGATGAAACAACTCTCCTATTCTTGGTTGGAGCAGATTTAGATGAATAAAGTCATTTATTATTCGAAGTGGAGGACCCATTTCCATAAACATTTTGGTATAAATATGGGGAACCGCTGCTGCGGAAACAGATGTGGTTATGAAATTATCGTGTACCGTGTACACAGGTGCTTTCATTTGTAATCCCAATTTCTCCACCACTTTCATCACAATAAATGCATCCCTTTGATGAATAAAGTTAATGCAGGTTTCCCTTTGAGTCTTCCGACTATTCCTATCCAATGTAGGCACTTGAAGAGTAACTCGACATCTCTTATGAAACCGCCTTTCATAAACACAGATTTCAGCTTTAATGCTATGCATATAATCCTACATAGTGGTGAAGTACGATACACTATATAGTACTGCTTTATCCAGGACAGAACAGAACCAACTGATTTGGTTAATCAATTTCATCAAATTGGCAATGTCAGGATATTTCCCTACCCAAAAGAAATAGCAAAGTTCAGTAAGAGGATAGTGATCCTTACTCCTGAGCGATGGACCATAAAACTCTCGAATATCACCAACAATGGTTATAACACTCTTACTATAGATCAATGGCATAAATATCATTTTTACGAGCTTTCATGTTAATCGAGATTTTATGATAGCATACTCCTGAGTATCCAATCTTGAATGCAAGAACACCAAAAGTTCCTCCCTCAAACCCAAATAAACATCTTATATTTCATTTGAAGGAGACGGAAGAAGATTCGTGCGCCTACCCATTTCTTGATTCAGCAACAGGTAACTCATGATTTGATAAGCAGATGCAGAAGCATCTTGAGTCACTGGAACAGTATGAAAACCACGAAGTCTTTCGATATCACTCACTCCTTCTAACAGCACTTTGGCTAAGAATTGAAAGGGCTCACTAGCGCCCTTTGCAAACTTAATCAACCTTTTGTCTGATCCAATCATTTCTAATTTGTGCTCGAGATACCAGCTCCAAGATTTCTCTATAGAGACAAATTTCTAATACTTAAAGGCTGCAGCACATGCTAATCGCATTCTGAGAGAACTCTCATCCAATGATTCTTCTGGTGCTTTACCATCAGATGCAAATACAATCAAACTTCGAGCCAAATCCCTCTCGTGAAAATGCAATACACCTGCGCGGTAGATTCTACCCCGAAAGTCCATGAACGCAGGCAAATAAAATCGATAACCTTGGTATGCACTTGCCATAGTTAATATAAAATTTTCATAGCGAGCTCGCTGCACCCGCATCACTAATTCTGTTAACAACACGTGATAGCTACACACCTCTTGAATGCCGAAGTCGTTGTTCTGGAAGTAATTTAACCTTAAGAGGTCAGATACCTCTAGTATATTGCCCTTCATAAGACACCTATTAACAAGAAGACCCACCTCTTCTAAGGTATCACGATTGTCCTGAATAAACTCCAATACATTACTGTTGATCTCAAAGCCTTGAGACTGCATTCTATTCAAGACAGCGCACATCTACTGTGGAGAATGTAACTTTATATAGAAATGGCTATAGTTACGAGAAGATAATAGACGAAAGCGATTATAGAGTTCACCCGTGAGCCCGCATAAGTAACCACCTTCCATATCTGCTAAACTCGAAGGTACATCTACCTTAGAGTTCCAAGGTAACGACTCACAAACCATGGGAAGATTTAGCCTAATCGGAAGGAGACTTAAGTCAAAATTAAATATAGCGTAACAATTGGTTTTCACATTCCCCTTAATCTTAGAAACTGGTATGACATCCGTATAGCTGAAGTCTGTATTTGAACAACAATATTTAATTATGATATTAATTTATTAATATATTAAAAATAAATATTATTAAGTAACGGCTATATTAAACGACTAGTTTTTGAAAAATAATATTTAAATAATGATATTAGTTTATTGATATATCAAAAAATATTAGTAGGTAACGGCTATATTAAACTGCTAGTTTTTGAAAAATAATATTTAAATTAATTTATTAAAACAAAATATTACTAGTTTTTGAAAATTAATATTTAAATAATGATATTAGTTTATTAATTTATTAAAAAAAATTTACACGTATCGGTTATATTAAACGACTAGTTTTTGAAAAATAATATTTAAATTAATTTATTAAAACCAAATATTACTAGTTTTTAAAAAATAATATTTAAATTTAAAAGAAAAGAAAAAAAAAAAAAAAAAATCAAAATCAAACTCTAAATGAAGGTAGTCAAAAATTATAAAAATGAGTCAAGACCCTAATCGAGAAAAACTCATTTAATAAATAAAAATAATTAATGGAAATAAAATAAACTAAATTAAAAATAACTAATGGAAAATAAATGAAATAAAACAAAAATATACACAAGTCAAAAGAAAAAAAAAAAAAAAAAAAATATATATATATATATATATATATACAAAGAAAAATAATCAATAAATAAAACAGGGTCAACAATAAAATATGGGGCTAAGGTCCATTAAAAATGCTAAAAGGAGTTAAGAACAAATAGGATGATAAAATACTTAAGAAAACATGGAGGGAAAATAAAATAAATTCTAATGAAGAATAAATCAACAACAAATACTATAAAAAGGACACCAATACCTACATAGATAAACAAACAAACAAAATAAATCCTAAAAAGAAACCTAAAAAACTAGGAGGACATGACAGGGACCCAATTTCTACTAATATTCTAACCATCGTCTCTATGACAAAAATAAATAAATAAAAAATAGAAATATGCCACAAAACCATGTGTATAACCAGCATAATAACAATGATAGAACAACCATTAAGATCACATAAAAACAAGCACATTTACACATAATACACAAGGAAAAGAACTCTTATTAACCTATGCAAAAGCCACCCAAGCCAGGGACTTCCAGATACCACCCAACCATAGATTGGGTTGAACCAAATATTTCTTTTGTAATAACCCTAGTGCCATATTCCAATAATGAATGTGGGACTCACAAAAAAACCAATCAAGGATTCCTAAGGCTTCATCGTGTATCCCACCAGGGGATTCCTAGGCCCTAATAGTAAACATACACTACATGCTTTACTGCAATCCTGCCATATACCTGTCAAGGGATCACTAGGCCCTAAACAAACACGGATTCCTCTAGATCTCTCCACCTAAGCCGTGAGTAATTTTTCCATCTCCGTTCTCTAGTCTTTACCGTGTATCCCATCATAACCATACAAGGGATTTCTAGGCACAATGAGGGAATTCACCTCTAAGATTTATGTTGTATCCTGTCATCCACCCATCGAGGATTCCAAGGCCCAATGACATATACACAATCATGCTTTACCATGCATCCAGCCATTATTGGTCAAGGGATTCTTAGGCCTTGTGTTCTTCTCTTAGGACCACCCCACTCAGTTTCGAAACCATCCCACAATCCATCTCAACCAAATAAGAGAACCCCATCAAACCATGGCTATCGGAAATGGCAAGGCAAGGCTAAAAACCACTATCACACCTAGAAAAACCAATGCCTGTGACAACAAGAGAACCAAATACCCACATGCATATACTGTGCATGCCAAAACCAACAAGGAAATCATACATGCAACTCGATACCTGCTGGTAATCCCGTTGTAGTTTCTTAATCCAAATATTCATTTCTTGATATTTTCTTCCCTTTTCCTTCTTTGTCCTTCCTTTGCTTTCCTTGCTCCAATAATACAGTGCTCGAGGAATACTCTGTGTGTCCAAGAGTATGAGAGAGAGAGAGAGAGAATAGAGAGAGAGCTCCAAAATTGAACTAACAAAAGCTAAAACTGAAAAAAGATTATGAACTAATCCTCATAAGCCTTTTTATCAATGAGGCCTCTAATTTCTTCATTTTCCATTATTTTCCTTACTTTTCCTCCTCATCTACAACCTGTGACCTTTCACCTTCATTTTCTCCTAATTTCCCTTATTTTCATAAATAAAATGTGAGTTTATGCCTCTTTCCTTTCCAATTCCTTTGCCATTGCCTTTGCCAATTTAACTTAGCCATAATAAATCAAGTGAACACCCACACTAGGATGTTTTTCCCAACTTTAAGCTTGGAATGCATGTCCCATGACCACAGTCTTATTTTACCTTTATTAACTTTATTACATGGATTTTTAACCAAGATTATTACAAAATCCTCCCCCTTGGGGGAACACCATCCTTGGTGTTCAATCACACCTATAACTAGTAAGACCATTGATATGAAAAACATACTTCCCATGAAGATTTATAACACAACTCGTTGCAACATTTACAATGACATCCTGCTAAAAACATGACAAACATATTGTTTGCTGGAGCTTTATAGCACAACTCATTACAATATTTACCATAGCAACCACATATACTCATGCACATTTTCTTCAACCAACAAATAATAAAATTGTCTATGGAGCTTTATAAATCCAGCTCGATACAACATTTACAATAATATACACGTATGTGCATTTTCTCAACCAACAAATAAAAGGATATGATGCCTATATCCACAACAAGGGAATCTAGAGGCTCACACATCCACCCTCAAAAGTAGTACCAAGATTCACCTACTTCCCAGGAAGTCTAGAATCCATTTCCAAAGTCAAACTTTCATCCAATGCCCAACGCTATAATATTGCACCACTTATCCTCTCAATGAACAGTTACCAACTCATTGTTCCAGGGCACACTCCCAATGTGCATCTAAATGCATCTGGCAATGCTAATGACCAAAACAAATCCATCCATGATCTTCCCTTCTCTGCTACACAGTCCCTCAGGAAATCCGGTCACCCCCTTCTATGCAGTCCCTCACCTTACAAGTTCCCCGACACCCCCTTTCTCGGGTGATCCATCCCTTGGAAAGGTTTCCTCGCATCGGAAGGTTCAAAAAACAAGTCATATCCCTGCTTCAAAACCATCATACCAGTCAAAGCCTACTCATGGAAATGAATGGACACTATTGGGTACCAGTGTCCCACTATGTCCCTGCTCCTGAAGTGCTTTACTAGCATATTGTTGCATGTACCAATTCCTTTCACTGCTGCTACTAATTCTTGGAGTCAGTTTCAACCACCGAGCTAGGAATTTTCATTCTCTCCTGTATCAAGCACATAACAACCATTATATTCAAAATGAATTGAAATAAATTCACATCATACCTTATCAGTAGCTCGGCAACAAGGTACACCTACAATTATATTTACTTCTTATCACAACACTTCAAACTAGATCTTTGACCAAATCATCATATATAAACATATCGCATCCGACCAGCTCAAAATGCAACCATCATAATCAAAATCATAGTTCACATGTAACCATCATAAACCAGAATCATAGATCACATGTAATCATTATAAACCATAATCATAGATCACATGCATAATTAAAACTAAAATAAAATGTTGATACTTATCCTTTAATCAATCCTTAGCTTCTACCTTTATCCTTTATCTTTTCCAAACACACATTGGATTGGTTGCCACACCCAACAAACACCTAGTGCCTTCTCTTCAACCACGCACACATATACAAAGTGTGCATCAGACACATACAACCACACATTACCTACAACACCAGACAGTACATGCACCTACACCTGGTGTACAAGACAACACAATACATACACCTACATCTGGTGAACAACACAACACAATACATACACTTACTTCTAGTGTACAATGCAATCCATAAACATGTCACAATACAATGACTACGCAATGTACATACACAGTACCACACATACACAAAACAACATGTACAATATGCACACAATACCACGTGCACAACACAACATTTACGACATGCAAACAATACCACATGTACAACATGTTCACAGTACCATCTGTACAGAGCACCACCTACACAACATGTACACAATACCACATGCACAACATGTACACAACACCACATGCACAACATGTACACAATAACACCTACACACAGCACCCTATGTACAACATGTACACAACACCACATGTACATAGCACTGCATATCCAACATGCATACATAACTATATGTACACATCACCGCATATCTAATATCTGCACAACACCATCTGTACACAACACTACATAAAAAACATATACACAACACCATCTGATACCAGTGCTACATAAACGACATGTACATAACACCATCTATACATATCATTTCATAAACAACAGGTACACAACACCATTTATACATAGCATTGCATAAACAACATGCACACAACACCACATGCACACAACATCACAGGTGCAACATGTACAACATATATACAACAATAGTGTTGCACATCTAGAAACCACACACTGACTCTACCAAGCAACCTTGCTTCCAGTGTCTTTCCACCATCCATGCTTGTCCCAGCACGTCACAGATCACATTGCTTTCATTCTATTGATGTATCCCTCAGCATTCCCTATCCATAACATAAACATAAGCATAGTACAAGCATATAATATCAATTCATATCTAGATGATACTGGCCTTGTAGATTTTTCAAGGTTAATCTTCCCACTTGATTCCTCATAAATGAGTAACCTATTCATGCCATTCACCTACATAAGAAATCATTCCTCCACAAGAATGATTATTGATGACCCTACCATACAACAACATATATACATATAAACATAATCATAAAACAATAATGATCCATGATGACCCCATTAGATAATGGCATACATACATACATATACGCATGTATAGACATCATTATAATAATATTCACAACATAATTAACAAATATCATAAGGTTAGGGTCAAGAGAACTCCCATTATCCATGTATAACATGCACAACATTGAGAACAATAGTTCCCAACTTATCCAATGCATTTGTTACCTTAAGCCCATTTACTTTACCTTTCCTACTACTTTTCTCGTGATTGTTACATTGTTCGTTTACCCCAATGGACCCAACCAACTCAACTGACTGACATGCTCTTGCCTTCAACTACCCTTATACATGCATCGAGCTTCATCGAGGTCTTACATTACCTGTTGGGTTTCATCCATCTCTTCCCAAACTCCATTGACTTTCCTCTTTCCCAACCAATTCCCAAGACTCTCAAAATATAAAAGACGTGAAGAAGAAAAAACAAGAAGAAAACCATAAAAATCAATAACAATACGACACCACAAACAAAATGGCATGATCATGCACTAGATGCAATCAAGGCCACAAATCAAGCACAAATAAATCACAAAACACTGAAAGAACAAAACTTTCAACAAACACCATGACTCAATCCCCATGGGTTACCAATGCTTCCAAAGGAAAGCTCAACCTAAGCCTTCTTCAATATTTCATGACAGTCTCTTTGGCCATGCAATCCCTGCATCATACTTCCATAAACACATAATTGTCAATGAATAAATAAACATAACAGTATACCAATTACCTTACCTTGTTGTGCCAATCACATTTCCCTATAACTCAACACATACTTATATCATCTCTCAAGGGACTCCAATTCCTTGATGAGTCGAATGATAAATGAGAATCAACTATTACACCTATCAAATACATGTTAATGAATCTAACACATATCCACATAATGTCACACAAAATAAGGGTTAAGAATACTTCATGTATTCAAAGCATTCATTCATTTGGAATTGTTGTTTCCAAACATAGCCAAAGCAATATCACCCAATTCCTTTCTTTTACCTTTTACCTTACTGCAATTGAATCTTATTATGTACTATCACATCACCCACATGTTAGTTATATAAACAAAATCAATTATTACCTTGTCATGCTAATACCATGTTGAATTGCAATTGCTCAAACATGTATGTCACACATTCCAAAGATCAAGACATTATATTTATTAATTTGAAATTGTTAATTTTCCATAGGGCTACATTGTTATTTGCTTTGACAATTGCATTTTTTCATTAATATATTAAGTTCACCCCATATAATTATAACATTATTCAGATCTACACCATTATTCATCAGTATATGCAATTATATAGAAAGAACAACATAATCATCATCAATGCAGTAGAACATAAAGGAATAATAGAAAAAAAAACATGCACACATAGAGACACCAGGATTGGTCAGAGACCAGGGAAAAACCCACTATGGGGAAAACCCTCACAAATCTTCTTCTAATATATTGTCATCAAATGATTAAGTAAAAGAGATTCCAATGATCCATATCTTCACAACAACTAGAATATCCATGAAATGCATCTAAATATAAAAACTATAATTCAGATAACTATAATGTACTGTCACTACATATAGCCTACTGTCGAACATTGTTGTCACTTAGTGAAATCTTCAGGATACTAAAATATCATGTTTGAGTCCTTGACGCATGGAGGAGGAGTTGTGTGAGTGAGTATGATAGACGTAGACACTCTTTGTGAACTTCATGACAATGACTATGACAACTTAGACGCTCCCACACCATTCTATGTGGGCGTTCGGGGACCAAACTGACCCAGACACTCGGACGCTCCAATGAAGACTTTATGCTAACATCCAAGGGTCCCTTAATGCTCTCATGACCACTTTGTTTCAGTTTCAAGGGACTAAAACGCTCAATTATGTGCTAGCGTCCAAGAATCAGAAAACCCTAGTTCAGTGCAAGCTTCACCCTATATTTTCGAACCCTTGTGCGAGCTTCCTCCATTAAACCTGTGTGAGCCAAGACAAAATAGAAGAGGAGAAGAGAGTTTGATGTCTATCCAAAAGAGCTTGAGGTCTCTTCTATTTATAGGCTTCCATGAGGGTCCACTTAACCTATTTATTGGTACATGTGCATAGGGCCAACCTGATCCATAATATATGTATGAATAAAATTATTAATAACTCAACTTCTGCTTGGCAGGATGAGGTGATCTTTAGGTCGATTTTTGTCCTCTTGAAAAGAGGAGTTCAATGAAATAATAATATCCATCAAATGAGTAGTCCAAAATGGAATTTGACCGCAGTTGCATATTTCTAACACTCCTTCTCTATTAGGGAGAATTCCACTCGCCAATATCAGACCATCAATCAACATGACATATGTCCCATATCAAGTATCTCATCACCTTGGGATCATCAATGTACATCTATTTCTAATTCCCGATTAACTCTTGATTGTTCCTACTCATATGTTGAATATTCTCGAATCTAGAAGAATAAGAATTTGCTACCATAGGGGAGCTTAAGATACTACCCTCTATTCATTGAGCTACAACCCAGAATATCTATCAACGGGCTACTACCCAGAATATCTTTCAGTGGGCTACTACCTAGAATATCAGTCGACGGGCTACTACCCGGAATATATGTGTCAACGGGACACTACCTAAAAATATGTCAATGGGCTACTACTCGGAAATATGTGTCAACAGGCTACTACCTAGAAATATGTGAATGGGATACTACCTGGAAATGTGTTATCAGCCTACTACCTAGAAATGTCATCAGGAAACTACCTGGAAATACCATCAGGCTACTACTCGGAATATCAGTCAATGGGCTACTACCTGGAATATATGTGTCAACAGGATACTACCCAAAAATATGTCAACGGGCTACTACCCGGAAATATGTGTCAATGGGCTACTACTCGGAAATATGTGAATGGGATATGACCGGGAAATGTGTTATCAACCTACTACCTGGAAATGTCAATGGGAAACTACCTGGAAATATCATCGGCCTACTGCCCAAAAATATCGGTGGGGAGTCAGATCTATGACCCGCATCAACATCAGAGAGCATATCATCAGGGAGCACATCTCAACTTGGAACCACATCAGGGAGCTACTACTCAACCCAAAATCTCATGGGGGAGCTACTACTATGACCCCATATCAAGAAATAGGTGATATAGGGGAGCTACTACTCAACCCATCCTATTTCTTAATGATCTTCCCGTCAATGACCCTAAATATTCAAGTGATAGATAACCAACATCGTAATCCTATCTTGGGCAAGATACCTGACTTACCAAAGGTAGGTAACTCACATCCCCAAGCCTCCTCAACCATTGGCCAGACGGAGAGGGATAATCCCAACAAGCCCAGCTTGTGGGTATGATGGCAACTGGGTATACTCTACAATTACCAAGATAGTGTGAGCTACTACGTAAACCCTATGGGTAACAGATAGGGGTAACAACCTATTGTCCATAGTATGTCTTAGTGTCCTTGATCGGTATTGTTCTCATCGTACTCATATCATCGTACTTGGATCAAGTAATCATCATATATCAGTAACAGTTGTCTCCTGTTTATACAAGACATCAAATCAAATTATGTTAGAGCATAAATAATCATATATATTACAAAAGGATACCATAATCATCCTCCCTCTTAAGGAGGTTCCAAGCACAAGCATAAACTTGTCCTGTACAACTGCATTGTCTCAATATATGAGAGTATCACGACCCCAAATATATATATATATATATATATATATATATATATATATATATATATATATATATATATATATATATATATATATATATATAGATATATATATGTACATATATATATATATGTACATATATATATATATATGTACATATATATATATATATGTACATATATATATATATATATATGTACATATATATATATATATATATATATATATATATATATATATATATGTATATATGTACATATATATATATATATATGTATATATATATATGTATATATATATATATATATATATATATGTATATATGTATACATATATATATATATATATATATATATGTATATATATATATATATATATATATATATATGTATATATATAGATATAGATATAGATATATGGGATACTCTTCCAATTGGATCCCACCTTTTATTATTGTAATGTATCCATGTCATATCTAGATCACGCTAATACAACTCTCTAAGGAGCTTCTTCAACCTTCTCATAGCTAGTCACGCTAGCAACATCATACTCAACCTTGGTTGTGTCATGAAACTCTCATCGTGGTGGATCTTATACAAAGGAAACACTCATATGTGCTCATCTCATCAATAATCAACATCAGCATATCCATACAGTCATGTATCATAGGAAGAATATCTCAGACCAAGAATAGAAAACATCTCAAAGGATTATTGGTGGAAATGTGTATGAAGCAGCTATATCATGAACTTATTCAGGTTCTATGCACATTATATATATACGAATCGATGTTATAAATGGAACATCAATGCTTCAATCAACTATCGAATGCCATGTCAAGCTCAACAACATATTTAACTTCAAATCGGATTGTCCAAGGATTTGCATTTCCAATTTCCAATGCTTCTTCAATAACTTCACAATATATATTATCTTTTCCCAACTTCAGAAATCGATTCATCATGCCATGATACATGATTACGATCTTCATAAGCCATCTCCCTCTTATTTCATTAAAGGCTCTTTACCTGACAATAGTAGATTGTCAATATATAAAAACCAAAATCAAAATCAAAGTCATACCTTGGAACACTTTTGAGGTAAAGGCTTGAATCAACACATCATCCTTTCTTAATCATATAATTGTCAATGAAGACATATCTGGATTGGGGGAGCTTGCTTCATGCAATGCTCACTGTAACCATAACACTTTACCAAACCATTAACCTTTCATAAATCCTTATTGTCCAATAAAATCAACTAAATCAACTCATTAAAGTTTGGAAGCAAGATCAATTCTAATATCAAAATTCATCAATATCTCAATGTCAATTCTTTGAACCAGATGACAAGTAGGGATTTCATCAAGTCATGACATCATCATGCCAACAGGTTTTCATCAACCACACCATATCAATCAAGTCATTCCCATAATAAAATTCATTAGAAGTTACTATGCTCATATATGATTGTCATTAAGAAAAATCAATAATCGTCAAGTCAAAACATTAGACGTCATGTCAATATCCAAATTTGATATCATAGTAAGATCTATAGTCCAAGACATATCTTGACTCTCAATCATTGAGTTAGAGATCTAGGTGTTATAGACATTTTTGTGCCTTACAGCATGAAGCATGAAATGTTCATAATCAAAGGGATCCAAAGTCCCTAAACATGTTGTTCTTACCCCTAGAGGAACAAGGTCAGCAAACCACAGCACTTCAAATCAGTTCTCCACCTGAAAACGCTCAAAAACAAGGCAATTCTGGATCATGTCAACTGCTACACTGGCTACCTGCACTGAATGTCAACTGCTACACTGGCTACCTGCACTGAATGTCAAATGCTACACTAGCTACCTGCGCTGAATGTCAACTCCAACACTAGCTACCTGCGCTGAACGTGTTTGGACAAGTGGCAGGCTCATTTCTCAAGGTGTCAATGCCCAGGAAGCTTCCAAAATGACACTTGGATCAGAGAATTCGCCCAGTGATGAGTAAGAGGTTCTTAAACTCCAAGTGGAAGCAAGGATCTCCAAGTGGACTCAAGAACTGAAGTATAACTGAAGTGGGAGAGGACACTAGTCAGCTTGAAGCCAGCCTCAAGCTGACTCATCCTTTCTCCAAATCTCCTATATATAGAGCTCTTCTATGAGGTCTAGGGAGGCTGGAATTTTGTGTAAAGCAAGGAGGTGCTGTTGGATTACAGTTGGAGCTATTGGGTGATTGTTTTACTAGAGGTGAAGAGGAGAGTTCTTGCTACTGGGGAGGTGCTGCTGGATTGGAGCAATCATTGGTTGTAACCTTCTCAGAACCCTGTTACTTCTATCAATAAAGTTTTGCATGTTCTCCTATATACTTGTATTGCATTGATGTATTGTATTTACATGTATATTTGATTCACTCTAATCCATGCATCAGTTATGAGTACATGTATCTTGTAGTTTCCTCTCTTGTTTTGTGCAGGATCTGTGTGTAGCTGGACCGGCAAAGAGAGCAAGGAGCTGGGAACAAGAGACAAAGAGAGAGGATCAAGATCAACTAAGCGAAGGACACCAGGTTAGTTAATCATTTCTTCCCCCTCTCTGTACTTTCATAAAGGAAAACATCAAAGCTTTACTTTCAGTTGTTGCTAAAGACTGTCACCTTTAGAGTAGGGATAGGGTCATCCGCATCGGATACTTTTCCCCACAACAAACTGGCGACTCCGCTGGGGAGAACTTAGTATCTTGTTGGTGTTTGTAGTATTTTGCTATTCATTCCTTGAAGAAAAGAGTACCAAATCGAAAAGCTTTTGACTATATCAAAAGCGAAGTAGAGGGGCTGCTACTCTTGCTCATTGCCTGAGCAGATTCATGATTTGAAGAGCTGATCTACAAAAGACCCTTGTACTCTTTGTGATAGCTTTTCATCCTCTTGATCATCCCTTAGCTTGTACTTGACCTATAGCTTTTTATTTCAGCAAAAACAGTGAATTTTTGAGCTTTTTATGACCCGGAAACCCTTGTAAACGCAACTCTCGTGTCTCAGTGCAGGCTGTCCAAAGGCAGTCTGCATCTCAGCGCAGGTACTCCCTTCGGGAACTGCACTGAGAGTCAGTTTGACAGACCAGAGCCTGCGCTGAACCAGTTAGGCTATGTCTTCCTGAGGTTTTCCACTGAGTCTTGGCCCTGTTTTCACTGTTATTTTGCTGCTGATTGCTTGTCATTTGTACTTGCTGTAAACCAACTTTCCTTGACATTATTCCACCTCAGTTGTGTGATGAAACTGTGATTTTTCTTTTAGTATTTCTTGTTTCAGTTACAGTTTCCCATTGTGAAAAGCAAACCGGTATAGCTGTGGCCTCTTAGATCCTAAACTGTAAAAGTGTCTGTGTGATCTTAAGAGCTAGTTTTATTACTGTTCACGGCTGTTTGAGTTTGTTTGTTTTTCATTTTATGGTTTGAATTCATATATTTTTAGTGTTGAAACAAGTACCTGTAAGGTGTCTTTTCATTTTAGACGAAACTTGTTTGTTTACGCTTCAAATTGAATTCGAAAATTATACAACAGTTTCCCTTTGTCTACATCAACATTAAGGGAAAAGAAAAGAAATACATGCATCTTGCATTTGCATTTTTGATAAGTTTGCGTGACTGATCTAGGAGAAAGTGCATTAGTTTGTGCTTTGTGCTCTGTGTGGAAAGATAGTGTTTTTCTCTCCCCTCAGTAGTTAGGATTTTCAAAGCTAAAAAGATTGTAAAAGCTTGCTTATCATTTTAGCTGCATTTAGGAATTTGTACCAATACATCTCGTGGTGACCCTGAAAGACAAACTGCTAAGCAAGATCAACATTAAAATAAACCCAATTTACATAACAACGCTTTGTAACATAACGCAAACATCTAGAGGTCTAGGTAGAGACGTGTTCCGGCGTCGTTAAACATAGTGACTGTCGATCTCTACGAAGGTGGGTGATTCCTCCTGAGAGTCGGTGGCACTAATACAGACTTGTGCTCCTGCGTACCGTCGCGTATATTGGGAGACCCCTATAGGCATTTATCCTTTATCCTTAGAAAGCCGTGTCGGCCGCCCTACTGATCGCGATGCAGTGAACACAGCATTCACGAAGATCGACCACCCGTACCGTAAAACGTATTCTGTGGTTTCGCGAAAGGTTTGGCACACCCTCTGCCTAGATCTCCAGAGCAGTTTCTTTTGGCCTTTTTCAAACTCTATAACTGAAAAAGTCCAGCCGAGCATTTGTCACTTCGGGCTCGTTAATACATCGAAGGCGACTAGAGTCATCTTTAGCTTTTTCTCGACTCTTAAAACATGAAAAAGCAAGTTTGTGTCTAAAAGCGTTGTTATAAAATTTATTTTAAGCGGAATAATCATCACCATTCCCTCGTTGATCTTCGAAGTTAGTCCACCACAAGTGGAAGTTCCTGCAAAATCGCTAAAATCTTTTGGATAGACTAGATATGTCTGAACAACCGTCGACATCTAGGACTGTGCCGTCCGACACAGCAGCAGCAGAACCTCCTGCTGCTACTCCAACGATGTTCGCTGGTATACCATCTGTCCCGGCAAATTGTCAACAACAAGCCGGAGTCCCCTCAGGGACGATGACATGGTTAGTTCCTATTTCTTCGTCCGGATTATCATCTGGTATTTCTTATGTTGAAACTCGCCAAATTGATCCATTTGGAGGTCAACCTGGGCAATCGATCCCCTTGAGTTCCGGATTGATACCATATGGGGGGCAGTATGCCTTTTCATTACCTCCTCCGGGAGGATGCCCATCCGTGAGTTCACAACAAAGTTCAGGTCAAACTGGAATTACATCCAGCAGTTGGGTACCGATACTGCCTCAACAACCAAGAGTTGTATATTCTATGCAACCAGTCCGCCCTGTGTCGAATATTACCACCACACCTGCTATGGCGAATGTGTCGCAAGTACAAGCGTTACCTGTTGTAATACAACAACCTCTTGGCTCAGCGACTCAATCACAATCTCAGGGTAGTGCCTCCTTATCTGGAGCGACTCAGGCTCAAACAAGTACTGTGACTCCTCATCCTGGTCAATCATCCAGTATTGGTCAACAACAAATGGTCCAACAACCAGAGCTGCTTCAATCTCAACAACCGCCTTTCCAGCAATCATATCAAGGACCTAAGCAACAAGTCTTTGTAAGTAATGGGCAACCATACTATAATGGTTACGCCCATCAACCTTGTCAAAGTTGTCAGCATAATGCTGGTCTGCAAAGACCCATTGCTCAGGCGATACCATCTTATCCTGGATATGCTTCGCCTAACCTGAATCAACAGTTGCCCTTTGTAGCAACTCTAGAACTACCAGATCTAAACCGGCTGACGAATGATCCAATTGCTTATGCCCCTTGGTGGCCAGCGATTCCACATAAACTTCCGTCAGATATTCCTAAATTTAATGGAAATCCGGGTGAAGACCCGTCGAATCATGTGATGACATTCCATCTATGGTGTTCATCAAACACCCTGAATGATGATTCGATAAGACTTCGCCTCTTCCAGAGGACATTGACAGGTCCAGCGGCTAAATGGTACATTGAATTGCCAAGAGCCTCTTTCGACAATTTCAGCTCCTTAGCCACGACTTTCTTAACCCATTTTCAATTACCAATAAGGTATGAAACAGGGACAGAACTCCTCACCAACTTTAAACAGACAACGGCCACTCACATATCTGATCATATACATGAGTGGCGACGTCGTCGTAGGATGGTGAAAACTTACGTTCCCGATCAGCTGTTAGCTGAATGGTTTATAAAGTCGTTACTTCCAGCTATAACGGAAGATGTGGCCAAGGGAGGAGTCGTAACAGAGGAGCAAGTCATTGCTCGTGCTCAATATTTAGACTTAGTATATACTCAGTCGGGCACGCTCTACGACAAAATACCTGACGCCCCTAGACCTGAATTTTCAATTCCTCCCCCTCCTGGATCGAATACTAACTCTCACGCCAGTAATGGCGTGACTGGCAAACGCAAAATTTCTAGTCAAAATGCAAATGAGCGACTTCTTGCCTCAGAAGTAAATGCCATGTCGACCGACAAGGGCAAACAACTGAAGCAACCAGGGGGCAAGAAGATAAAGAAAAGGAAAGGGAGACCCCCGACAGGGTGTCATATATGCGATGAGGATCATTGGACGAAAGATTGTCCACATATAGCTGAAGTTAAGAAACTCTTCAAGAGTTCAAAAACCCCAGCAGTGCTGACTGATCCGTTTCCTAATCCAAGTCAAAATCTGGTTGCTAATCAAAATGCTTCCGGATCCCAAGTGCTTATGTTGTCTACCTCTAAGCAACAGAATAATGCTTTGACAAGGAGTAAAGATTACAGGAATCCAAAGATGTCGAACAACAAGGTTAATGAACGACCTAGTAGTTCAACAACAACTTTGAACGAAGTTGTACCACCCATCGTTCCTGAGCCAATGATAAAGTCACCAAAGGGAGTAGTACACAAATCGACATTTAATCCTCGTGACAAAGGAGCACAGAATTACAATATAGTAAAGGACCTGGCCCAATCGCCGTCCACTATGTCGACACTTGAGGTACCACAAAATCACCCCTCCCAAGAGCAAGCTTTATTATCAGCAATAGGTGGGATTGGCCCAATGGATTCCAATCTTGTGGCCTTTGACCATAAAGGATATGACCCTCAGTTACCAGCTCAACTAGCTTTCCTTATTCAAGTGAAAGCCCTCAACAAAACTGTTCATCGAACAATCATTGATGAGGGGGCATCTACATGTCTTATGTCGATGAGTTGCTGGAAAGAATTAGGCTCACCACCCTTGTCGAAATCGTCAACGATGTTAAAAGCATTCGATGGACGATCATACACTCCATACGGGATTTTAAGTAACTTGCAAGTTGAACTGGGGGGCAAAACAGTAGGAATTGATGTTGAAGTAATTGATGGAAACCTCGATTACAACATCCTACTAGGAAGGCCCTGGATCTATGCCATGGCCGCGGTTGTGTCGACCTATTTCAGGAGGATTGCATTTCCCTCCCAAGAAGGAATTACAATCGTCGACCAACAAACTTTTCTCCCCAACAGTTCACAAGTTACAGGAAGCATTCCAATGATCCATGCAAGGAATCATTTTTTCAAAAATATCGGAGTAGGTTTCCTAAAAGACCCTGTCTTAATGGGTACTTTCGCCCTACCGCCTACAAGCAATCTGGCGGAAGTGGCCACAGTGGAAACCTACAAAATGAAATCTAATCCAATCTTCTGGTTGGATTCGGAAGATTCCTAGATATTTTGTCGGCTCCGAGGATAGTTCCTATCTCAGGTCAACCTCGTTAAAAAATGAAGATCCGAGGACAGTTCTTATCTCGTGTCAACCTCGTTAAAAAATGAAACAAGGAGTTATGAGGATAGTTCTTTTACTATGTCAACCTCATTAAAAAATGAAACAAATCCCCTTTTCAAAATTCAAAGGTAAACCTTCATTCCAATCACCAAGTTGAATGCAATGAAGCTTGGGGGGCACCCTCCTTTGACATGCGTTATTATGATGCTGGGGGCATGCAGAATTCGAGCAGTTTTAGCACATAGTTCATGCTCGTTAAAAAAAAAAATAAACATAAGTTATGAGCAGGCTTTCCTTTAGAGTTCAAGCTCATTCAGAAAAAATGAACCGGTAAATAACCTTTTGAGATCGTAAATTCATCAGCCATAAAAGCCTTGGTCGTGTTTGTGCACCGTCACCTCCACTTTTCATTTGGCCGATCATTCACCTCCATTTGTGTGTTTACCTCTTTTGAGAAACAGCTGCGAAGAGTGATTTCACCTAGCCATCCTTGTGACACTGCCGTGATTGGAAAATTCCAACCTGTACCTGGAATCTGCTGCTATCCCTGTTTATCACTCGTTCCTCAAAAGACGAGTCTTCTTTGAGCTCTTTTCACTGACTCGTAAAATATGAAAAGTTTGCCGAGTTTTGGCCTTCCAGCTCGTTAAAGCGACCGGAAAGCTATCCCTCCTCTAGATTTTAATCTTTTTGGACCTGAGGGATTATTGCACAAAAAGATCGAGCGCTTGTTTTGTTCGGCTCGTTAAAACAATCGAAAACTCATCCCTTCTGTATTGCTTTATACTTTTTCGGACTTAAGGGATTAGATGACGAAAAAGGAATTATGGAGTTAACTTTCTGTACCTTTTCAGACTCTCTAAAAATGAAAAGGACCGAGTTTTCTTTGTCGTTAGACTCGTTAAAATGATTAAATAGCGACAAACTTGTCTTTAGACGAGAACGAGTTTCCCTATCGCTAGGCTCGTTAAATCATAGCGATGGGCTTGCTCGAAGGGCAGGTTATAGAACAAGCATATGTTATCCTCCTCAAGCTTGACAAAAATAAAGAGGTACTGGTCAGAAATGACTGGGGAAAAATTGGGAGAACATCAAAGTTTAATGGTAGCAAGTCACTCTTGAACATGACACTTTTCCTCCGTGCCACATTGGGTTGGGTTGTTTCATTCACCGGTTTCATCGCCATGGTCCTCGCCAAACCATCCACATTTGGGGTAATGCTACCGATCCATCGCATCAGTGTCGTTATATGTTCAAGAGGGGTCATTCTGAAAGTGTCAACCGTGTCCCATCCACTGCCATACATTATCCTTCATCCATTCATGATCGCCACCCTGAATCATATGTCACAGTTTGTTTTCACCTCCACTAAAATCATTAGCTCCGTTCCGTGTCATTGATGTGGGATTCATTAAGGCCCTCCTTTGACAGATCGCTTCTTGTCGACTTCAGCTCATTATCCAAGAAGTTGATCTAGGAACACCCCCATCAGTACTTTGAAGCTTGCATGCCTCAATGGCAAGTTTCTCACTTCCGGCGACAGGTATACATCAATGACCTTCGACCAGAAGATTTTGCGTGGCGTTCGACGCCAAGTCCTTTATTCACGCCACGTGAATTGTACTGCAGTACCTTGAGGGTCATCGTCATTATTGGTGATTCCTCTCGCGCTTGTTAACGGTTTTCATTATTGACCGGTAATCAAGCGATGTCTTTCCATGTTCGACTTCAGCGAAATTCTCACATGGATCGACTTGTACTTAGAGTGAAGATCGAACGAGTTTGAAGACCCCGGATCTAGTTTCATCCATCCGGGCTGCGATACATATTCAGGAAATATAAAAGCATTTGTCATGTACATCATTGCAACAGATGATCATCCTACTCAAAGGATGATAATTTCAGCAGAAAATTATCAGTCTACCATCAGACGATCGTCTGTTCTATGTACCAAAATGTATTTATAAAGCTGAGCATGGGAATGCCCGCCTCAGCTAGATCATGAAAACAGAATGAAAAATAATGTATTGTATTGTATCGTATTACAGGGCACCTCTCAGCACTTGAATGAACTTCGGATCCTCTGGATAAAGCATTTCACCCGATAAACGACCTCATACTTTAGGGGGCAACTGTTATAGACATTTTTGTGCCTTACAGCATGAAGCATGAAATGTCCATAATCAAAGGGATCCAAAGTCCCTAAACATGTTGTTCTTACCCCTAGAGGAACAAGGTCAGCAAACCACAGCACTTCAAATCAGTTCTCCACCTGAAAACGCTCAAAAACAAGGCAATTCTGGATCATGTCAACTGCTACACTGGCTACCTGCACTGAATGTCAACTGCTACACTGGCTACCTGCATTGAATGTCAAATGCTACACTAGCTACCTGCGCTGAATGTCAACTCCAACACTAGCTACCTGCGCTGAACGTGTTTGGACAAGTGGCAGGCTCATTTCTCAAGGTGTCAATGCCCAGGAAGCTTCCAAAATGACACTTGGATCAGAGAATTTGCCCAGTGATGAGTAAGAGGTTCTTAAACTCCAAGTGGAAGCAAGGATCTCCAAGTGGACTCAAGAACTGAAGTATAACTGAAGTGGGAGAGGACACTAGTCAGCTTGAAGCCAGCCTCAAGCTGACTCATCCTTTCTCCAAATCTCCTATATATAGAGCTCTTCTATGAGGTCTAGGGAGGCTGGAATTTTGTGTAAAGCAAGGAGGTGCTGTTGGATTACAGTTGGAGCTATTGGGTGATTGTTTTACTAGAGGTGAAGAGGAGAGTTCTTGCTGCTGGGGTGGTGCTGCTGGATTGGAGCCGTCATTGGTTGTAACCTTCTCAGAACCCTGTTACTTCTATCAATAAAGTTTTGCATGTTCTCCTATATACTTGTATTGCATTGATGTATTGTATTTACATGTATATTTGATTCACTCTAATCCATGCATCAGTTATGAGTACATGTATCTTGTAGTTTCCTCTCTTGTTTTGTGCAGGATCTGTGTGTAGCTGGACCGGCAAAGAGAGCAAGGAGCTGGGAACAAGAGACAAAGAGAGAGGATCAAGATCAACTAAGCGAAGGACACCAGGTTAGTTAATCATTTCTTCCCCCTCTCTGTACTTTCATAAAGGAAAACATCAAAGCTTTACTTTCAGTTGTTGCTAAAGACTGTCACCTTTAGAGTAGGGATAGGGTCATCCGCATCGGATACTTTTCCCCACAACACTAGGTTATCATCAAACATCATACAACTCATATATATCAATTACCCCAATCATGTCAAACTCTTGTAGCACAATCTTCAAACATAATGAAATATCTATATGTATGCCATGGTCACCTGCAAACATTCAAACTTCCCTTCTTTCAAATCTTTCAGATATCTGCTACTTATCTGTGGAACTGACATCCTCTAAGTGAACATATAATTTAGAGTACAGATAGCTTCAGAAATCTTCAGATGATAGTCAACTGTAGTCAAACCCCTGGATACTCCCTTCAGGTTAGCATGGGAGCATCTTAGCTGCTTGGATGCTACTTGGGCCTTAGCATGCGTGCATCCAAGGATGAGTATTACCATTTCTATACCTGCGTCTGAATCAAAAACCCTAATTTTTGTACAAGCTTAAGATCTGAGACCTTGCTACAGATCAATAATTTTATATGCACATAAATCATGTTCTAACAGTACATAATGAAAATAGTAATAAGAGTAAGAATCTTGAGAAGAGATTCTCACTCTGACTGGGAATCTACTTCATTCATATTCTTTCATGTAATCAACATGTCTTTACTAGAGTCATGCAATAGTAGATCTATTATATCATAGAATCAAACATATACCCATCATGGTCATAACATGATCACGTTAGCTACTACATCATGACATCAATCTTTCATCAAAAGTTAGATTCACATGGTAGGAACAATAGACAAGTGTGACAATACTTCAAAGATTATGAACACAATATCACTTCTATCAAGTCAATCCATCAAGTTAGGTCATTCATCTTTACCATATGCCATAATTACTATCAAATACATGGCCATGTTTAATAAGAGATCTATAGTATCAAACTCATAGTTCTATCATCAAGGTTACCATAAGACCAAGTTAGGTCATTCAATAAAATTTTTCCAAAACAACAAGAGTGTCAACATACTTTCATCATACTTATCACAAGAATTATCAATATCAATGAGCTAGCATTCTATAAGAGATACATCATGTCTTATGCATGTCAAGTGATAAGAGTATCATTTACTAGAGTCAAGGTACTAGCCTTCATCGAATCAGGATCTCGAAGAAAAATAGATGTTAGCCAAACATCAAGTTATGCCACTATTTCCAAGATCAACAATAAGTAGCCTCATATAATCAATAAGATCAACATGATCAAAATATTCAATACCAGGTGCACCATTTCATCATAAGAAACATAAGTCCAAATATCTTTCATATGCAAGCAAGAGCCATTTGTGAGACATTTTCAACATACCATAAGGCTTACCTAGTCATCCAATGTTATAGTTTAAACATAAAATTGAAACAATATGCCTTTCATACCTTGTAGTGTTGAAATACTTGTGCACCTTCTCATAGGCAGCTTGTAGTTCTTGTCACCTTTTCATCAAGTGCCTCTTTACCTCTTTTTAGATCTAGATTTTCTTTTCTACATCTCAAATGATCCTCGAGAGGGATCTGCTTATCACATCTCATCAAGGAGGTTATATACATCCATATACTCAAATATACATGCAGGAAGTATAAGAAATTATCATAACAATAATCATAATAATCAGATCCATAAGTCTAAACAAGAGTAAAGACATAAAAAGAAACATCATAAGTCAAGGAGTACTTATCTTCAATGAGAGGTGATCCTCTCCCTCTTGAACCAACCTTCAAGAGTCATCACTAATAATAGTCCACATAAGAATGTTACCTTCAATTAAATTCATCAACAACCCAACCATCTAGGGCTTCATCAAATATGTCCCAAGAACTTGAGCATCTTCACATAGACAATGCTAAAGTTTCATACATCAAATCTCAAATATTTTCCATAAACCATGGTTTCTCTAAAACCCTAACCATGAAATACTAAAACACTAACTACCTAGGGTTTCAATGGGGGTGATCTCCATGGCTTTTCTTCAGGCTAGCTCTGATACCATGTTAATTTTCCACAATGCTACATTGTTCTTTGCTTTGATAATTGCATTTCTTGAGTAATACATTAAGTTCACCTCATATCATTATAACATTATTTATATCTACACCATTATTCATCAATATATGCAATTATATAGAAAGAAAAACATCATCATCATCAATTCAGTGAAACATAAAGGAACAATAAAAGAAAATCATGCACACATAGAGACACCTAGATTAGTCAGGGACTAGGGAAAAACCCAATATGGAGGAAACCCTTGCAAATATTCTTCTAATAGATTGTCATCAAATGATTCATCGAAAGAGAGTACAATCATCCATATCTTCACAACAACTAGAATAACCATTAAATGCATCTAAACATCAAAACTCTGATTCAAATAGTTGTAATGTATTGTCATTGCATGTGGCCTACTGCCGAACACTGTTGTCACTGAGCGAAACCTTCAGAATACTGAAATCCTATCTTTGAGCCCCATACTCAGGGAGGAGGAGTTGTGCGAGTGACTGTGATAGACCTAGACGCTCTCTGCAAACTGCATTGACAACAACTATGACAACTAAGATGCTCCCATACCATTATGTTCAAGCGTCTAGGGACCAAACTGACCCAGGCTCCTGGACGCTCTCATGAAGACTTTGTGCGAACTTCAAAGGGTCCCTGGATGCTCTCATGACCACTATGTTCCAACGTCTAAGACTAAAATGCCTAGTTCTGTGCAAGCATCCAAGAATAAAAAAACCCTAGTTCAGTGTGAGATTCACCCTGTAGTTTTGAACCCTTGTGCGAGCTTCCTTCATCAGACCTGTGCAGCCAAGACAAAATAGAAGAGGATAATGTGGCTTGATGTGTGTCCAAATGAGCTTGAGGTCTCTTCTATTTATAGGCTTCCATGAGGGTCCACTTAACCTATCCATTGGTACATGTGCATAGGGCCGACTTGATCCAGAATATATGTATGAATAAAATAATCCATAACTCAACTTCCACTTGACCAAATGAGGTGATATTTAGGTCAATTTTGGTCCTCTTAAATTCAACCTTTACCAATACTAACATCCATTTCATAATCAACTAACAGTCACAAATCATAATACTCCTACTAGAGCCCACTTACAGTCAAGTACATATCAGTTGTCTCATCATATATTATGTTAGCACGATCATCTTAAGACAAGATCATTTCTTCATGCAATCTTATAGACACATACTCATATCATACAATTAATGAAACATTCAGTCAACAAAGAAATGACATAATAGACACCAAACACTCAAACACCAAATAAATGACAATATCAAACTCATACCTCAATATATCTTAGGGGAGGCTAATATGTAATAACCTTGGGTTAAAATTTCATGTAATAAAGGTTAATAAAGGAAAAATAATGCCAAGGACATGGGACATATATTCCAAGTTGAATTTTGGGAAAAGCTTCATAGTGGGCATCACTTGTTGTTTATTATGGCTGAGGGAAATTGGAAAAGAAAATTGAAAAGGTTTTGAAAAGGAAAAAAGGAATTATTAGAATTTATTTTATGAAAATGAAGGAAAATAGAGGAAATCGAAGAAAATAGCGGCATTAATGATAAAAAGGATTTTTAGGATTAGTTCACAACCTTTTGGCAATTTAGTTTTGGAATTGGTTTCAGAGAGGAAAAGATACCAAGAAGAGAAGGAAAGCAAGCAATCAAAGGAAGGACAAGGAAGGATAAGGAAATCAAAGGAAAGAAAGGATCAAGCAAGGAAAAGTTGGATCAAGCAAATTCAGTGGGAATACTTGTTAGTAACATGTTGCATGTATGATTTCCTAGCTGGTTTTGACATGCATGGTATGTGCATGTTCATATTTGGTTTATTTTTTGTTGGTGGCATGGATTTTACTCTATTTTGACAGTGGTTTTAACCTTGCCTTGCCATTTCCAGATAGTCATGGTGTGATGGGATTCTTTTTAGTTGAGCTTTGGATTTCCAGATGGTTTTGAATCTGGGTGAGGTGGTCTCAGGAAAATCCCAAGGGTGGAGGGTGGAAATGGTTTTCTCCAGGAATCCATCAATAGGTGGGTGGAGATAGGAATATTCCTCAAGGGATGGTGAAGGACTTCTGAGGCAACCAAGCTCGGTTTGGTTTTGTGATATTGGCACTGGTTTAGGTGATATTACAATATGGTGAGGGTGGAGATGGTTTAACCTTTGGATTCCCTTGGTTGTTTATGGATTTTTTTATCCCATGAGATCCCACATTCATGCTTAGAATATGGCACAGGGGTGATTGTCTGAAAGGAAGAACTGATTTAGCCTAATCTATGGTCAGGTGGTACATGGAAGTCCTAGACCTGGTTGTATTTTTTCTATGTTTAATAAGAGATAAGTTTCTCTTGCTTTTGATGAGTAAATGTACTTGTTATTATGTGGCTTTAATGGTTGTTCTTTCACTGTTCTTTATCTAGTTATATGCTTGTTATAAGCATGTCTTAGTCATGGCTCTCTTCATGTTTTTACTTGTAACTGAATGGATAATGAATGCAAGACCTAATTGGTGTTATGACAACTATTGTGAGAAGCCATTGGTCCTTCTTGCTAAACATCAGATAACTTTTCAGATCCTTATGTTTAGATATGCTTTCATGACATGTATGTTGCATGTTTACCAAGTGTTTGACGAAATCTCAGCCTTGGTTGGGAGAGGTCAAGTCAAGTCCTGGTTTAAGTTTTGGTTTATAATATATTTTTTTTGATGTCATTCATCATTTCTAGATGTTTCACTCAATTCTGGGCAGAGGCCTGAGTCCTAGCCCTGAAAAAGTGGCTCATAATTTAGGGTCGTTAGCATAGAACTAACTGGAAAAGTCCATAGTCGCTGGTAGGAAGGCCTATGGCAGTGAATGGAGGGTTATAGTCACTTGCATGCCTTGGAAAGAGAGCGATTGAGGTCTAGTTTAGTGAAAAAGAGAGTTATCTCAGGGGTTGGATACCTGGAGGGGTTGAGTTGCTCCTGGAAGTCCTATAACACCTGAGGGAAGTCATTAAGGTATTATGTTGTCGACACCATTTCCTTAAGGTCATATAGGAGGTTGAGTCTTATCATAGTGTCTCTCAGCTCATGTTTACCCCTGGAAAATGGTGAAAGTGGGTAAATGTGGAGGACGCAGTTACAGGGTGGTATCAGAGCATGGTTCAAATAATTTGACTGGGTGCGCTAGATGAATGTTGTTATGCATGCATTTTCATGGTTAAGTTTTTCATGCATGAGGTTATGGTATGAAGGTTATGTCATTATGATGTTATTAGTATGTTATGATGTTGATGCATTTGTTGAGATAGAGCAAGAGATGCAGATCATCAGAGCAAGGTTATAGCACTGAAGCTCGAAGTAACAAAATATTGTTATACAGGTTTGTATGTTGTCCATGTAGGTATCTTGTTTAACGATTTTTATAAGAATTATGGTTATGTACATGCTTGTAATTTTATTGTTGCTATGGTTATATGAATGATATATACTAGTTGATCAGTGCAGTCTTATGCACATGCATCGAATTGTCATAAATGGTAGTAATGTTTTGTTATATACATTGTGGTCATATGCCTAATGATTATTGTCATTGCATTTAATATATTGATGTTATGTGTATCATGCTCATCTAGATTGACCTGTGTAGATGGTTATGGCTATGGTATTCAGGTAATAGTCGATATACTTATGATGTTGTGTCATACTAATCTGGATTGAACTATGTAGATGTGATTTTATGCATGTGTGTCATTTGTTTATGAGTGTATCCTATAAATATGTTAACTAGTTGCTATTATGGATATCATGACCTTATGTATGTATGATTTGATGTGCTTGTCAAGTTATATCATGACTAGTCTGGACTGCTTGTGCAGACAAGATAGCCTCCCCTTCAATACACTAAGTTATGAGTTTGATTATGTCATCTATTAGGTTTATCTAACATGGCATGTTTACGAGTTGTCTAAATGTTTTATTGATTGAATGATATGAGTATGTTTCAATGATATTGCATGAAGAATGATATTGTTTTAAGATGATCATGCTAACATAATATGTGTTGAGACAACTGATATGTACTTGAGTGTAAGTAGGTGATAGTTGTAGCATTATGTCTTATGATTGTTAATTAATTATGACATGGTTGTTAGTCTTGGTAGATATTTACTTCAATTAAAATATATAATGTATCAATCTTTAGAACATGTGGCTTCCATGTGTGAGTAGTTGCAGGGAGACATGCTTGGTTTTAGTATGACAAGGTAATAGTTGATTTGTTTATATATAACTAATAGTTGGGTGTTGTAAATGTATTAAGACTCAATTGTAGCAAGATAAAAGTTAAAATAAAGGAATCGGGTGAGAATTCATTTGGCTATGTTTGGACACAACAATTCCAAGTGAATGAGTGTGTTGCATGAATGCATGAATTCTTCTTAACCTTGATTATGTTTGACATTATGTGGATATGTGCTAGATTCATAAACATGTATTTGACAGGTAGAATAGTTGTTTTCTAGTTATAGTTGGATCTGTCAAGGGAATTGGAATCCCTTGATAGATGGCATGGATGTGTTCAGTTATAGATCAATGTTTGGGTACAAAAAGGTAAGGTAACTGGTATATTGTATATTTATTTATACATTGATAGTTATGTGTTTATGGTGGTATGATGCAGGTTATTGCATCGAAAAAGAGATGGACATGAAATATTGAAGAAGTCTTGGGTTGAGATTTCCCTTCGAGGCATTGAGAAACATGGGGATTGAGTCATGGTGTTTGTTGCTAGCTTTGTTCTTTCGATCTTTTATGAATTTTCTGCACTTTATTTGAAGTTGGTTTATGTCTAGTTCATGGCCATGCCAATTTGTTTGTGGTGTCATATTGCTATTAGTTTCCATGGTTTTATTCTCAGTCGTTTCTTATTTTTTCCTTTTGTTTTGAGGATCTTGGGAATGAGTTGGGAAAGAGGAAGGTTAACAGAGCTCCGGGAGATGTGTGGCACCCAACAAGTAATGTAAGACTCTGATGAATCCCACCGCATGTGTGGAGTACTAAAAAGGTATGTTTTTTATGATCATTTCAATGGCTTTTCAGTGGAACTTGTGAACCCTTTTGCATCATGAACGTGGAAAATAATAAAGAATTATAACAAAACATGTGGGATTAGTATGCAATACTTAACTGCTGATAGTTGTCATTCTCCTGTGCAGGAAGGGGTAAAAATGAGGAGCTACTGTTCCAAAGAAAAAGACAAGAATAGGGTAATTGTTGTCCCTTTGACGAAGGACCGAGTGCAAACGAGGCTAAGCAGGTTGAAGCAAACCGGTCCGGAAAAGGAGGAGAAGACACCAGCTCGGCGGAGGAGAAAAGAAGTGATTAAGGATTAACAGTTTGGCAAATCTCTCAAGATCTTCGATCCTGAGGGATCGCTACTTTATTTATCTTATTGCTTAGACATCTCCGTCGTCACCCTTATATAAAGGGACGTCACAGTTAGCTTTGGGGGATTATGCTTTTATGTAACTTTCTGTTAAATATCGAACTTTGATCATCGAGTCTCGTTGAACTTGGCTCATTGTACTTTTTGTTTTATGCATTAATATAAACTTGGTGATTATCTTATCTCTGCGTCTGGATTAACTTAAAGCGGTGTACCCTTGAGGCTAAGGGCCCGGCCCTGGAGGACACTTGCTTCTGTATCACTACGATTTGATTTCTGCGTGGTTTGCTTATCGTCATTATTTGGTAATCTGATATGCTTTATAAGTTACATCATATGCTCTGTTAAGATTCGTTCATTAAGGTTTTTACAGACAATAACTGTTGTATTGACTCTGCATTATATCACTAATCCTTTCAGAGTTGATTGAATATTATTAGACTTAACTGAACATTGTTACTATTTTGTTACAGAGCTCTTATGTTGTATATTCGTGTTATGGAATTTATCTGAAAGTTGTGTTCTTTACGATTCAGGAGTAATGTTGTTCCATTTTGAAATGCAGTTGTATTCCTGTTGATGACGATTGGTGCTAGATCAGATTACTCTTCAAGTGTGTTGTGTGTGTGTATGATTTCCAAACGTTGTTCCATAACTTATTAGTAATTAATGTTGTTCCATTAGTGCGTGCTGCTTGATTTGCCTGGAGAATGAAAGATTGATGTTTGATTACAACGAGTGCATTTGAGTTGGTAGGATAAAGCTTGATTACTGCTCGCGAGATTTAGTTGTTCGATTGTTGTTCCATTTCAGAATTGTTGTTCCATTTTAGCATTGCTGTTCCATTCCAGATTTGTTGTTCGATTTCTTATTTGTTGTTCCATTTTTCTACCTGTCGTTTCATTTACTCGCATTTGTTATTTTGGTGTGAGAGACGATCTGTGGCTGTAGTGAGCCTCGGCATTTACTGCCTAGCTCCCAGACCCGTGGTCCATGCTCTAATTTCCTTTCCATCAGTTTCCAAAGGGATGGGCTATTGCTGTCGAACCCTTGACTGATAAAGTTGCCTAGTTTTAGAGTGTGTGATTTATTCATTTGAAGTAACTTAGTTATAGACAAGCATCCATTTACTCTTGTATTTTTTTTAAACGTTGTACTACTAGCATTACTCTGACAAGTGATAGCCTCAGACTGAGTCACTCTTTGAAATAACAAAATGCTCCCGGATTGACATATTAATGTGAGATAATTAGAGGTGAAAGAGACCCTTTTTATAGCTCTACATTTTGGCGTCGTTGCCGGGGAAAGAGTGTAGCCATTTGTATTTTTCAGAGTAGTGTACGAACCTGCTAGGGAAGAGTTGGATCTTAAAAACAGAAGGTAAGAACCTGCGTGCGGAACATGTAAAAGCCCTGCTCCACTGTCCGCTTTCCTAACAGATTTGCTATTACTTTGTTTGAATAGAATTTAGTAGTTCATTTGAGTGCATGACTAAGCAGAAAAAACCAAAAAAGAATATTAAGCTTCCATCCAAACCCGAAAAAGCTAAGGGGCTGGTGACCCTTGGCCGAACAACCTTCATAGACGAAATCTATAAGAAAACAGAATCTCAGCCATCAGTAGGCCCCAGGAAAATCATTTCTAAACAACCTACTAGTTCCCTTCAGGCCACAGGATCACCATCTGTAGCTTTTACTGAGGTGCATAGTCAAACTGAAGAGTAGGACTTTCAATAAATTGAAAATTCTACTTCAGAACTATTGCAGGAAGGGAATTTCAGCAACTTTTGTGAAGGAGAAGGAGAAACAGGGGAAACCGAGGAACCAAAATCTCCCATTGGAACAGATCAGCCATTAAACAGCCCAGATAAGGGGAGCGCTGCGAAAATCATTGTTGAAGGAGTCCAATCTCCTCAGACATCAAGTATTCCCCTTATCCCAGATAAAGGAAGTGCCATTAAAACTATCCCTGCCAAAACCGTTCCCTCTCAACCTAGGAATACCCTCCTAGATATCCCAGAAGGTTATTGGCATATATTCGATCCTATGGCTTAGAACCAGCCAAATACTCAAACCTCTACATTACAATATCCTATAGTGGATTCTGCAGCAAATGCGCCCATGAAAGCTATCCCTCTTCAACATATCCCTACATTTCACGGTCTCACATCAGAAGATCCGGATGCATTTTTATTCGAATTCGATGTGTTGTGCAGGGGATATGATTACACCACCGATCCCCATAAATTGAAATTATTCCCCTCTACATTAAAGGGGGCTGCTTTAAGATGGTTTATGGGACTAGGTGGTGGGGTCATCAACAATTGGGATCAAATGAAAGAATCCTTCTTAAAAAAATATCAGGATTATTGTAGGTCTAGAGAATTGAAAGACGAAATATTCCAAATGACAGCCAAACCGAATGAAACATTAGAAGAATATGTGGAACGTTTTCAGTACAATTTACAAAGATCTCCTTATGCATCACTACCTTTACCTGATAATGTGTTAAAAACTACATTGATAAGGGGCATGAAGGAACAGTGGATTGAAACATTAAACATCATGGGAAAAGGGGATATTTATCAAGAGAATTTTGCTGACATCATTGATTTATGTATCAGGAGTTCGAGAGGCAGCACAAGAGTAAAACCGGCAGAATATGATCGGTTTGCAAGAGACAACAAAATATCAACAGAAGGAGTAACACGTGTGGAGATTGGAAATTTATTAGAAAATTTTAAAACTGATATTCTAGGGACACTAACTACACAACTTGATATTATGCAGGCCAAACAGAAGCAGATGGAGGCAGAACAGAATTTGGCAATCTTCTGCCCCCGATGCAGGAAAAAGCATAGTCACAAGGAGTGTCCACTGGATATAGTCCAAACATGTGCCATCTGTACAAAAGATCATCTTACAGAAAGCTGCCCCTCACTTCCTGAATTAAAAGCAGTATATAAGGAAGTAGAGGAAGAACCAGAATCGGTGTACTTGATCAACCAACGCCGCCAGTGGCAACCGAGACAATCTGGTATGTTTCCAGACCCAACTTCTTCTTTTCAGCCTCCACAATATAATGCTCAACAATATAGTATGTGGCAAAGTCAGTCCCAACCCCCATTTTCAAACTGGTCACCACCGTCGTTTCCTTCTTCAAACCCGTGGCTGAATCAGGCAAGCCAATCTGGTTGGCCGAATTTCCCTTACACTCCACCATATTGGCAAAATAGCCCATATCCTCCACAATTGACTCCCCCTACTTCACAAAGTTCACCCTGGCAGACAAACTGGCAAAGACCGATGCACCAGCCAGTAGGAACTATTCTGCTCCCTCAACCTACTCTGCCAGCTTTACAACAAAATCCCCAGTCTAATCTGAGACTGCAACTCCCAGCCCAACCCAACCCCAATCCAAATAACAGACCGGTCCAATCTCTTCAAATCATAGAATCACCAGAAATAGGACCCGACCTGCGAGAGTGTAACGATCTTCAGTTACGATCTGGACGTATCATTGAAATTGAGGGAGATAAAACAGTTCATATTGAAGATTAGTTATCAAGAGAACATCAGTTGCAGCAAGAGAATGTAAATAAGCAGCAGACTCATAATCAAGCAACCACATCCTCTCCTTCGTTCCCAGAACGATTAGTCATACCTCGACCTTTACAGTATCCTGACTTTGACATTCTGGGAGAATTACAAAATTTGTACATAAAAATCACATTCCTCCAAGCCATTCAAGACATTCCTATATACGCAAAAACTATCAAATAATTGTGCATAAAGAAACCAAGGAGGAATATAAAAACTAATCCAAGAGTCCAAGTAGTCGGTACTTTATCTGATTTATTATCCGGGAAAGAAACATCCATTAAATATGAAGACCCAGGAAATCCAATTGTAACTGTTCAAATTTATGGTCAGACCCTGTCTAATGCCTTAGTTGATCTAGGAGCTGCAATCAATATTTTAACAACCACTACCTGTCAAAAGCTCAGCATTACATCTGTAGAACCCACCTCTACTTTGTTAGAATTGGCTGACCGATCTGTGGTTAGACCAGAGGGTAATCTACATGATGTCATGCTCTCTGTAGATTCCTGGGAATATCCAACCGATTTCCTGATAATTAATCCAAAAACCCGACTTGATGGACACCCGCTAATCCTGGGTAGACCTTGGCTTGCCAATGCCGATGCTTACATTGGTTGCCGGCAAGGAAATGTGGCCATAACCAAAGGACCTGATATCAAGAATTTAGTTCTATACCCTCCAGCGCAGCCAAGTGTCATAATAATTAAAACTAACAAGTATCCTATATCATACCTTACTAATAACATTAGATCTCGATTGACTATACAAGAGGCACTTGATTTTAAAGATCAAACAGAAGATGATGCCATTAACAACTTCATTAGTCAAACTGAATCCAGATCCTGCACACAATGTCACATGATAGAAGCAGCATTTGATAATGAATTAGAAGAAGATCCTCTGAAAGATACACATGATCAAACAATACCTGTTACTTCTGTCACAAATAGTAAAATTGTGGAAATTGAACCGGGAAAAACTTTAAATATCAATGCCAACCTCACACCTGAACAAGAAACGAAGATCATCCATCTGTTAAGAAAATATCAAGAAGAATTTGCATGGGATTACCCTGATATGAAAGGAATCGATCCACAATTGTGTACACACCACATTTATATAGAAAAAGATGCTAGACATGTCCGTTAACCACAAAGAAGACTTAATCCTCATCTAAAGGATGTGGTAAAAGTTGAACTTCAAAAGCTTTTAGATGTCAATTTTATTTATCCTATTTCTGACAGTAAATGGGTCTCTCTGCTTGTGGTGGTACCAAAAAAGAATGGGAAATGGAGAATTTGTGTGGATTACAGGGAACTCAATAAAGCAACACAAAAAGACCACTTTCCTCTCCCGTTCATAGACCAAGTGCTAGATACTTTGGCAGGAAAGAAATTCTTTTCTTTCCTCGATGGATTTAGTGGATACAATCAAATTCAGATTGCCCCTGAAGACCAGGACAAAACTACTTTTACATGTCCTTGGGGAACATTTGCCTACCGAGTTCTACCTTTTGGCCTACGCAATGCTCTTGCCACATTCCAAAGGGCTATCCTTAGCATTTTTGCAGATTTAATAAATGATGGACTTGAAGTATATATGGATGACTTTACACCATATGGAGATGATTTTGATCCAGCACTAAACACCCTAGAAAAAGTCCTACAACGTTGCATAGCTACCAGGCTTTGCTTAAGTCACGAAAAATGTTACATGATGATGACTGAATGACTTATTCTAGGAAACTATGTTTCAGCAGCCGGCATTTAGGTAGACTCGGCCAAAATCCAAATACTTTTGCTTATTCCCACTCCTACTACTCAAACAGAGGTACGCAGCTTTCTTGGATTTTCTGGTTATTATAGACGATTTATAGAATATTATTCACACATTGTTGCACCTTTATATGCACTAACTGGTAACATTGATTTTCTTTGGACAAAGGAATGTGAACGTGCTTTCAAGGATTTAAAGAAGCTCGTATCCACAGCCCCAGTCCTTCAAGGACCAAACTGGGATTTGCCATTTCAAATATCATCTGATGCCTCAGTTACAGCTATTGGCGCAGTCCTTGGGCAGGAAGAGGATAAAAAACCATACGCTATCTATTACATCAACAAAAATTTATCCCCTGCTGAATTAAATTACACTGTTACTGAAAAAAAAATTCATAGTTGTAATACATGCTGTCAATAAGTTTAGACATTATATTACAGGCTATCCTGTTATCTTGTATATGGATCATTCCGCCATAAAATATTTAGCAAATAAGCCTGTCACAAATGCCAGAATAACTAGATGGTTGATCTTATTGTAGGAATTCGATATCACAATCAAGGATCGGCCTGGCAAAGAAAACCCTGTAGCCGATTTTCTCTCAAGAATGCCAAAGCCAATTGATGCAGCAGCAGTTGAAGATCAATTTCCGGACGAACATCTGTTTGTTGTTGCCGTTCAAACACCCTGGTATGCTGATGTTGCCAATTACCTTGCAGTAGGTAAACTACCAAAACACCTAACCCCTAATGAACGAAAACAGATTGTTTAGAAGAGTACTCGATTCTCCTGGATTGGGGGCTATTTGTTTCACACAGGGGCAGACATGCATATCAGGAGATGTGTTCGAGAAGATGAAATATTTGACATCTTAAAAGCCTGTCATGACGGACCATGTGGGGGACACTTCGCTGAGCGTAGAACTGGACATAAAGTATTACAAACAGGATATTATTGGCCCACGATTTTTAGAGATGCAAAGAAATTTGTCCAAGCCTGTGACAGCTGCCAGCGAGCAGGACGTCCTGGTCAAGCTGACGAGATGCCTCTGAAACCACAGTTAGTCATCGAACCATTTGAGCGATGGGCTCTTGATTTCGTTGGACCCATCAACCCCTCATCAAATCAGAAAACATATATCTTGGTGGCAACAGAATATGTCACCAAATGGGTTGAAGCAAAAGCATTGCCAAGAGCCACAAAGGACTTTGTCATACAGTTCCTGTTCCATCTATTTGTACGTTATGGCCTTCCAAGGGAAATAATTACAAACGGAGGACCACAATTTGCTGGCAATAGATTAGCTGCAACACTTAATAATTATCATGTCCAGCATAAAATCACTACTCCATATCACCCACAGGCGAATGGACAAGTAGAAAACAGCAATAAGGTAATAGAATCAGTCCTAATGAAAACCATTGTGTCACATAGGCGTGATTGGGCTGCCTGACTACCTGAAGCACTCTGGGCCTATAGAACAACATGGAGAAGCACCACTGGTTACTCACCTTATCAATTAGTGTTTGGAAAACAACCCATTTTTCCTATAGAATTTGAAATCCAAACATTACGAACAGCACAGGAAGTTGGCTTAGATCTAATTGAGGCACAGATTAATCGACTACAGTAGATCAATGAATTGGATGAAATTAGGCTCTCTGCACTACAAAATACAACACTAATTCAACAGCAGCGAGCTAAATGGCATGACACACTCATCAAAAACAAAGTCTTCCACGAGGGAGACTAGGCTCTATTATATGACTCTCGGTTTCAGGACTTCCCTGGGAAACTCCAGACTCATTGGTTGGGACCATACGAAATCCATAAGGTACATGACAATGGGACCATCACTTTAATCACCATTGACGGTTCTGGATATGCCTTCAAAGTAAATGGCCACCGAGTTCGTCTGTATCGTAAACCACTCACTCGGGAATCCTTCTGCTAGCAGCTATGCAGAGACACTGATATGGAGATTTTAGGAGAGGAAGAGAAGTCTTCCTCACCTATAATTCATTAAGGAATTCATTTCTTTTTACAATTTGTACATAAGTTCTTTTCTTCAAGTCGTTCGTGTACATATGCTTGAACTAAATGTGTTCTTGTCATTTTTGCTCAAAGATTTCGATTTTTGCCGTTCCGTTTCTAAACGAATGGCATTTGCGTGTTTCTGCTATTCCTTTTCAAAAGGAACAACATTCTTGATTTTTCTGCTGTTCCTTTTCAAAAGGAACAACATTCTTGATTTTTCTGCTGTTCCTTTTCAAAAGGAACAGCATTCTTGATTTTTCTGTTGTTCCTTTTCAAAAGGAACAACACTCTTGATTTTTCTACTGTTCCTTTTCAAAAGGAATAGCATTCTTGATTTTTTTGCTGTTCCTTTTCAAAAGGAACAGCACTCTTGATTTTTGCTATTCCTTTTTCAAAGGAACGGCATTATTTTGATTTTTGTTGTTCCTTTTTCAAAAGGAATGGCACTGCGGTGTGTTTGTTGTCCCTTTTCCAAAGGCATAGCATATTTTTGATTTTTGTTGTTCCTTTTTCAAAGGAACGGCACTTTTGCGTCTTTTTCTGTTCCTTTTTCAAAGGAACAACATTTTTCATGGCTGCTGTTCCTTTTTCAAAAGGAACGTCATTTCGAGTGTTTTGTTGTCCTTTTTTTTTTCAAGAAAGATAGCATTTTTTTTATTTTCTGTTGTTCCTTTTTCAAAAGGAACGGCATTGGTGTGTTCTGCTGTCCCTTTTTCAAAAGGAACGGCATTTGCACTTTTGATACCTATGCTCCTTTGTTGTTCCTCTTCCCAAAAGGAACACTTCTAGCATAGTTTTTCTCTCCTGGTGAAACAGCTTATCCCTTTTGCTGATCTAAATTGAGGATGCTTCTTGCTCATGTTCTTTCAAAGTCTTTTAGAAACAGCTATGCACTTATGCAATGAACACAAAATCACAACATACTAAAATCAGAAAATTATAAATCGCTATCTTTATAAGGCTTTGTATCAATAAGAGGACAGAAGGAAAGACATACTTATTCATCATCTTTTGTTGTCATTGTCTTACTAATTTTGCCTTGATTGGTTATCTTTATCATGACATTTTCTTTAATCCTCTTTGATTATTGTTTAGGAATAAGAGCAAAGGGTTTATATCTTCCTATTGAGATGATAAGACTTCTTCCACCATTCCTACTCTTAAGGAGTGTTGAACCACCCTTTGTGTATAAATAAGGAAAAGTGCTTTATGAAAAAAAAAAATTGAATTATAAGTTGTCAAATGCAGGATAGGGGGTCTCATCAAGAGCCAGCCTACCATGATCATGAGGATGGAAGTGAAGTGGCATTCCCACTATGGCCACCACACCAGGGATATGGTCCAAAAGGTATATCAAATAAACAAACCTTGGAACAGGAGGTCTCATCACGAGCCGGCCTACCCACTCTTCGCTCCCTCCTCGTGAATGGCATTATGGCTAACTGGTTACCAAGCCAGCATAATGGCCTACACTTTGACATTACATTCCTTAATATGCACATAAAGGATCATGGTTCCAGGGGTGAAATAAACAACTCTGCCAAGGTTATGGACACCTGTCGGCAGCAGAGCACTGTTAATGGTATTGAAGTCACATTGATTACACCAATACGTAGGATACTAATACTCTTTTGTTTCTTATATCCTAAGCACTAATCATACATTATTCCTCGACTTATATATCGCATGAACATTTATTACCACCAATCATGGCAAAGGAGGTGACAATGACCACTTGAGATTTGGCAAGTACGACAGACGTCCTATCCCCCAGCCTCGCATCATATCACATCAGCCTCTTACATAATACGCGATCCAACTTTGTGCCTCGATTTCGGTAATTCGTTGTTTTTCTAAACATCGCATATTTTCATACGTTGTTCCTTTATGACTTGGTTGCAGATCGGGTGTTGCTCCTTTCTTTGACGGCTGGGACAGCCTATCACATTGTGGGGGGGGGGTTAACCTCATTATTCCCTGGTTTATGTGTCAGCTCACTATTCAGGAAATATGGTGTACTAGGGAATGGCACAGCTTAACGGCATGATATTTCTATTTTTTACACAAGTTTTTGTTCATAAGCCATTTCTATTGCATACTTTGTGTTTTTTTCAAAATCTTGCGATTATTACCCCCTCTTTGTTTCAAATAGCACAAGCAGTTGCTGTTCCATTGAGAATCCACAGTGAAACCATGGGAGGCAGGGCAATTCGAAGGGAACCTCAGGAGTTGACAGTCTTCGCTGCTACCTGGGAGATCCTGGAAAGAGCAGGGTGGCTGACTTATCTCAGTCGCTTGCAGGAGTCTAATGAAACAGTGGCGATTGAATTCCTGCAGAACCTGCAGGAGGATCACTCCACAGTAAGGGGGAAGCAGATAGCGGTCACCGATGATATAATCACAGAAGTCTCGGGACTACCAGCCACCGGACCTGTATGGACACTAAAGAAGGAAAGATTACAGAAGATCATGGAAATTTTCCAGGACGAAGGCCAGAGCTTGACGATTAAGGGGAAGGGAGTTCTGCCAGCAACGCTAGGAGAACCCTGGGCAGAATTAGCAAGAACAGTGCAAAGCTACATCACCTGCGAGGGGAGAAAAGACGTGGTAAGACCATGACATCTTAAACTCTTAGCTGTTCTAAAGCATAAATGCTCTGTAAATCTGCCTGCACTTTTGAATTCATTACTTCATGACGTTGCACGAAGCCTAAAAAAGGCACAGCATGTAGAGTCAGTTGTCAGCCACCATGGGTTAATTCGATTAATAGTTAGTCATAGCCTCACCCAGCAGCAAAGCAGCTGGGAAGAGCTAATTGCAATAATTGAGGGGAGGGTGACAGCACCATCCCCAAAACGTAAACATACTACAAGCACACCAGAACGTCCGGAAAAACGCAAAGAATTAGTAAAACAAAAACATGTTGCGAGCACATCTGAACGACCAGAAACATGCCAGGAATCAGCAAAGCATAAGCATGACACCGGTACACCTGAACAGCCAGAGAAACGCAGAAAATCAGTCCGGTTAGCCTGGATAAGAGGAAGGCTGGAAAAGCTCCAGGAAAGCACCAGCCAGCCAGTGGTAATTGAGGACGAGCAATCCTCACGGCCAGAAGTAGAAGAAGAACAAGCTGAAGGAGAAAAGAAAGGAGAGGCCGAGGAGGCCGAGCAATCTGAAGAGGAAAATGAGGAAGAAGCTGAGCATTCTGAAACAGAAGCTGAGCATCCTGAAACAGAAGTTGAGCATTCTGAGGCAGAAGCTGGACAATCCAAGCAGGAGGAGGAAATGGGACAGCAGGTAGGTAGCCCACCACAGGACCCAGTGGGAGAAGATGAATTGGCCGCAGTCTTGGCCAATATGGGTGAGTATGGCCAACCTTCCACTCCATCAGACCTCCACGGCAAACCCTAGGAAGAAGATGCATCTAAAAAACCACATGCAAAAGAGGCAGAAGAAGGAAATCTACCTATTCATGATAAAGAGGAGATAAGAGACACTGAACGGGAACAATCTGTTCCCAAGGCACTAGAGGAAATTCTGGAGGAAGTAGGAATAGAAAAAGAAGTCGCCCAAGAAGTGACAGAACCAGTTAGGGTTCCTACCCCAGAACAGCCAGCACAAAACAGCGAAGAAGCACCCCAGGAGAAAGATCCAGGGACTAGTCACGGCCCAAAACGCAGCAGAAAGCCTGCTATTCCTTCTAATAAAACGCTAGAAATTAGGGAATTACAAAAGGAACAATGGAGATTATTGAGCATAATAGCCCAGCTCCACCAGCAGATCAGGATCCTGAAAGCGAGGCAGAGGGTAAGGAAGACCGCAGGGAAGAAAAAGATGACCACTGCAGTAAAAATCCGCAAGATAAAAAGGCGGAGGACCAAAAATCGCCCTGCTGCTCAAAACCCTGCTGAAGATCCAGCTGCTGTTCCAAATGATGCTGAGGAACAGACTGTTGTTCCATTTGAAAAGGAACAGTAGCAAGCTGATATTCGTGTTAAAAAAGAAATGGACAACAAGAAAATTCAGATGGAGGCACCACCCTCAGGGGTGATAAGGGTTCTGAACTCAAAACAACGCAATAAGAAAGTTCAGGTAAAACTCCTGGCCTCCACTGCTGCATGGAGAAGAGATCCAAAGACAGTGACCTCGCGCAAGGGATTGAAACAGGCTCAGCAAGAAGCAGAAAAGCTTAGAGAGAAAATGGTCCCTCGCGAGAAGTATGAGGAACTACAACAGCAACTAAGGAATGTCAATCAATCCGAAAGCCAGGCCTTTGAAGGGTGGCGAAAGGAACAAGAGAAAGTTGCAAAGGTAACTCGTAGGCTAGATACTGTTATCAAGCATATGGATACCTTGTGTTCTTTATACAATGACATTTTAGCATGTAGGGCCCCTGCCAAAAACTATGCTCTGTTTTTACTAGAACGGTACTTACAGTTAAAAATAAAAGTTGTTAAAGCAGGCGCCTCGATACAAATTAACACTGTCAATGACTTTATAGACTGTTGTAAACATTATGGGGTGAAGGTTCAAAGATTATTGTGTGAATTCTATTTGCATAACCTCGTGCTAGATCAGGATACTGAACTGAACCCTGGCCCTTTTGTTGGAGACATCCAATTGCAAGCATTCATCTCATTTGGGGTTAATTAGATTAAATGGCTCAAAGCCTATAATACTTTCCAGAGGCAGGAAAATGGCCTAGACTTGTGGGTAAGGGCTGAGCCTAGGGACCCAGTACAGTTGTGGAAAGCACATAGAAACCTCATGAGAACTCTGGGTGTCATCAAAACGTTAGGACCCATGCACGAGGCACTCATTCGACAAAGTTTAGAATATTTTCTTTCTATCAAAGACCTCGCCATTGATGCAGCTAAATTTCGGTACCAAATCTCTAATCCAAACATCCAGCTCAGGGAGCCATTTAAGTATGAGAATGTTCAATCAGCTGCTAACCGTTTGAACCTCTATGGCGAAAGCATTTTGAGGGCAGGGCCATCCTGGTTAGGATATCAATTTCGTAGTCCAATTATCTGGCACCCTGCACCTAGATATCAAGCCCTATATGAGATGCCTGAGGGTCAAACAGGCCAGTTCTTTGACTACCTAGTCACTCACCATGGCTGTAGGCCTCCGCATGAGATTCCTTCTCCAGCCTATTCTCTCACTGCTTTGCATGTCAACTACAATGTTTTCATGAGGGCATGAAATAGGGTAAGCAGGGGGGTGTGTGGAGTGCTAAAAAGGTATGTGTTTTATGATCATTTCAATGGATTTTCAGTGGAACTTGTGAACCTTTTTGCATCATGAACGTGGAAAATAATAAAGAATTATAACAAAACATGTGGGATTAGTATGCAAGACTTAACTGCTGATAGTTGTCATTCTCCTGTGCAGGAAGGGGTAAAAACGAGGAGCTATTGTTCCAAAGAAAAAGACAAGAACAGGGTAACTGCTATCCCTTTGACGAAGGACCGAGTGCAAACGAGGCTAAGCAGGTTGAAGCAAACCGGTCCGGAAAAGGAGGAGAAGACACCAGCTCGGCGGAGGAGAAAAGAAGTGATTAAGGATTAACAGTTTGGCGAATCCCTCGGGATCTTCGATCCTGAGGGATTGCTGCTTTATTTATCTTATTGCTTAGACATCTCCGCCGTCACCCTTATATAAAGGGACGGCACTGTTAGCTTTGGGGGATTATGCTTTTATGTAACTTTTTGTTAAAGATCGAACTTTGATCATCGAGTCTCGTTGAGCTTGGCTCATTGTACTTTTTGTTTTATGCATTAATATAAACTTGGTGATTATCTTATCTTTGCATCTGGATTAACTTAAAGTGGTGTACCCTTGACGCTAAGGTCCCGGCCCCGGAGGACACTTGCTTCTGTATCACTACGATTTGATTTCTGTGTGGTTTGCTTATCATCATTATTTGGTAATCTGATATGCTTTATAAGTTACATCATATGCTCTGTTAAGATTCATTCATTAAGGTTTTTTACAGACAATAACTATTGTATTGACTCTACATTATATCACTAATCCTTTCAGATTTGATTGAATATTATTAGACTTAACTGAACATTGTTACTATTTTGTTACAGAGCTCTTATGTTATATATTCATGTTATGGAATTTATCTGAAAGTTGTGTTCTTTACGATTCAAGAGTAATGTTGTTCCATTTTGAAACGCAGTTGTATTCCTGTTGATGACGATTGGTGCTAGATCAGATTACTCTTCAAGTGTGTTGTGTGTGTGTATGATTTCCAAATGTTGTTCCATAACTTATTAGTAATTAATGTTGTTCCATTAGTGCGTGTTGCTTGATTTGCCTAGAGAATGAAAGATTGATGTTTGATTACAACGAGTGCATTTGAGTTGGTAGGATAAAGCTTGATTACTGCTCGCGAGATTTAGTTGTTCGATTGTTGTTCCATTTCAGAATTGTTGTTCCATTTTAGCATTGTTGTTCCATTCTAGATTTGCTGTTCGATTTCTTATTTGTTGTTCCATTTTTCTACCTACCGTTTCATTTACTCGCATTTGTTATTTTGGTGTGAGAGACGATCTGTGGCTGTAGTGAGCCTCGACATTTACTGCCTAGCTCCCAGACCCGTGGTCCATGCTCTAATTTCCTTTCCATCAGTTTCCAAAGGGATGGGCTATTGCTGTCGAACCCTTGACTGATAAAGTTGCCTAGTTTTAGAGTGTGTGATTTATTCATTTGAAGTAACTTAGTTATAGACAAGCATCCGTTTACTCTTGTATTTTTGTTAAACGTTGTACTACTAGCATTACTCTGACAAGTGATAGCCTCAGACTGAGTCACTCTTTGAAATAACAAAACGCTCCCGGATTGACATATTAATGTGAGATAATTAGAGGTGAAAGAGACCCTTTTTATAGCTCTACAGCATGTATAAGGGTAGTTGAAGGTAAGAATAGGACATCTGGTTGGACTAGTTGGGTCCATTGGGATAAATGGATGTTGGCAGGATAGTCATGAGAAAGGTAACATGAAAGGTAAAGTAATGGACTTGAGGCATCATATGCCTTATCTATGTTGGGAATTTATGTTCTCAAGGTTTTCCATGTTGTGCATGGATAAAATAAGTTATCTTAACCTTGATCTTATGATATCTGGTAATCATTTCGTGATTAGGATGATACTAATGTCTATATATGTATACATGTATGTATGTATGTCATTGTCTAATAGGGTCATCAGGGATCATGATTGTTTTATGTTAATGTTTATATGTGTGTGTGTATGTATGTATGTCATTATCTAACAGGGTTTGTCAGGGGTCGTTCTTGTGGAGGAATAATTACTTATGCAAGTGAATGGCATGAAGAAGTTCCTGGAATCAAGTGGACATAATAGCCCAGACAAATCTATGAGGTTAGTATCATGTCGATATGATTTGATATTATTTGTTATATTATGGCTATGTTTGTGTTATGGATAAGTAATGTTGAGGGATACATCAACTGAATAAAAGCAGTGTGATTTGCGACATGTTGGGATAAGCATGGATAGTGGAAAGACAGTCGAAGCAAGGTTGCTTGGTGGAGATAGTGTGGTCTTTGGGTGTACAGTACTACTGTTAGGTATGTGTTGTACATGTTGTACCTATGGTGTTGCATACATGTGGTACTGTGTGCATGTTCTACATGTAGTGTTGTGTGCATGTTGCATTTATAGTGTTATGTGCATGTTGCATATATGGTACCATGTACATATAGTGTTGTGTATGGTTTCTATATGTGGTGCTATGTACATATGGTGTTGTGTACATGTTATATAGTGGTGCTATGTACATTTGGAGTTGTGTGTGTGTTATATATGTTGTGCTCTGTACCTATCGTTTTGTGTATGCGTTGTATATGTGGTGCTATGTATATGTGGTGTTGTGTACGTGTTTTATGCGGTGCTTTGTACATATGGTGTTGTGTACATGTTGTATATGCAGTGTTGTGTACATATGGTGTCGTGAGCATGTTCGATATGTGGTGTTGTGTACATGTTGTGCATGTGGCATTATGTACATGTGGTATTTTGTACACATCATACATGTTGTGTTGTGTCTATGTGGTAGTGTGTTAGAGGTATTGTGTAGTTGTTGTATTGTGACATGCGTATTTGTGGTATTGTACAATATGTACATATATATATACGATATGTACATATATATATATATATATATATATATATATATATATATATATATATATATATATATATATATATATATTTGTACACCAGGTGTAGGTGTATGTGTCTTGTGTTACACTGGGTGCAAGTGTATGTGTGGTGTTGTACACTAGGTGTAGGTGTATGTGTTATGTTGTACATCGGGTGTATGTGTCATGTTGTACACCGAGTGTAGGTGTATGTGTCATTTTGTACACTGGGTGTAGGTGTATGTGTTGTGTTGTATACTTTGTATGTGTATATGTTGTACAGTGTGATGGGACATGCATGTATGGGATTGTCTGGATGCCTTGATTGTTGATATTGAGAGTTGAGGAGGTTTAGTCTCGTGATAGCCTTATTGTTATTGAGGTTTGAGGTGGTTTGGTCTATAGATTCCCTTGTTGTTAATATTGAGGGAGGAGGTGGTTTAGTCTCTAGATTCCCTTGTTTCTTAAAGAGAAGGAACTAGGTGCCTGTCAGGTTTGTTAACCGATCCAGTGTGTGTACGGAAAGGATAAAAAATAAAGGCAAAAGAAAAGAATCATGAAAAGATAAGTATCAATATTTTACTTAAGCTTTTATAATGCATGTGATCTATGATTCTAGTTTATGATCGTTACATGTGATTTATAATTCTAATTTATGATGGTTTCTTTTGGAGCTAATCGAATGTGATATGTTTATACATGATGATTTGATTAGAGAGCTAGTATGACTTGTTGTGATAGGAAGTAAAAAAAATTGGAAGTGTACCTTATTGATGGACCACTAATGAGGTATGATTTGAATTTATTTCACTTCATTTTAGTCTAATGGAAATTATGTGCTTGGTACAAGAAGCAGCGAAATGCTGAGTTTGTGGTGGTTGGAAATGGTTGCGAGAATTAGCAGTAGCAACAAATAAGGACCTAGAATAGGCAAAAATATGTTGGTAAAGCACTTCAGGAGTAGGGTCATTGTGGGACACTAGTACCCAATAGTTTCCATTGATTTCCATGAGCATGTTATAACCGGTAGGATGGTTTTGAGGTAGGTATATGACTTAGTTTTTGAACCTTGCGATGCAAGGAAACCTTGCCAAGGGATCGATCGCTCGGGATATGGGACATCAGGGAACTTGGAAGGTGAGTGACTGCATGGAAGGGGGTGACTGGATTTCCTTAGGGACCATGTAGTAGAGAAGGAAAGGTTGGGGAATGGATTTATTTTTGTTATTAGCATTTCTAGATGGAATCAAATGCACACTCGGAGTGTGCCCTAGAACAATCAGTTGGTAAGTGTTCACTGAGAGAACAAGTGGCGCAAGGATTATAGTGCGGGAGATTGGATGCATGTTTGACTTTAGCAGTGGATTTCGGACTTCCTAGGAAGGAGGTGAATCATGGTACTACTCTTGAGGGTTGAGGTGTGATCCTATAGATTCCCTTGTTGTTGATGTGGGAATTGTATCCATTTATTTGTTGGTTGAGAAAATGTGCATATGTATTTATGTGTATATTATTGTAAATATTGTATCGAGTTGGATTTATAAAGCTCCATAAATAGTATGGTTACTTTTTGGTTTAAGAAATGTGCATAACTATATGTGGTGGTTATTGTAAATATTGTAACAAGCTATGTTATAAAGCTCCACTAAGCAGTATGGTTGTCTTGTTGTCATGATGGCTTTTCTTTTGAGTAGGTTTTTCATTGTAAATACTACAACAAGTTGTGTTATAAAGCTCCATGGGAAGTATGTTTTGGTTTTCAGCAGTCTTGCTAGTTATAGATGTCATTGAACACCGAAGATGGTGTTCCCTCAAGGGGGAGGGGTCTGTAATAGCCCAGAGTTAGAAGTTAATTTAATAAAGGTTAATAAAGTCAAAATAAGACCAAGGTCATGGGACATGTATTCCAAGATGAATATCTGGAAAATAATCCTAGTGGGCATTACTTATTGTTTATTACGGCTAAGGGAAATTGGTAAAGGCAATGGAAAAGGCTTTGAAAAGGAAAAAAGTCACTATTGCCAGTTATTTTATGACAATAAAGGAAAATAGAGGAAATTGAAGAAAATAGAGGCATCAATGATAAAAAGGATTTTGAGAATCAATTCACAACCTTTTATCAATTTAGTTTTGGAATTGGTTTCAAAGAGGAGAAGAGCACCAAGAGGAGAAGGAAAGCAAGCAAGAAAAGGAAGGACAAGGAAAGCATATATCAAGCAAGGAAAATTTGGATCAAGAAGCTTCAGTGGGAATACTTGTAGGTAACATGTCGCATGTATGATTTCCTAGTTGGTTTTGACATGCATGGTATGTGCATGTAGGTATTTGGTTTATTTATTGTCAGTGGCATGGATTTTTTCGAGTTTTGAAAATGGTTTTATCCTTTCCTTGTCATTTCCGGATAGCCATGGTATGATGGGATTCTTTCTCGGTTGAGCTTTGGATTGCCAAAAGGTTTTAGATCCAGGTGAGGTGGTATCAGGAAAATCCCAAGGGTTGAGGATGGAGATGGTTTTCTCTAGGAAACCATCAATAGCTGGGTGGAGACAAGAAAATTCATCAAGTGATGGTGAAGGAATTCTGAGGCATCCAAGCTCAATTTGGTTTTGTGATCTCGACACTAGTTTAGGTGTGATCACGCCATGATGAGGGTGGACATGTTTTAACCTTTGGATTCCCTTGGTTTTTTATGGATTTCTTTATCCCATGAGATCCCACATTCATGCTTGGAATATGCCACAAGGGTGATTGGCTGAAACCAAATTTTGGTTTAGCCCGATCTAGGGTCGAGTGGTACATGGAAGTCCCAGACCTGGTTGGATTTGTCCTATGTTTAATCAGAGATAAGTTTCTCTTGTTTTTTATGAGTAAATGTACTTTTTATTATGTGGATTTAATGGTTATTCTCTCATTATTATTTATCATTATATGCTTGTTATAAGCATGGTTATATTACAGATCGTAGTCATGGCTCTCTTCATGTTTTTACTTGTAACTGAATGGATAATGAATTAAATACCTAATTGGTATTATGATAGATATTGTGAGAATCCATTGTTCCTTCTTGCTAAACCTTAGATAAGTTTTAAGATCCTTATGTTCATATATACATTCATGACTTGTAGGTTGCATGTTTACCAAGTGTTTAGTGGAATGTCAGTCTCGGTTGGGAGAGGTCAAGTGAAGTCCTGGTTCAAGTTTTGGTTTATAATAATTATTTCTATGTCATTCATCATTTGTGGACGTTTCGTTGAGTTCTGGGTAAAGGCTTGAGTCCTAGCCTTGAAAACGTGGCTCAGAATTCGGGGTCGCTGGCATAGAATTAACTGGGAAATTCCACAATCGCTGGAAGGCATGCCTATGGGAGTGACTAGAGGGTTATAGTCACTTGAATTCCTTTGAAAGGGAGAGACTAAGACTTTAGTTAAGTGAAAATGAGATTTATCTCAGGGGTTAGACACCTGGAGAGGTTGGGTTGCTCCTGGAGGTCCTGTAACACGTGAGGAAAGTCAGTAAGGTTTTATGTTGTCGACTCCATTTCCTTAAGGTAATATAGGAGGTTGAGTCTTATCATAGTGACTCTCAGCTCATTTTTACCTCGGGAAAACCAGTGAAATTGAGTAGATGTGGGAGGAGGTGGTTACATATCACATCTGCACAAGTTAGTCCATATTAGTACAACATAATATTACAATTATATCGACTCATACATGAATATCATAACCATGATGATATGCACAGACCAATCCAAATTGGAAATATACATATAACATCAAGGACTAAATGTAATAACCATAATTATCATACATATGACCATAATGAATATAACAATAAGTTACTATCATGCATGACTATTTGACACATGTGCATGTAACCATAGTGATTTATTAACATATATCTTGCATGTAACCCTAACAACGATATAATGACATGCATGTATATAACCATGATGCATATAACAATCATTAACAACCATACCTGCACACCCAACATAAGAACATGTATGACGATATACTCTTACTCTGAGGTCTAGTTGCAACTTCACTTTGATGATCTACTTCTCCTGCTCGATCTCACCCAACATATCAGCATCATAACATACCAACAACATCATGATGACACAAATGGAACAATGGCTATCATGATGCATGCCTGACCTACCATGTATGCATAACAACATATAGACATTGACATGCATAAAAAATGCATATTCAACTGACATGCATTCATGACAAACACATCCCAACATCAACATCATCAACTTTTACATGAAAACACAATTGTAACCATGACCATCACCATGTATACATAAAAAGAACATATAAAACCTACATGCATGCATGACAACAACATTTTGTCCATCCAATCCAAGGGTTGAACCATGATCTAATACCACTTTGCAGTATCAAATATCACACAAAGAGAAAAAAAACCAAACACCACCCAAAGAGAATGAACCTTTCTCTAATACGACCCTGTAACACCCTCCTCCCACACTTACCTAAGCTTACTGATCCACCGCGGTAAATATGTGATGAAGAGTTACTATGATATGATTTAGCCTCCTAGATCACCTTAAGGAAGTGGAATCAACAAAACAAAATCCCAATCGATCTTCCTTAGTGCTACAAGACCCCTAAGGGCTAAACCACCCTTCCAGGTGTCCAAACCCTAAGTTAACTTATATTTTCACTGATCTGGACTCTTAGTCACAGGCACAAACCTGCATCCATGCAACTATAGGCCTCCAATCGCATGCATAGCCACTACAAGGGTAAGATTGCAATATTTTTCATCGAGTTTTGTGCTTGAGACTGTGAAATTTGTGCCACCTTTTCAGTGCTAGACTCCAAGTCACTCCCCATAACTTGATGAGACTTTCCAAAACAAAAAATTACACAAATACAAAGCTTATAACACAAAACTTGATCAAGGACTTGACCTAACCAAGCCTAGCCATGATAGACATTCTATCAAACACATCATGAACATGTAATCTAGAGGTCATAGAAACACATCTGAGCACAAGGACTTCATACTTATATGATAATATTCAATAAGGATCGATTCCCTCTCATCGTAGATAAATTACCATCTATTGGATCATACATTTATTTTTCATTCATTTACCAAACAAAACATAATGAGAGCCATGACTATGATATGTCATAAAACCAAGCTTATAACTAGCATAACAATGATGATAGAATAAACATTAAGATCACATAATAAAAATCACATTTACACATAATACACAATAGGAAAAGATCTCTTATTAACATATGCAAAAGTAGCCAATCCAGGGACTTCCACATACCACCCGACCATAGATTTGGCTGAACCAAATCTTTCTTTCAACTAATCACCTCGATGCCATATTCCAAGCGCAAATGCGGGACTCACAACAAAACCAATCATGGCTTCCTTAGGCTTTACCGTGCATCCCACTAGGGGGTTCCTAGGCCCATTCAGTAAACAAACATTACAGGCTTTGTCGCACTCCCACCATATACAGGTTAAGGGATCACTAGGCCCTAAAAAATCATGGATTCCTTCAGGTCTCTCCATCTAAACCATGAGGAATTTTTCCATCTCTGCTCTCTAGGCTTTACCATGTATCCCACAATAACCAATCAAGAGATTCCTAGGCCTAATGAGAGAATACACCTATAGGATTTACCATGTATTCTGCCATTACCAATCAATGGATTCCTAAGCCTAACAAGTGAACTCACCTCTAGCCTTTATCGTGTATCCCACCATCCATCGGTCAAGGATTCCTAGACCCAATGAGGTATACACAATCAAAATTTATCATTTATCACACTATTACTAGTCAAGGGATTCCTAGGCCTTTTGTTCTTCCCTTGAGGCCACCCCTCTCAATTTTGAAACCATTTGAAAATCCAGTTCAACCAAGTAAGAGAACCCCATCACACCATGGCTATTCAGAAGTGGCAAGGCAAGGCAAAAAACCACTGTCGCATTTGGAAAAACCCATGCCAGTGACAGCAAGGGAACCAAATACCCACATGCATATACCATGCATGCCAAAACCAACAATGAAAATCATACATGCAACTTTATACCTGCAAGTAATCTCGATGTAGCTGCTTGATCCAACTCTTTCTTGCTTGATTGTCGCTTCCCTTTTCCTTCCTTTTCTTTCCTTGCTCTAATGCTAGAGTGCTACAAGAATACTCTAAGTGTCCAAGAGTATGAGAGAGAGAAGAGAGAGAGATCCAAAACTGAACAAACAAAATCTAACACTGAAAAAAGTTTATGAATTGATCCTCGAAAGCCATTTTATCAATGAGGCCTCTAATTTCTTCATTTTCCATTATTTTCCTTCATTTTTCTCCTCACATGCAACTTCTAACCTTTCACCTCAATTTTCTCCTAATTTCCCTTATTTTCATAAATGAAATGCCAATTAATGTCTCTTTCCTTTCCAAAGCCTTTGCAATTTCCTTTGCCAATTTCCTATAGCCATAATAAACCAAATGAACACCCACATTAGGATGTTTTGCCCAACATTTAGCTTGGAATACATGTCCCATGACCATGGTCTTATTTTTCCTTTATTAATTTTATTACATGGATTTTTTAACTCGGGTTGTTACAAACATCACATAATATATTGAGTTCACTTAGAGACTCATTGAGTAGTTGACAGGAAGGACCTAGTGCTTCATTTTAGATAGTTGGCACAACTCAAGAAGATAGACAACATGGAAGCTTACATTTTAGAGTTTCATAGACTAGAAGTTATGGTCAGAGATATCTCAGAGGCCATATTGGTGACGTTATTTGTAGATGAGTTGTCAAAGCCCCTACGTGGATTGGTAAAAGGCTTTGAACCTGTTAGTGTCAGTATTTCCAGCCTTCCTCCAGTGATCAAATATGCTCTTACAAAGTGGTCTCAGAGTGTCCAGGTCAAATTTTGTCATTTCAAAGAGTTTTCAAGCAAAATTTGGTCACTAGGCATTAGGTCTAGGGTTTGCTTTCACTCCTTCTAAAGTTGTCCAAATGTCGGTCCATGTCATCATTCTTCTGAGTCTATCATCATTCATAGGGTTTTCATTATCATGTCAGTGTCTAATGAGTCATTTTACACCTTGTTCATGCTTCAGTTGCGCCTAGGCAAGGTCATTTCCCTCTCCTAGGGTTTTGAAAGCTAATTTCTCTTGGATGGTCAAATCATTAGCAAAACTTGTATCCAGATGTTCATACACCTTCCCCTATCTTTCATGTACCTTATCTAACACTTCCCATCACTGAGATTCCCCAAATTCCTCATTTTTCCACAAACCCTAGTTTCTTGCCACAACTTGGCAATTTTCTAGGTTGGGCCTGTGTTGTGCCCTTTTGGACCCCTTCCCCTCACTCAATATCTGAGATTCCACTTTCCCCTACTTCCTAACATCCCTCCCTACTCCCCAAAATTTCCCCAAGAATTTACAAGCCCCTCATCCCCTTCATTTCGCTTCAATTCCACAAAATTCCTTGTTTCACACATCGGGATAAGTTTCACTCAAAAGATGTTTCAGAGAAATAAAAGATAAATTTTGGAAAACTGAGAGAGGTTTCTGTCTATAACATGCCAAAGAATAAAAACCTCCCTCACTTTTTACACAGGTGTCATGGTTTTAGAGAAATGTCAAAAATACAATCACCTCGGGAGAATTGATGCACCTCTGAAGTGACCTTGGGAAAATCAGGTTTTCTCCTAGCTTGGTTGGCCAAATAAATTTCTTGGTGAGTCAAAGGATAACTAGACAAAAATATATTTCCAATGAGCTATCATGAGCTCAATTTGGAGTTGAGGAAGGCATTCAAAAGTTGACTGCAACAGCACTCTGCCTTGAGGCAGCCTCATTTGGCACATTTTGACCAGTCTTGGAAGATTTGATTTTTGACAAGGAAAATGAACTCCAAATTGAAAAATTCTGGTTGGGTTGGAAATTAAACTCAAATAAATCTCCAACGAGCTATCCTGCGCCTGATTTTGACACCGGAAAGGCCTCCAAAAGCCTCCTGCAAAATGCACTATGTAGCTGGGTGCGCGCGACACATCAGGTTGGGCGCGACGCACCAGTGGCGCGCTACGCATCAGGCGACAAATTTCAGTGTTATTTTACACGGGTGAGGCGCATTAGGAGTGCGCGGTGCGTTGGGTGAGGCACGCGGTGCATTGAAGTTTATGCCCAGACTTTGCTCGAAACACACTCAAACACCTCTTCTCACGCATCAAATCACAGGTAGGCTTTATATCCACGGCTCATTCTTGGTTTTGAAAGGTTTAGGTAAAGAAATTATGCTATATTTTCCATGAAAAACCAAGTGTAAAAACCCTCCTTTTCCATTAGTTTGCTGTGAGGATCTAAATGCCAAGATTGTTGTAGGGTTTTCAAACATAAATGTTGCCAAGGTTTTCCCATTTCCTGTGTTTCCCACCCCCTATATTCACCAATATTTTCCCCAATAATTCCTCTTAAAACCCTACATTATCCTCCCTCAAATCCTAACCCCTCCCTTGTACTACAAACATGTTTTCCCTACCCTACCTCATCCTAAACCCTAAAACTTCAAAATTTCCATGCCCCTTCCCTTCTCTAAATTCCTTGTTTTATTTCCATTGTCCCCATTTCCCTAATGTTTCCCCTTTCCTAACAATTCCCTTGTATATTTGTGTCCCCTTGGTCACGGTATTTTGAGAAAAAGAAAAATTCTACAGTCAATTTTGCACACAGTTGTATATCAGGGCATTACTTGGGAAGATTTCATCTCCCGTGATTACTTTGCACCATTACAGCCACCTCCCGAGATAGTTCATGATGAGGGAGGACCTTCACACCAGCCAGACATTCCCGAGACTGAGCATATAAGTGCTCCTCCATATGTGACATATCAGCGAGGTCACAGGGCATTATTTGCATCTACACGACGAGTACTACCTCCACCCGGGGTGGAAGGGGTCTCGTTGACTTCATCGGAACAGTGAGTGTTATCTCCACCTCGTGTGGAAGGGGCCTCGCTTTCGACAGCAGCACCGCAGGTACAGGATAAGCGCAAGAAGCCCAAGCATGAGGAGAGGCCTTCAGGTGAGCCATCCAGTTTTGTTACTATTCATGATGAGACAGCTTCAGAATCAGAGAAGACCCAATATATCAGGTATCTAGAGCAACGGAATAAATAGCTTGAGGACCAACACATGATCATAGAGCTATAGAACATCCGTGAGAATCGCCAAGCTGCCCAACATAGAGAAATTGAGTTCACCTCTCTATAGCAATAGGTTAATGAGGATCGAGAGGCTAATCTCGAGAGGGTCAACATCTACTTGGAGGAACGGCTGAAAAGGTCCGATAGAGACCATGCATTATTGAAACACATGGTTATGCATTACACGGTCCGGAACCTGGTTTGCAAGGCGCGAATTAGGAGTCTTAAGGCAAAATTGAGGAAAATGGTCAAGAAGCAAAAACAACAAAAGGAGCTTGATCGTCTTCGGATTTTGGCCAAAGCCTCTTTGACTAAGCATAGTACTTGATTGGGGACCCCCAGCCCAAATTTCAACAAGTTTGGGGAAAATTTTGTCAATTTTGAAATTTTTGTGTAAAAAACAGGTTTTCTGGCTCAACGCGTAGCGCGCTGCGCGCTACCCATAAGATTGGGAGGTCCAAATCACAAATGGTTTGAATTTTTGGATTTTTCATGATGAAATACACCTGCTCAGCTACTTCCAAGGCATTTCATCAAGGTTTGGGTCTCCAAAAGGTCAAAAAAATGCAAAAAATGACCTCACTGCCCCTTTTTGGACACACAGGTAGCAGCCTTGGGAGAATGCACTTTTGGAGGGGCAAATGGACATCAAATTGGAAAATTCCACTTGAGTTGGAACGTAGACATCTAGGGCTTTCCAACAAGCCAACCTGAGCTCAATTTGGATGCCGGAAAGTGCCCCAAAAGTAGGTGGAAAGGCGCGCTACGCATAGGGCTCAGGCGCGCTACGCATCAGGATTTTTTGCAAAGTTTTCATCTTCAGCTTAGGAAACGAAGCCAGTTTGACCAGTTTTGACTTGTGATGGGATTTTTCACCCTCCTTGATGTAATTAATGGAACTTTATGTTGACTTGACATTTATTTACTTATTCTAGATGATTCATTCATAAAATAGCAAAAATTTAATGAATGAATTGGTTTCCTAGCTTATAGAGGCAAGTTGTTTTGACCGCCTAGATTGTAGTGCTTTGTTTAGAATTGGTTGAAACACCTCCTAGGATGATGAGCTCGACCCCTAGAGGCAAGGGAATGTGTTAGATTGCCTATATTATGTATTTTCCTAGTCATTTTCAGGGTTGGACTCTTGGGAATAGCTTGATACACTATTGTACATATTTTATCTGCAATTTTGGCAAAGGATAGACCAGGGTTTTGCAGCACTATTTGGAATTCATGTGGCTTTATGCCTTTATGGTGTGTTTCTCTCAGTACTTGTAAGTTGTGTATGTGTACCACTTTCCTTATTTAATCTTCTGCAATTAAACAAATGAAGTGTTAAGGTAGAATCCATAAATTTGCTATGCTCTGCCTTTAAGTTTGTTTAATTTTCCATGTTTTCTTCAGTTTAAGGAGAATCCTTGAGACTTCCTTGCTCTCCTTAGCTCCTCACCTATCAGGTCTATTCATTCAATCACTTTAAAGGCATCAAAACAATTGCCTATCTTGCCCCAAGTAGACCTCTGCAAAAGCTGTGCCTCATCCCCGCACCCAAAATTGCCTTTCCCTTGAATTCAACAAAACTTCAAAAAATAAATTCCATAGTCCTTGTACTTCATACCTAGCCTAAAATTAGTCATCAATTCAGTCATCTCGAGCCTCTTTGATTACCTTTTGCCGAGATTGACCGGAGAGAGCCCTCTCCTGTCCTCGTAGGGCTAGCTACGAGGCTGAGCGTGGTTTGATGTGGCCTCGAGTTTTTCCTTCCTCAGCCTGAGGAAAATTTGAATGCTAACAGAACCCACTACTCTTCATGCAACAATTAACAAGACCGGGGATATGCAATATTCAGCTTCTAAAAACAAAATCACTCCTCAACCCTCTTTCCCTCAAAAGAGTAAAGAGGTCAAGCCCTTTTAGAAAGAGTGGATCGGGAAACCAAATATGGACTAGGAGACCTTAAAGGAGTTAAGGAAGAAGAAGCTTTGTTTCAGTTTTCAAGAGCCTTGGGCACCAGGGAATTGATGTGCGGGTAATGAAAAAGTAGGAAAGACTCACTATATTGAGGTGTACTTTAAGAGTGATAGTGATGATGGAGACGAGGACCTAGTGCAGGGACATGTATAGGGATAAATACACTAGACAATTGGAGGTGAAACTTCACATGTAGAGGGAAAATCCCCTATCATTTCATCTATGTCAATATTCCTTAAGTATCATATTGATGAAGAGTAGAGCTTCCCACAATTATATATATGTGGTCATGATAGAGTGAAGAGGGATTCCTACTGAGGAGATTGATGGTTTTGTGGTTGCCGTACTTGGTCACCATCATATGGGTTGTATTAGGTACATCCCCAAGCTGCAGTTGATTTTGAGGAACTACATAGTGACGAAAGACTTCTTCATGGTATATGTGTCAGACACCAATGTGGCCTTAGGATGCCAGTGGCTTTACTATATCAGGAAGTATACTACGGATCAACAAAATATGGAGATGGAATTTACAGACCAACCACAAAGCAAGAGGGTGGTTTTGAGAGTCGTGTAAGTACTCGTCGAGGTTAGTCTCATTCAATCGCATGGAAGGAATATTGAGGCAAGGTGATGTTGAATGGGAGGTTGAGTGCCTTATCATAGATAATAGAAAACCATACCATCCATGACAACATTTTGATGACATTCAGGTATTGATTTATAAACACCATAATTTTTTTCTAACATTCTTCCAAGTAGATCACCAGACAAAGTTTTTGAGCAAGTTATAAAATTGGAGTGTTTGTAGGCAGTCATTACCATCCCCTATAGAAATCCCAAGATTTACAAAGATGAAATTGAGAAGTTCATTAAGGATTTATTAAGGTTGGGTCACATTCGGCATAGCTCCAGTCCCTTTGCCTCTTCAGTAGTCATGGCTAAGAAGAAGGACGGTACCTTGCGGATGTGTATTGATTACCGAGATCTTAACAAGAGAACAATAAAAAATGGGTATCGTATCCCTATAATCGACGAGTTGATGGATTATAGAAGGGGAGCCAAATATTTTTCGAATACCTTTGCTCATGTTACCATTAGATTCGAGTTCAAGAGTAGGACATACTAAAGACATCTTTCAAGTGTCACTATGGGCATTATGAGTTCTTGGCTATCCCATTTTGCCTAACCAATACCCCTACAAATTTCCAGTCATGCATGAACCATGTATTTAATAAAATGTTACAAGAGCTACTAGAACTTGCTGGTTTTCTTGATGGTTTTCTTTGATGATATATTGATCTACAGTAAGACGTGGGAAGACCATCTTATGCATTTGGATGAGGTTTTGGGAATTTTTTAGGAACAAGAGCTACCAGAAAAGGAGTTTAGGTGTGATTTTTTCATGAAAAAAATTCTCTACCTAGGGCATGTGATTGGGCGTAATGGGGTTTAGATCCAATAGGATAAAATTTGGGCAATCATTGTGCGGCCCACCCCAAAGAACGTAACAAAACGGAAGATTTTCCTTGGCGTTTGCACCTATTATTGAGAGTTTTTTTAAGGGGTTCTCATAATTAATAACACCTTTGACATACCTTGCGAAGAAGGGAGCCTTCAACTAGTTAGAGAAAGCACAAGATCCATTCAAGAAGATGAAGGAGGTAATGAGTACATGCCATGATCTTGCACTACCAGATTTTACACAGTCATTTGTGTTGGAGTGTGACGCTTCAAGGATGAGTATATGAGCATTTATCATGTATAATCATCACCCCATAGTGTTTGAAAGCCACAAACCTAGAGATTATGAGAGACTTTATTCGATCTATAACAAATAGATGTTAGCCATCATGTATGCATTGGCCAAATTGAGGCAATATCTACTGGGGAATAAGTTCAAATTAAAGACATATTATAATAGCCTAAGCTTCATCATGGAACAAAAGGAATTGAGTGAGAGGCAACAAAAGTGGATCAGTAAATTTTAGGCCTATGACTTTGAGATAGAATACGTTAAAGGAAAAAATAGTATGTTGGTTAATTCTCTTTTGGGGACGCCACCCACTCTCTCACTCATAGAGATGGTAGATGATTTGAAGTCGTTTCTACTTGTGGAATGCTTGAAGAGTACATTTTCCTGTGAAATTATGGAGGGGTTGATTCATGATGACGGTACCAGGTTGTGTATAATATTATTTACTAGAAAAATCGGATCTATCTGGTGCCAAAATCATAGCTTAAGGAGAAAATTATGCAATTAGCTCACAACTCACCGTTAGCGGGGCACCTGAGGTATGTAAATACCTACAGGAAAATTAGGGAAAGGTTCACTTGGAAGGGAATCAAGATGGATGTGTTGATGTTCATGAAGGAATGCAACACTTTCTAGTAGATAAAAGAGAAACACACTCATCCATTGGGTTTACTACAACCACTCCCTATCCCATAGAAAAAGTGGGAGAGGATTTCCATGGATTATATCAATGGGCTACCTCAAGTGCAGGGAAAATATTTTTATATGTTGTAGTAAACCAACTCACAAAATTTCCTCATTTCTTTTCCATACCATCAAAATACTCAGCAGCTTAGGTGGTTGAGTTGTTCTTCAAGGAGGTCTTCAAATTACATGGGTTGTCGAAGACTATCATCAGTGATAGGGATAGTAAGTTCATGTGCATATTTTGGCAAGAGTTATCCAGACTTGTCGAGACTGAGCTGATACTAAAAAATAACTACCACCCACAGACTGATGAACAGATCGAGCTAGTCAATAAATGGTTAGACGACTATCTTTGGAATTATGTAACCGGACGGAAAAAGGCAAGGGTAAAGTGGTTGCACCTTAGGGAGCATTGCTATAATGCCACTTTCCACATGTCTGTCAGCATGACACCCTTCAAATAATTATATGTATAAGACACCCCCAACATTTTCCAATAGAATCTTTGGGGATAGTCAAGCACCTCTAGCCAAGCACTGGATTTAAAAAAGTCAAAATATATTAAAGATCCTTAAGGACAATTTGCAGATGCCTCAGAATCAACCATTAGAGGAAATTTCAACGTAAAAGTGTCCATGAACTTTTCACGTAATTTCCATGTCATAATATGTAAACTAATCAAAATCCTTTAAATTTAAAAAGAGGTACATGTCCTAAATAATTTTAAATTGTTTAATTTGGGTATCCATGAAATATTTTATTATTAATTTGTGTATCGATGAAATATCTTATGATTAATTTGGATATTTATGAAATATGTTATTAATGTTATTTACCTACATTACCCATATGAATTAGAATATCGAAAAAAATAGTAATGCAATGTAAATATTGATATTAGTGAAATAATTTAAATTAAAAATGTGGGCCCATTTGACATTAATAACCATGCTCCAAAAAACCACCAAAAAATAGTCAAATATAAAATATATTTAAATATAAAGTAGTTAAATATAGTTAAATATAAAACAGTTAAATAGTACAAAATAGTTAAAAAACGTATTCTAAAAAGGACAAATTACCATATTCTAGCCAAAAATATAGAATATATAGTTAAATATAGTTAATTAAAAAATAATTAAATAGTTAAAAAATGTATTCCAGAAAAGGCAAATTATCAGATTCTAGCAAAAATATATATTATGGGAAAAATTGTGGCTTTAGTAGACAATGGCATTAAAAAATCACCAAAAAAAGTAGTTAAATATAAAATATATAAACACTTAAATATAAAATTTAAATATAGACCATTAAATTTAAATATAAAATATATATAGACAGTGATTTTAATAAAAGTGTCATATAGTGAGAGATTTCGATAAAAGTAAAAAAATTAGAAATAATATATTAAAAAAAAAATATTAAATCTCATGCTAATAAATAATGTGGAACATGGATAAAAGAAAAGTAATATTAAAATTTTGTCTACATGGCATTTTTTTATTAATTTCTTGATTTTTCCTTAGGGAAAAAAATTCCTCTAATGAGTTTTTTTATGTAGGCAGAAATAGAGTAGAGCACACCTTTGAAGTGGGACATAAGTATACCTCTATCTTCAGCCCCACAAGAGGTCATTACTCAAAACAAAGGGGGTCGAAAAGTTGAAACCCATGTTCCACAGGCCATACACAATCGTGAGATGAATAGGAGAATTAGCCTATGAGCTTGAGATTCCTAAAGGATGTAAGATTCACAACGTATTTCATGTCTCATGCTTTAAAAAGGCCTTGGGACAACATGTTTTCACTTCCACAGAGCTTCCACCATTGGACAAGAAGGGAAACTTGATCTTGTTTCTAGAAAATATCCTAGAGACAAGGGAGAGGAAGATGCAAAGTAGGATAGTGAAGGAGTACCTACTAAAATGGAAGGACTTAGTCATGGAAGATGGCACGTAGGAAGGTGAGCAGATACTTCAATATCCTAAATTAAAATATCTTGAGGATAAGAAATCTTGGGCGAGGAGTAACGTCCCTGACCACTTAATCATATGATGGATTCTGCTAACCTAACATGGTTCCTGTAGGATAATGCAGGAAAATTTAATAAGGGGACTTGATTCGCCTAGGGAAACGTTATAAAAGTATAAGGGGTGAAAGGGGAACATTTTCTAGGCAAGTGAAAGTCAATTTAATTTTATCAAGTGAAAAAATTATACATTTTTTTTTATAAAAGTTAAAGGGTAAAATGGTGGCAAAAGTGGCCACAAGCTTATAAAAGAGAAAAATTGAGGAGACTCTCTTCATTCTTGCATTTGGATTCTGAGAAAAGGATATCTTGGAGATTTTTATAGATTAAGGTTAGGGTTTGAGAAACCATACCTGTTATAGCTAGCTTTGGTGTTGAAACTAGACACCCTAGTTGGTCCAAAGAGTGAAATCACTTAGATTTCACCACTGTGCTTTCATGGAGAAAAATATTTGCAGGAGATATTGATCCAGAAGAGTTTTTATCAGTTGATTTATTTCTGATGTGGGTTTTATATTCCTCTCTTACACAGTGTCCACGGTAGAAAATAACAACGATAATGTCACTGTAAATATCATTTCTGAAAAGTTTCAATGGACAACTACATTGTCCAATGCCAATTCATACACGGGAAACAAACCCACTTTTTACGTACGATAATAAGGACTCTTTAAATCCGAAAGCATACACTTTATTGTTAGGGCTGCAAGATTTGAGTCACCCACAGCTAGTGTTTGCCATGCATGAAATCAATGTAATTATATGCCTAAATTCGTCCATATTCTTACACTCAACTCTAAACGTACTAATCGTGGCAACACCAATATTCTTACGCTCTAGTTGATTTCCGTATTCAACTACTAAAAATTGATTTCCTCTTTGCTATTGTTGAGCTCGGGGAATTTTTTTTGGTCTAGAGTCACTTTAGAGCAACAACTTCTCCTTTTCCTAAGTTTACTTTATATATCTTTCTTGATCCCCCACTATGAATTATGTTCTCTTCCTTCAAGCAATGGAGCATGTCATAACTAATTAAGTTCAGTGTGTGAAAGGATTTCATATTTTAAGACCAAGCTTCTATAATATTCCAAATAGGGATTTTATAAAAGGTGAAATATAACAAGAATTAACAAGGCAATTTCAATAATAATACATGCAATGACAAGCCTTATACAAAATCTTCTTTTGGAAGATGAGGGCATGGTTTTAGGAAATATGATTTGAATTCGTTCCACATAGCACAAATTTTTAAAATAGTTACCATTTCCTACTAGGATAATCAACTACAATGGCACAAGCTTTATGTACTCATTGTTAGAAAAATCAAGCAAGTTGAGCTTTAATGAAGAAAGGTTGTTTAGACTTTCACGATTGAGTTGATTATTGGAGATGCTCAAAGAATTGAGTACTTATATGGATCCCAATGATTTGGGAATAGGAGCATTCATTTAATTTCTAGTAATGTTTATTTCAATGAGAGCCATGAAAAGCCCTACTGTGTGAGGTATTGGAATAGAGAGCATGTTATGTTATAAGAGCAAATTGTTCAACAGGATCAAGCTCCCAATTCTATCAAAAAAATTATTGGAAGCAATTATTACTTGCATCTGCTCTTCCCAAGAGCAATGCCTGTCTAATTATTGGAGGCAAGCTCCATAAGAATAAGTTGTTTTGGATGAGGTGTCCAGGTATTTTTTTTGCCTTGATGATTCCCTCTCCCATTTCCCCCTCAAAACTATTGAAAATAAAATCAATTATGGTGGCATGGGGTACTCCCTAAATAATAGATGGCACCAAACTTGTCAAATTGTTATTTCTTAAAAGAAAATCTAGATTGAAAAATCCCCTTATGATTTGGGAACCTCGCCAAAAAAGAATTTTGTAGAGAAGAAAAGAAAAACAATTTATCCCTTTTACAAATATAATGGGGTAACATATTATGGAGACATTATTTAATACATCAATGACACTAAAATAAAACAAATTACCTAGGCTTTAAGGTAATGGGCCGGTGACAATCATTACTATACAAAGATAAATCTGCTTAACACTAAAATATGCCAAACTCCTTAATTACTTTGACCTGAAATTTTGTTTTCATAGAGGTGAAGAGATACGAAGTTGTCCAAGCTTGCAATCTTATAGAGTATCCCATTCAACAGTATCCCATTCAACAAGTCCTTAGAGACATCAAAATACCTCAAGGATGTAATGTTTTTGGAGCATAAGTGTACCAAAAAACACCCCCTTAGCAGTGGATTGTTACATGCAAAGGATCACATTCAAATTTGGTGTTGTCAGTGGACAAACTTAAATAAACACAACATTGTAAATAATGGATACAATGCATACAAAAACATAAACTTAAACAAAGAGGTGCATGAACATAAAAAAGGTCAAATGGAGCAAACACGTCAATAATATGTGGAAAATATTCCTTTATTAAATGCTGGGGGTAGAATTTGAATACAATCAGAATACTAGAACACTTGAAGAGAATTCCTTGAGCTAGGGAGCTCAATAATCTTCAACAACGATGTTTCTTTTCCTCAATCTATTTGCAAGTTTCTCCCCTCTCTCAAAGAATTGTGAAGACTCTCCAAAGGGTGGATTGTTCTTCACTCACTAAGATGTTGGGTTGCTTAGAAGCAATTTGGCCAACATGCTAGTGCTCTTCACTTCCTTGGTTCAACAATGAAATGGTGGTTTTATTACAAGCAATTTGGCCAGCATAATAATGTCTCCTCTTTTTGCTCTCCCATGGCCTGTTTATATATATTTTTTTGAATCCCTCTTCCCTCTCTTGGTACATGTATGATAAAGACACATGAGTAGGACAAGAGGATTCCATTGAGGGTTGCACTTCTCTAAGGCGACTCGAATTTGGCTATACTAGGCCGACCTCATATCAAGAAATCGGCTCCAAGTGTGTGGAGTGATCCCAGCCTGCTAAGTCACCTTTTCTGCAACTACGCGAATTTTTTGATGATATGTCATGCACACACGTTTATCGAAGAAAATATATGCACAACCTTAATTGATTTCCTTTATAGACTTTGGACCTTAGGAGAACCTTTGATTTTTGAATCTTTGTAATGTATTTGTCTGGAAAGCTCTCCACCAGTGTATTCTGCTGGACACTTCTAATGTCTTCTAGATTGTACTAGTAGGTGTACAATTTTTTGTTGTTAATAGTTTCCCCCTGATGTATGAGGTTAGGAGAAGACGTATAGCTGAAATACATCATGTTTTCACTTTCTTTGGAGAGTTTGATTATCCTTTTGAGAGAGAGGATAGCTTATTTTGGAGATGAGCAGAGAAAAATCCTTGACTCAGTATAAATGATACCCATGCTCTAGTGCAAAAAAGTTCAATAATGGTGTGTTCTATATGAGGCGAGTATGTCCCATGCTAGTTATGATGGCTAATCAAAATTGATTACAATTGGACAACAATTGATTTGTGTCCAATCAACTTTTTGGTTGTTGACCTGTTGATAGCTGATGATGATCATTGTTGACGCCCTTAGGGGCGCTTTCTGGTCAAATAGGTGAAATCTTCTTTTCCTATGCATATCTTGGTGAAGCACTTTGGATGGGTGCTATGGTATGCACATATATTTGGTAGTAGGTACCTCCCCCACCTCATAATATAAGCACTATCAAATGAGGTGCTTAGTGAAGCGGGGGTCTTCGACTATGTGAATGGGCTGCAATAGTAACTAAGTAGAACACCACCTTGACATGAAATTTTTGCATTGATGTTGAATGTCAAGGGAACCGATGACATCACTAGGAAATAATGGTTCCCAATGTTCCACCTGACGATATCCCTATTAAGGGAGGGAGTATCCAAGGTACTACCTCTTTCTTGGAATACATTTGTTGAAGTCAACAGGAAAGGGGCGTCATCCGGCCACATGGTGAGTTGGGAAATAGATATGAACAGATTGTAATAACTTGGGTTGGATAGTCATGATAGCAAGTGTTATCAATATTGGAGGATATGGATAACTCTTCTGAGGTCAGAGCCTGAGATGTAAATGGCGGCGATCAAAACATGCTTTCTAATGATCCTAGAGTCGGTAGGATTTTCCAAGATAGGTGTAGGTTATTTTTTATGTACGTGACAAATGGGGTGGTTTGCTGATGAGATGTAACCCAAGGTGATTAGAGACTATAGACAGGCGAGGAACCTGGATTGTAAAAATCAAATATGGATGGGAGAATTTTTTTTTTTTTTTGAAAAAATATTTGTAAACTTGCCAAAACAATACGGTTTGGTTTGGATGTACAACCATGGAGACAGGTGCCCCATGATGATAGTGACCTGTGAGAAGGTATAATGTATCTATTAAGGGTGGGGGCCCCATTGGCTGGTCTCCACATTCGGTGGGTGGGTGAGGTGCTACAAATGGGCTATGTGATGCGAATGAACGATAGACCAAATGTAGGACACAGATGTGCATCCGTTAGTATTTATATGGGGGGGCCCGAGAGGACAGGGTAAATGCATAAATGAATGTAGCATAATGAGGCAAAAATTTCAGATATGTATGTGAGATGGATCCCGAGACAAAATGAGTGGTTATAGCTCCTTTGTGTGAAGAAGGATCGACAATGATGAAGGGAGCCATGGGGAGGTTTTCTATCAACCGTCATGAATGCTTATCATGTACAAGTGTGAGATGGTGAGAAACATGGTCGAGATGTTGGACCTTATGGTTTATTTTGGAGAAATGATATCAGGATATGCAAATCTTTTTAGGGGGAAGCCTATCATGTTGAATGGAGAATGATACCTTCTCTTTTTTCGCTTATCGAGGTGCTCGTTGACGCTAACCATGTGTGATATTCCTGTAATGGATACAACCAAAACCAAAAGTGAAAGAATCATTCAAGACATAAATATGTAATGAATGTTATGGAATTAGAGAGTTGGAGAAGTACTTGACATGTACGGTAGGTCTAAAAAATTATTTTTGGTGTTTTCAGGAATGAAGGGTTCCATGTTGAAGATGTTGTGAGCATTGATCCTCATGTCTCTTTCAGTTTGGTCAATGGAGATCCCATGTTTCTGAAATGTTCCCCCAAATATGGAAAATAGGGCGATAGATAGGGTTGTGTGGCCCAAATATCAATCATTTGCATTGTTGAGTTGTGGAGGTTAGAGAGATTTCCTGCAGCATTTCTTGTCATTACGGTCAGCCTATATACCCAAGATTCGTGTCATCAGAGATAGCTAAGAGCTTGAGCCAATACCTTTATAATTTTCATTTTGATAGATTAGGTAAGCCATACAAGGGTCTCCCTTACAGTTTTTTAAAGTCTATTTTTTAGGACCGCGCGGGTGGCTCTACTTGAGCCGCATAGTCTTCATGCATAACTGGATTTATGCGCGAAGATCCCACATATAAGAATACTCAGACACACACTATGCATGTCTGAGTTAAGGGATTGCATGACAAGACTTGTCAGGGGTTCGTTGTGTCTTTCCAAAATGAATGCTCATCGGGCGTGCACCTGTATGGGATACAGGTGTAGGCACCATGCGTTGTTCTGAAGAATAGGCACATTATGGGGAAAGTGGGTTTTTGTCCCCATTTTGATTTTTTAAGGACCTAAAGGGTTCTCCTTTATGACTTGTGGCATCCTTGGTGGTAGGACGGTCTAGAGAGAGCAAGATTGGACTCTTCTCCAGAATTTTGTGATGCAGGATGCTGATATGAGGCAGCATATCATGCATTGAGAGTTACTAAAATTTCTTCATAACCCATTGATGAGGTCACAGGATAGGTTCCTGTGATATTTGGTTAGTTTTTGGATGTAGATCGCCAATTGATGGTGATCTGTCATACAAACCTCTTGATCCTGGAAGAGGTTGATATCTATTTTTTTACTAGTTTGATGCCACAAGGGGAGATACTTCATTATCCCCTTCCAGGAGGTGATGCTGGCATGAGGGTTTGGGCTGAGAAGCATTACACCAGATCTTATTTCAGATGGTCGCGTGAAGATCGCAAGAGTGGAGGATCTAGCCAAGCGAGCAACGCTGGCTACGATTGTTAGACTTGTGGGGTCAACATCCCCCAACAAGTGCTCAGGGTCACATATCTCAATTTTGCAGTGACTTCATGTGGGGGCATTTTTTTACTAGGCCCGACTAGTGCGGCAGGGGATAGTGTCACAACTTACCCAGGTTCAACGATTGTCACTGAAGAGTTTTGGTTACAGGAGTGTGCTTTGTAGCATACTCTATGAGAGGGTGGTGATGCTTCGCCCTATACTTGCAGTACCAGCGGGGCCTCCTTGGGAGCCTCGCATGCGTCATTGGGGACGGGTGATGCCTCGGGAGGGCGGAGGAGAGGTGGGTTAGTATTAGGTCGACGTGGTACAAAATTGGTTCAAGTTGAACCCCCAGATGATATTAGACTACCCGTACAATGGGGTTGACTTCCAGGGAGATTTGGAGACAGGGCTCCCTCCAGCTGCTGCGTGGGGGTGATTGTGTATATGATTGTTATTTTTGAATTTGTATACATATGTGTTTTTACATGTATTTATTTTTTACGACGATATTGATATTATGCTTTGTTTACTTGTAGATGCAGGGCCGCAAGGACATCCACTGGCCTTCTTGGTTGGCCATGACCCGAGACACATGGGAGTTGGGGGTGACGCACCTATTCTTGAGAGACCTCGGGTATCAAGGCCACCAATTTCTCCTTGAGAGTGACCAGGACAGCGACGTCAAATGGAGATTGTTGGGCCCTCCGGAGACGGGGCTATGGTTACAGATAATCTGGTCGCACCATATGAGGAGGCTGAGGCACAACGAGATGCTGCAGAGGCGGAGTTACAACAATACAATGACTCCTGGAGATGAGTGGAGACCTTGATTGGAGGTGTGCCCCTTGAGGGATGGGCTCACCTTCTAGAGGTTGTGGTTGAGACGACGATGTCCCAGGAGTGGGAGCATCAGACGACTTTGTGATGTATTGCTATGGTAGTGGCTACAGCTGGTCCCATTTTGGCTCCTGATGCATAGATGGCGCCACCAGGGCCTTAGGGAGGTTGGTTATGTACTTTTATTTTGGGTTGAGATGATGTATGTACCAGGCCAAGCACGTATTTATGAGGATGCTCCCCTATAATTTTTTTATGACTTATCATTCCTGGTCTTGGGCCAATTATTTTTGTACCTATATATATTTTTCGATGTATATACAAGGAATTTTTTTGGCAACTCTCATGATGTGATATGTGTGTCCATACTTCTTGGTGTATTTATACGTTTTTTTTTATAGAAGTATATTGTGTTTGTTGTTTTTACATATCTTGGTGGTTATATATGTGTCATGCATCCCAGTCTAGGATTTGATTTGCGATGCGATCAACTATATGATTTTGATCTTTGGGTATATGTGTAAATGTGATTTGATTAAAATGTCTAACTAACCTTTGTGCATGCAAATACTTGTGAAAAAGGCATGAATCACGGACTTGTAACATCCTATTTAATTGTGACACTACGAGTTTGGAATCAAGGAATACATGCAAGAGACAGATGCCTAGGTGGTGAGCATCTACCAAGAGGCCTATGACGACATCATATTCTAATTGATTGTTGGTGGCTGACCTGATACATAGCCCATTGAATACACAAGCCGCTCGGTCAGGACAGTATATGGCCCATGTTGTGGTAGTGAGATTTTGCGACAATCGAGACGCATCGTCAAGGAACTCGTGGTGATAAGTTGGTAGAAGATCTATCTATTTACATGAGAGGAGAAAGTGACTTTTAGAATACATCTATGATGAGGTCATCATCATAAATAATAAGTCACTGTACATACATGCTTACTCTAACATTTTATGGGTCAATTTTTTTGAGGTTGAGACCATTGACGGGGTTTTTTAGGAAAGTCCCATCGAGCTCTAATAGTATATACGCCCCCTTTCAGAGGCAATGTTTGATGATGTATGGTTCATTCTAAAGGGTTTCAAACTTACTAGGTCCTATTGCTTCTTGGAAAACATCGTAGCGGACGACTAACTCTCCCTTGGTGAATGTCTGAGGGGTGATATTGTAGTCGAATGAGGCTTTGACCCTTTTCTTGTGGGAATCATTGTGTTGAAGGGATTATCACTGATGTTTTTCAATGAGATCTAGTTGGACTAATATTTGTTCTAATGGTTTGGTGTCTTCTAGAAGCTTGATGCCTGAGTGTAGTGTGGGGATTTCACACTCAATAGGAAGTATGGCTTCTATACCATATACAAGTTGGAAGGGTGTGAATCATGTGGATGATTTTACGGTGGTGCGGTATGCCCACAGGGCTGATAACACCATGTGATGCCAGTTATTTCTGTGAGTGTTTACCATACGCTGCATTGTTTTGAGGACTTTGTTGACAACTTCTACTTGCCCGTTAGATTGGGGGTAGTATGGAGATGCAAACTCATGGGAGAAACCAAGGAGTTGGGATAGCTCTTGAAATATTTCATTTTCAAAATGTTTACCGTGATCTGACACCAACTCTTTGGGAACACCGAACTGCATTATGACGTGGTTAAAGAAAAACCGTGAGGTAGTTTCAGTGGTGTTATTATATGTGGCCATTTCTTCTGCCCATTTGATAGAATAGTATATGTCTACTACAATGTACTTGTGGTTTCCAGACGATGGGGGATTACAAGTCATAAAGTCGATTCCCCATTTGTAGAATGGGTCAGCCACTATAACTGGATGTAAGAGGGCAGGTGGCACATGTGCCTTATGAGCATATTTTTGGCATCGCTCACATAATTTGACTACTTGTATACAATCGTGGAAGAGTGTGGGCCAGAAATAGCCAGCACAGAGGATCTTTTAGGTGGTGGCCATCCTGGATAGATGGCCCCTACATGCCCCGCTATGACAATCAGCTCACCTTGTTGGTGATCAAGACATTGGTGTAGGATGGTGTCGACGCCTCATCGATAAAGGACATATCCTAATAGGAGGTAATAAGGGGCTTATTGGCGTATGCATCTTCGATTGTCATGTGTAAGATAATATCTAAACTTTTGAGTTCATAAAAAGAGAAGGATATTTTCGTACCAAGGGTCATCTATGGACACCAAAAATAGATGTTTTTCGGGAAGGGCCTCGTTAACTAGGGATCCCTAGTTATCTATTAGGAGATCTGTGATGAATTTGGCTAATATGAGCACTTTTTTTCTCTTACAGGTAGAAAACTGTGGGTCAAATTCTTGCAAAATCACCACCCATCGGGTGTATTTGTGGTTCATCATGCAACGATTAAGCAGGTATCGTATGGGGTTGATGGCTACTACCACTGTAGTGGTCCTTAGGATGATGTAATTCCAAATTTTTTGTACAGTGTGTACAAGTTCTAGGGTTGTTTTTTCTTCAGGTTCATAGTTCAATGTGGGTCTGATAAATTCTTGCTTACGTAATAAATTACATGCTCATTGTTTGGTCCATCTTGGACTAACACCCCAGCCATGGCTCGTTCTGAAGCAGATAAGTATAAGGTATAATCTTTGTTGCGGTCAGGGGGGCTAATCAATGGTGCTTGGGATAAGGTATCTTTCAAGGTGTCAAATGATTTTTGAGCTTGATCATCCCATTGGAAAGGGATGTCTTGATGAAGGAGACGTAGAAAACCTTGTGCACATGTGGCGTAATCTGGTACAAAACGATGTAAGAAGTTGGCTTTACCTTGTAAGCTTTGTAACTTCTTTAAAGTTTTTGGGGGAGGTACCTCTTTGATGGCCTGGACTTTTAGGGGATCTACTCTGATCCCTTGCTGGGAAACAATGAATCCTAGGAGTCTCCCAGCGTTGACGCAAAACAAGGGATCAGAGCAAGGGATCATTTAGATATGGGAGAATGAGGTGAGCTATGTTGTGGAAGATGTAGTTCATGGTCCACTGGAAAGTGACACCGACATTTAAGACCAAAGGGCATGACTTGGTATACGAATGTCCCCCAAGAGGTAGTGAATGTTGTTTTGTATTGATCTGTATGACGGATCTGAATATGGTTGTACCCCAAAAACACATCCATAAACGATAAGGCCTCATGATTGGTGCAAGCATCGATGACTTGATCGATGAATGGTGTTGGGTAATTAACTTTAGGGCATGATTTGTTTAGGTCACTAAAATCAGTACAAATGTGAATGGTGCCATGTTTTTTCATGATGGGTACAGGGTTGGAAACCCAAGATGTGTAAGAAATTGAGTAGATAAATCCATCTTTTGTGAATATTATTGATTTCTTGCTTAATTGTTGTTGCCTTAGAAGGATGAAACTGGCATTGTTTTTTGCAGACAGGGTGGGCGTATGTCCATGTGTCAATATGATGTTCCACTAGTGTGGTACTAACACTCGGCATCTCTAAGTACTCCCATGCAAAAATATATCTATACTCTTGGAATAGCGATGTGTATGCGACTATTTCTTCGGGGGAGCAAGCTGCCCCAAGGGATATTTCCTCATTTTTGCTAAGATCTTTTGCAATATTCACTTTTATGGTGGGTGAGATATTGGACATGTTCCCTTCCTCAAATGCATTGGGTTCTAGGATGGGGTTTTTGATCCAATCCACTTTTCTTGGTGGAAGAAAGTATTTTGCTTCAATGGCGTAAATGTCGTGGGTTTTCTTGATACTAGGGGCAAATGTTTCTTTGGGTAAGAAGAATGAGTAATGATGCATGGAATCCCAAGGACACTCAGGTTCCATCATGGCCTTGAGAATATATTCATTTGAGTGGAAAACATTATCCAATGTTGACTGGGATTGGGGCTAGTCTTGAGATGTAGACTTGGTTGTGCTAGTGGATGAACACAAATATGACTCGTCGGTTGAAGCTGTAGAACCTAGAGAGGTTGATAAGGTGAAGATTGGATGGTTTTGCATCATCAAAGTTAGTACTATCATTTTGGTAGAATTTGCAGTCTCGACACCAAAAAATGATGAGAAGACTACACAGATCATGGTTCCTAAGGATGAGGACATAAATCGTATATGATGTTGTGTATCGTTAGCATTGGGTGGTGGAAAAATCTCAGTTATAGGTGGTTTCTACCTCTTTCGAGGAAGCTCTCGCTCTCTTGTTTGTGTACGGGGGGCAAGAGAAGCTTCTTCCGTGGGATGTTGGTGTTGAATCCTAAGCTGCCAAAATGTGTTTAACATAGGCATGCTTCATTGGTATGAGTATCAGTAGTACAGATTCCACAAATTCGTCTCATGTTACCAGGTGTTGATGCCTAGTTACCAAATGGAAGATCTGATCTATTTTGGTGGTGTTGAAGGGGGCTCACATAATAAGGGTTAGGCCCTATTGCTGGGAGTCGCTTTTCCTCGAATACACACAGAATGGACCTTGATGCTTCATTCCCGGGGGGCGGTGAATGTCTTGATGGTTGGGTCTCTACTCTGGGAAAATATGGATTCTCTATGATAAATCACTGCATGAATCCTAACATTGGATGAAATCAAGAAAGATGTGGACAATGTCGCACATGATGGTTATTGGTGCAAATTTGGCAAGTGTGACACATGTATCTTGATCTTGTTGGTTGGGTGATGTGAGGAACTGGATACAATCGGTTAAATTCTCGTAACTCGGGGCATTGGTTGATTAAATGTTCTAACACATCACATAGAGCACATGTAAGTGATGGTGAGGTATGTGCCTGATGAGGGCACCTCTAACTATGGGTGGAGGTTGATGGACTAGTCGGATGAGAGGAGCAAGAGGCTTCTTCACTTATGACATAGAAAATATTTTTGGAGCCATCCTTTGTGGAGAGTAATGGGGAACTAGGTTGAGTGAGTGTTACTAACACATCTTTGTATCAAGGCACTTCGAGGCAACTATGGGTATAATTCCCATACTTAACGTAGATGGCACATGCATGATTGGTGTGTAATTCTTTATAATGCATGTGTAAATTCTTCTTCTCGATAGAGGTTAGATGTGTTAGTGTTGGTATCTTCATCCCTCGATCAGTTATCAAATTTCTCTTTTTTGCATGCATATTAGGTGTCCCATCAAATCAGCTGCATTCCATTAATTCATGAATCAACTGATGGTAGTGGTTCATTATCAATTCCCCTCATAGTATCTACCCATTGGCCTATTTTCACATGTTCAGGTCATTTACTGTCATTTTGTTTCATTCCATGTACCAAAATCAGTTTTAGGTCTCACTAGGTCTAGGGTTTGTTTTCACTCCTTCCAAAGTTTTCCAAATGTCGGTCCATGTCACCATTCAGCTGAGTGTACCATCATTCAAAGAGTTATCATCATCATTTTAGGTTCCAATAGGTCATTTTACACCTTGTTCATGCTTCAGTTGTACTTGGGTAAGGCTCATTTCCCTGTCTTAGGGTTTTGAAGGTAATTTCACTTGGATGGTCAAATCATCAAAAACTCTTGCATCCTGATGCTCATACACCTTCCCCTATCCTTAATATACCTTATTAAACACTTCCCATCACTGATATCCCTCAAATTCCTCATTTTCCCACAAAACCTAGTTTCTTGCCACAATTTGACAATTTTCTAGGCTAGCCCTGTGTTTTTCCCTTTTGAACCCCTTCCCCTCACTCAATCTTTTAAATTTCACTTTCCCTTCCTTCCTAGCATCCCTCCATACTTCCCAAAACTTTCTCAAGAATTTAGAAGCCCCTTATGCCCTTCATTTCACTTCATTTTGACAAATCCCCTAGTCCACACATTGGGATAGGTTTTACACAAATGATGTTTCTGAGCAAGAAAAAATGAATTTGGAAATAGTGAGAAATTTTTTTTTCCATTAATAGTTCAAGGAAGAAAAACCTCCTTCATTTTTTACACAGGTGTCATGGTTTTAGAGAAATGTCAAAAATATAGTTGCCTTAGGAGAGTTGTTGTACCTACGGAGTGACCTTAGTAAAATCAAGATTTATCCTAGCTTGGTTGGCCAAATGACTTACTTGATGAGTGAAATGATAACTAGACCCAAATAGCTTTCCAATGAGCTATCATGAGCTCAATGTGGAGTTGAGGAAGACCTTCAAAATTTGACTGCAACAACACTCTACATTTAGACAGCCTCATTTTGCACATTTTGACCAGTCTTGGGAGATTTGACTTTGGACAGGGCAAATGAACTCCAAATTGAAAAATTCAATTTGTTTTGCAAATTAGACTCAATAATATTTCCAACAAGATATCATGCACCCAATTTGGACACTGGGAAGGCTTCCAAAGCTTGCCCTGAAATCGGCGCTGTGCATAGAAATTTTCAACACAGGCTTTTCCAATAGGTGGCGCTACGCTTTTGATGGGGACCTCCATTTGCAAAAAAGTTTACATTTTTGGAATCAGAATGAAAAGTTGTGTATGATCAGAAATTTTTGAGAAATTTTGATAAGTTGTGGACCTCCAAAAGGGCCAAAAACACTCAAAAAGTGCCCTCTCTGCCAGTTTTTTGCCACACAGGAAGCAGTCTTGGGAGATTTCGTTTTTGGAGGGGCAAATGGACTCCAAATCAAAAAATTCAAGTTTTACCAGAAAGTAGACTCACCAAGATTTCCAATGAGCTATTTTTCACCTGATTTGGACTTCGGGAAGCCTTCCAAAACTGGCCTGAAAAAAGAACTATGCATAGGATCAATGGTGTTGTGTATAGGAGAAATTTTGCCAGTTTTTCCTTTTTGTTCAGAATTTCGCCCAGTTTAGCTGTCAGCTTGACTTTTTCTTCTCTTTTGGTCAATTAATGATGTAATATGATGTAACTTGATGTACTATGATGTAAAATATGATGAAAAGTGACTTGAGGAGGTAGATACATCAGTTAGAGTTGGATTGAGGATAAATGAATCAGTTTCCATAGTTTTAGAGGCAAGTTGTTATACTGCCTATTTTCAGTTCCTAGTTTAGATCTTGTTGAAATAGCTCCTTGACTCATGGATTCGACCCCTGATGGCTAGCATAGGTGGTTTTATGCCTGTATCTTGTACTTTCCTAGTCATTTGTCAAGGTTGGACTCTTGTGGATGCATTGAGCACTATTGTAAATCACTTCTACAGTTTGGCAAGGAAATGAACCAGGGTTTTGTAGCATTTTGTGGGATTCTTGTGGTAATGTGAATTAGCATTTTTTTCTCCTATGTTATTTAGTTTATCTTATGTGGATATGTGCCATCATCTCTCTTTTTTTACATAACTAAATGAATCAGGATTAAAGGGTGGAATCCATTGATGTCCAGTGCTCTGCCTTGGGGTTTTATTTAGTTCTAAATGTTTTCTGTTGTTTGAAGAGGACTCATGAAACTTGCATGCCCTCTCCAACTCCTCACCAGTCTTTAGACTCACCATCACATTAATTTCAAAGTGCTAAAACACTTGCCTACCTCGCCCCACAGAAACCTCTACAAATCTGGGCTAATTTCCCGGACCCAAAGTTGCCTTCCTCATCTGATCCAGCAACCAACCCTTAAAATCAATCAAATTCCTCTGAGCATATACCTAGCCTAAAATTAGTATTTCTTATCAGTCATCTCAAGCATTACTTGTCATATTTTCTTTGAGATTGACAAGGAGGGAGCCCTCTCCTGACCTGGTAGGACTAGCTACCAAGTTAAGAGTGGTTTGATGTTACCTTAGACCTGCCTTTCTCAGCTTGAGGTAGATTTAGGCTATAACAAGATGGTTTACAAGCTTTTGTGGGGCTTGTAGTAGATATTTTAGTCTCTTTAATTCGGGGCACTTATCGGTGGGGTGTGTTATCACTCAGATTTTCCTTGGAGTTGTTAGAAGAAGGAAAGGGGTCTGACGTAACCACAAACCAACTTTTAAGTACAGAATCTAGCCAATCTATACTAAGATAGGGCTCTCTCTTTATGACTTAGCTTTGTTTTATGGGATATTAGGCTAGTTATGAAAGCTTGTGGGTTTTGATTTTACTTGGTGGTGGAATTCGGGAGCAGATGGATAGAACAAGGTATTTCAGGCCATTGGGCTATGGAGTTAACTGAATGCTAGCTTAATTGGATCAGGTTGATTTAACAAAAGAAAGTTTCACAGGGCAAGATAGCTAAACAAAAGACAAATGATAGCTTAAAATGGGTGAAATGGTTTTGAACAGGGATGAAGGGCAATTAAAAATCCTTCAACAAGGTCCAAGATGATGAAAAAATGAGTGTTCATTAACAAAACAAAATCAAGTATTCTTTGTTAAATGATCACAGTGATAAACTATGAAAGCATGGATCAATTAAGAATTCCCTACCTATAATAGCCTGGAAGAAAAAATTAAGAAAATAAACAAATTTAAAGACAGAATGCAATAACGCTTTTTCTAAAATATAACTTTTCGTTTATGATTCAGAGATGAAACACATATGAATATTTAATTAAACCAGAAAAACTGTAAAACATAAGATATAGAATACTTATTTGTTTCTCGTTTGACACGGGTATCCTGTAAAATTCCTTTGCTTTATTACTTTGTCCAGCCAGCCATACAAAAGTTATTCAACATCACTTCAATTCCAAAAGTAAATTGTCTACAAAAAATGTCTAAGAATCCACCCTCAATACTTTGAATGAGGAAGTATTTATAAAAAATTTACATCAAAATATCTTCTAACTAAGAGAGATACATTATAGGAAAATTAAATATATTTTACATGAATATAGAGATAGATGGTCTCAAATGTAGAAATCGAATGTGAACTTGATTGTTGTTGTCCCCATTTTTGTTGAAGGAGATGGAGGCAGGTCCTATGAAAGTGCATCTTGTTGTCTTGCTCGTAATTTTGTGTTGGATGATTTGATTTTAGCTTTTCACTGATACTCTTTACCTGTTTTACCATCATTCATCCTTTTTTTTTACCAAAATTGACTATGGTAAATGCTTCAATTTACTTCACTTTTTACCATGGTAAATCATAAGATGTTTGTCATGTTGTTCCATCAATCATTTTCTGGTATTCTTGTCCTTGTTAGTTTCCTGTAGATTTCATTTGCTTCAGTATATTTCACAAAATTGGGTTGCACTGGGAATAGGTGCTTCACCTCATGTTCAATGTAAAAAAGGTTCTCCAAGCCATCATAGAGAACTTTCCCTGTGGGCAATGCCTTGACTGCAGATGAACTGGCCTGACTGTTAGCTTGCTGATGTAATTTGTTGACATAATCATCCTGAACCATAAGCTTATCATTTATGACTAAAGGACTTGGGAGTCCTTTACTTCGTAAGATGTCAAACTTCCTCATGAACTCATCTATGTCTTCCTGCATACTTTGACATCTTCTTTCCAAACCTTGCATTAGATTTCTCTTGGTCAATACTTTCTTTATTTCGAGGATGGTAGTAGTCCTATCCTCTATTTCTAATTTTTCCAACTGTTGCCTATTTCTACTATTCAGAAAGTTGATTAATCTATTGGCTTCTTCAGGCTTTCCTCCTAGTTCTTCTCTGGTCCTTTGAACTTCTACAAGAGCAGGTTTGACCAAATCAATTTGTTCAAAAATGATTTGAATTGATGACCAAATATCATTGATGGAATCAATGATATTGGTCCACAATATCTTCCTAATGTTTGTCAAAGGCTTTTCAAATGTAAGGTCTTTCTCCAGTGATTTAATTTGTTGGGTCAAGCCTTTGTTTTTCCTCATCTCTTCTACAAAATTGATTTTTGATACATCATATTTTTGCTCTAAAGTTGTGAATTTCTCTTTTACTTTCCGCAGTTCTGTGACTTGGAGTTTCATCTCCTCCATGGACTTGATCAACTCTTATGTGCTCTGATTTGATGTTCCTGCCTGTGATGTACCTTTACCTGTTGCTTCTATAGTTGCATATGTTGCCAAAGGAATATTTGGTGCTAAAGTTGATGCCAATGTGGAAGGGACTGCTATTGAAACCACTGGTACTGCACTTTGAGGCTGTGTGGTCAACTCACTCTGCCTTGACTGTAGTCTTTTCTCCATTTCCTGCTCTGTCTCTTTTAGTTTCTCACTTAGCTTAAAGACTAGGTCCATAAGCCATTCTTCATTCTTTTTCTCAATCACTTCAGTAATCTAAGGGTGCATAAGTGGTGGAAATTTCAAATGCTTTCTCAGTGCAGCTATATCTTCATTCTTTTTCTTTATTAGGCTCTCTGCAGCCTTGATATCCTTTGGTTTATGGCCCAACTCAATGATCAACTCCTCCAATGATTTGATCTTGTTGTCCTTTACCTGTGAGGAGGCCTTTTCTAGTTGCAATTGGGCAGTAGTGTTGCTCAGTGAATTTTGCAACCTATGTGCCATTATTGCATTGCTAGTCAATGTAGAATAAACCATCTCCCCTATTTGTTTGTGCAGTTCTATCTGATCTATGGGGTGGATGTCTTTAGCTAAGACCTCAAAATCAGTCTTGAGGTATTCTGCAAATGACTTGGGCTACTGTACTATGGGCTTTAGAAAGCTCATTTGCATTTTGCATTCTTTGATGTCATAAGCTGATACCAATCTAGTTTGAATTGTTGGGGCCATCTTCAAGTATTGAGCATAGGCTTGGGCCTTCAACTCCTCATTCTTGGTCTTTATTTCCTTGAACTTTCCTTTTATGTCTATGATCTTCTTAGATGAAGATCTGAAAGATGAAACTTCTACACTCTGTTGTCTTTCAAGCTCTTGCCTTTGTGAGCTGGAAGGTGTCCCACCTGTTGGAAATGTATGTAAACTGTCTCCACCTTCTCTTCTCAAACTCCTTGTTGTTTCCTCAAAGAATTCTTCCTCTGAATATGGATTTAGCCTATGCCTCTTAGCACCAGGTTGGTCTGGAGGACCACTGGCAGGGGTAGCTACTTCCCTATCTCTTTTCAAGTTCTTTTCCTCATTCAGAGGAGTCTACACAACTAGGGGATTTCCCATATTAACTTGAGCTAGATGAGGTTGTGGTGGAGCTTATTCTTCAGAGATTTCAAGCTGCTCTAACATCTCTGGTTGTTATGATATTTGTGGTTGTCCTGATGCTGGAGTACTTGTTCCCTTGTTTTGTTCCTGTGGTGGTTTTGCTGGGGGAGCCCTAGTTTCTTGTGTATGCATTTGAGAAGTCTCTGTTGTAGAGGCACTAGGCTCTGGTGTTGGCCTTTGATTAGATTTAACTGGTACCTGTTCAAAAGAGTCTAGGTCAAGTCTCTTTTCTAAGTCTTTCATCACATTCTCTACCTCAACTTGATCACTATCCATTTCAACTAGAGTTCCTTCCTTCCATTCATCCATATTAGCAAACTGTTCTATCTCAGGCACCCTGTGATGGATATAGGGTGACAACTTATGTTTCATTCTCCTATCGCAAATGAAACCTTGTGGGTCATATCTCCAAGCAAAGCTTTTCTTGAGTTTCATTGTTGTTTCTATGATTTCTTCTGCTCTTTTCCCTGCTTCTCTATTGTTACATACAAATGGACCTAAGTGATCTTTGATCCTTAATTGGGCTTTCTTCTTTGCCTTGGTGAAATGAATTTGGTCAGAGTTTAACATTTGCCTGTAATATTCCAAGGCAAACAATCTCATAGGGACATACTTAGGCAGCTTGAAAGGAGGGAGCTCACAACCATAGATTCGGATCTCAGTGTGATTCTGGTATAGGTACCAGTCACCTATCTTGTACTGCTTTGATAGTTGCAAAATTTTCTTGATCTCATCACTAATCCTAGGAGGAGGATTTCCTGTCAGCATGGTGGTCACAGGGTGGACAAACTAGTCAATGAATTCATTGTATGAATAGGGACAAGTATATGAGTAGTGAAAGATGGAAGTCCAGGAAATGACTGATCTGGGATTACCTCTGGTATCAAGCTTATTCACAGATAATGGGAACTTTTCAGACTGATAGTAAAGGAAAAGGTGATATATGAATGTAGAATACTTGAATACTTTTTCATTTTCCAGTCTCATGAATTAGTCATGGATTTTCTCAGCAATGAAAACATCATAGTTGTATTTGATAGTAGGAGGCTGACCAGGGGTAAAAATGGACATGAAAGCTAGGGTCAATTCTTCAACAAACTCACTGGTATTGAAACCCATTACAACAGTAATCATATTAACAATGTTTTTTCCTATCTCAGTGAAAAAACATGTTAGATAGGGAGGAGGATTTTTGAGTATGTGATCCTTGTCTATGAAGGTGTGGCGAAGGCAACTGAGTTTAGACTGGGACATTTTAGAATCTTTCTCTAGTAATTCCCCAAGGGAAATCGGGGTGAGGTTTTGACCAGGCTAAAACTGTAGCATTTCATTGATTGAGTCTGCAGAAATTGTGAAGAGAACAGTTTGATTGGGGGACATTATTACTCTGAGGGTGGGATTATAATTGGCTTGACATTGATGGATAATGTCAGGGAAAATGTGCACAGAAGGGAGCATATACCTTGGGAGATTTGATTCCCAAAGTCATATGGTATCAAAGCCATTCATGTAATTGTCCTGGCATTGACAAAATACTTTCAAGGAGTTGTTATCAGTTTCGAGGTCTTTTATTTGAAAATATTTATCTACTAAGGGCAGATAATCCAAATCTTTATGAGGAGTAGTGATAGGAAGTACATTGAGGGCCAAGCGGGTTTCCATTTCTGGTTCTTGTGGATTCAGATATGGAAATGGGGTTTTTGAGTAGCAATGGTGAAAAAGGGGGTGCTAGGAGTCTTCAATTTAAATTTCGCAACTGAATTACAATAAATTTTGGGGTTTTCAATGTAATCACAGAGGAAATTAAGTATTTACAAGGTTTCTAGAAGGGAACTGGTAAATACCTATTTTTTGAGTGACTGGCAATGGAGTGCAAGTTCACTGCGTGCAAATGGTGGACTGGAGCGACGTCGGACTGCAAATTTCAAGGTGGCTGACGGTTCGAGTACGAGCTGGTTGACTTCTACATTCTGGTTACATGCATGAGTTTTCAGAATAAGGATGGAAAATAGTTTAACTTTGTTTCTTATGCAAAGTCAAAGCTTTTGGCAAGTTTTTGACACAGATAGGTGGCATCAGCGGAAGGGCGATTGGACGTTTTGTCGTTAGCAAGAGGCGGTAAGCAGGTTTCATCGCACCGCGTTTGGAAGGTAAGTGGTATTTGGGAGGGATTGTGCGATTCCATACGCTTCTTGACACGTAGCATGGGTACTATTCATGAACCACTTACCATCGCATGTTAAAAGTTGACCACAGAGGCCCGTGCGATATGTGCGATGACCGTTGGATTTGCGGGATCCGATCAGATGGCGGTTGGGGAGATGAAGTGACTGACGGATATGAAGGGTGGGCCCGATATGAATTAAAGAAATTATTCATATCGGGGGTCATTTGATTGGTTATAGAGTTATTAATTAGTCTAAATGACATAATTAATCCTCATTAAATGGTGGCGGGGTTGGGTTCGTAATTAACTACAGATTAGTTAATTAATCCCGTTTATTTATTTGTTTTATGGTTATATTTAATCGAGGGGTGGGATATATAATGATTTGGGGTCTTATATAGTAATATAATACGGGCATGGGTTATTTTGTTTTATTCGAGAATTATATGATAAAATATTAGTGGTTAATATGACCAAATAAATGGGAAAGCGCTAAGTCCAACATTTTCTAAAAATATTTCATCATATAACATATTGACTTAGGCTAAAATCCTATTTTACTTAGGAAAAGTTTTATCAAAGGAATGAGTGATCTTATGAGGGGGTAATATTGATGAAAGGGGCTTGAGTGCTTTAGGCATTTTCAATTATTGGGTTGAGGGTCAGGTACCCCCAAAAGTTAGAGAAATGCTCTGAGCCCCTCTAACTTTGACAATTACCTTTAGCACTTAGGGAACTAGTAAAGATTTTAGGGGAATGTGTGAGGAAGTTAATTAATTTGATTTTGAATTCTTGATATGTTGTTTTTACTATGCTCCATGCTTTGTCTAAGTGATGAAAGCAAAAATATTAAAGCATTAAACTTAACCATTCACCACACATTTATTCTGAAACCTGTTACAGGGAAAAGTGTCTATATAGAACTGCTCTATCCCACTAAGGTGTGACAGCTGCCTTAGAAACAAACAGAGAAAAGCTACTTATGTTTTTCCTTTATGAATTATAGATAGAGAGGAACAGAAAGACCAACCTCTGTCTTGCGCTAATCCCTTTATTCGATCCTTCTCTTCTTTGATAGTCCTCAGCTACCTGCTCCCTTGCACGCCCAACTTCACAAAGTACCTATAAGATCACAGAAGCATAGCACTATACAAAGACATGGATCTATAATCATAAACAATCTAGGATCAGATGTAAATTGACCATACAAATGTAACAAGCATCAATGATACAAAAGCATGGGGGAAAACTCAAATAGCTTTTATTGATAAACAAGAAAAGAGCCAGGAGGAGTTACAACCAGTTGCTCTGACCCAGCATCAACCTCCCAGCAAAGAAGCCCCTCTTCACCTCAAACAAATCTTAGATCACCCAACAATCTGATGTTTGTCTCTAGAAACCAACAACAATTCCTTACAATATGCAAAATTCCAGCCTCTGGATCTCTGGGATGAGGGATCCATATATAGATATCTATAAGGGGGATGAGTCAGCTTGTAATTTGATTAGTGTCTTCTCTCTGATAGTTCTTTCTTCCACTTGGACATTGAGGGCCTCTTACTCATCCTTGGTCAAATTCAGTGAGGCAAGTGTCACAGGAGAAGATTCTAGAAGCTTCCATTGCCTCTCCACCTCGCGGAATGACACTGCCATTTGTCATTTCTCGCCCGTCGCACCCCACAGAAGGGAATTTTGAAATGCAACGCGCCCTCACAGTGTATTTAGGTGAGATGCAACGCACTTAGCCAGTGGAGCAGCTGCAATGATCCTGTTTTGACCAATTCTGAGTAGTTTCTCATGGAGAACTTCTGGGAGAAGCTGTAATCTGTTGACCTTGTTCCTTTAGGGGTTAGAACAACACTTTTAGGGACTTAGGAGCCCTTGGTTTATGGACATTTCATGCTTGGGGTTGTAGGGCACAAAAATGTCTGTAATAAAACCGTCATCTACTTACCCTACCTACTTTATCCTAGCATTTTCACTTCTTTATTAGGGTGCACTTAGACTGGCAAACCCTTATCAACTTTCTTTTTCTTTTACATAGTGATACCTATCTAAGTCTACACTTATTACATCCAAGGGCTCAGATTAAACTGTTAAGCTCCTTTTTCAATCTACCTATCTACTTATTTGCTAAGTTTACACTGTTTGGTCAGATCTTTATTCTCTATTTCTAAAACATGAAATAACCAAGTTTATACTCTTTGGTTACCATGGATTATGGCATAGATGACAAATTGCACACAATCTTTATTATACATAAAAGTAAATAGTAGTGGCATTTAGACTTTCACACTTTCATGGTCTTTTCTTTTGTTGGGGTTCATTTTCTTTTGTTTTTTGACCTTTTCTTTATTCTTTTTACCCTTTTATTCTTTTTCTAGGGTATACCCTCTTTACATTTTTTAACTTTTTGATTTTTTTTTTATTTTTATTTTTACAAATGTGGAAAACCTTTGCAACAAGTAAAGCTAAGAACAAATTTCAGAACAAGATCAAGTCAATCATGATATATGACACCTATTGGTATAAGGGCATAACAGGGTGCCCTATGGTTTCACACAAAGTTGAGGGTTGAAGGGTTTTAGAGGAGGAAGCGCTTAGGGCTTCCATATTTTTCCCTTTCTTGTTATTCGTTGGTTTTGGTTTATCTGGTGTTGGTATTGTCACTACTTGTGGCATAGGTGAAACCAGGGTAGGTGTCGTATGGGGTGTTTTGTTTCCCTTGGGAGGGATACGAAACACCCCTGTCACAGTGTAACCTATGATAGCTGACCGGGTCTTGGGGGATAAATACTCCATTAACCTATGCTATTAGTTTCAGTTGGCTTAACTAATGCTCCAACTACATTTATGTGCTTGATGAATAGTTGTTGTGTCCATATTTGGATAATTTTTTTATTGTGTTCATTGATGATATACCGATATACTCTAAAAATGAGGAGGAGCATGTCGAACATTTAGCAACCGTCTTAAGGTTGTTGAGAGAGCATTAGTTGTATGCTAAGCTCAACAAGTGTAGTTGCTTTTAGACTGAGGTACATTAATTGGGGCATGTTGTCTCCATGGAGGGAATGGCAGTAGATTCAAAGAAGATAAGAGCCATCATGGAGTGGGTAGCTCCTAGGAATGTGGATGAGGTGAGATCTTTCATTGGTTTGGCAGGCTACTACAGCAAGTTCATCAAGAACTTCTCGAAAATTTCCTATCCTCTCACATGATTGCAGAGGAAAGGTAAAAGTTTGAATGGATAGAGGAGTGTGAGGGTGTTTTTGAGCAGCTCAAGTAGTTGCTGACACATGCACCACTGCAAAAGATTGTAGATCCGAACAAATAATTTTTAGTATGCATAGATGCTTGCAAGAGAGGACTTGGTGGAGTCCTTATTCAGGATGGATAGGTGGTATGTTATGAGTCATGGAAGTTGAATGAGAACAAACATAACTATCCCACACATGATCTTGAGCTAGCAGCGATTATACATGCGTTGAAAATGTGGTGACACTATATTTTGGGTAGGAGATTTACATTGATGAGTGATCATAGTGGTTTGTGATATCTATTTGACCAACCGAATCTGAATGGTAGGCAGGATCAGTGGTTGGCTACGATCCGTGAGTTTGATTTTAAGATCCGATATATCAGAGGTTAAGAGAACAAAGTGGTTAATGCTCTTAGCAGGTGAATACATGTAAATCACTTAGTAGCTATGAGCTCCTATGGGACAGATCTACAGGATAGGATCTTGCAAGCAAGGCAACAGGATGTCAGATATATGGATATTGTGAACAGGTTACAGTAGGGCATAGGTACAAGTGATAGTACAAGTGATGGTACAAGTAAAGGTACATGTGATAGTACAAGTACTAGTACAGGTGATGGTAAAGGTATAGTTATAGGTACATGTAAAGATATAGGTACAGGTACAAGTGCAAGTGCACTACATATGGACTATCGTCTTATGGCATATGGATTGGTTTGATTCATAGACATGATATATGTGTCGAATAGCAGTGAGATCAAGAAGATTATATTAAGATAGTTTCATGTGAAACCTTATTCAAGTCACCCAGGTTATCAGAAGACATTAAGAGCAGTGAAGAGATATTACTATTAGCCGAATCCAAAGAGGGATGTAGTAGAGTTCATGGCTATATGTTTTGATTATTAGCAAATGAAAATAGAATGTAAGCATCCAGGTGGACTGCTACAGCCAATTGTGATTCTAGAGTGGAAATGGGAAGTCATTTCTATGTAATTCATCACAGGGTTGCCAAAGGCAGTGAGACAACATGATTACATTATGGTTATTGTGGATAGGTTGACGAAGGTTACACATTTCATTCTAGTGAAGTCTACATTCTCAGCTAGCTATGTAGCACAAGTATTTATCTGAGATGTGGTCAGATTGCATGGTGTTCCAAAGAAGATTGTGTCAGATAGGGATGCGAAGTTCACTTCCAAGTTTTGGAAGGAGTTGTTCACAGGTTTGGGCACAGAGTTGACCTTCAGTACAACTTATCATCCATAGATAGATGGACAGACAGAGAGGGGTAGCAAGATATTGGAGCACATGTTGAGGATGTATGTGTTGCATCATCAACAAAAGTGGTAAGAGTACCTTCCACTAGTTGAGTTCGCATACAACAATGGGTATCAGGAATCATTGAGGATGAGTTCTTTCGAGGCATTGTATGGATAGAGTTGCAATACTCCTATTAGTTGGAGTGATCTGGTTAACAGGGTGTTGATTGGACCAGACATGTTGGCAGACATGGAACAGGAAATGCAGGTGATCATGAAGAATCTAAAGGCAACACGGGATAGGTAGAAGGGTTATGCAGATACAAACAGGTTGTTCAAGGAGTTCCAGGTTGGGGAACAGGTGTACTTGCACATCAAACTGAAGAAGAGCTCTTTGCAGATTGGATCATGTGCCAAGATGGCACCATGTTTTTTTGGGCCCTTTAGTATCAATGAGAAGATTAGGCTAGTAGCTTATCGACTTGCACTTCCTTCCACAGTGAAAGTCAATGATGTTTTTCGTGTATCTTTTCTTAAGAAGTATGTTAAGGATGTTGATAATGTGATTGAATGGTCTGTATTGCAGGTGGAACTAGATGGAGAATTGCATCCAGAGCCTCAGAGTATATAAAAGAAAAAGGTGCTCATGCTTCGAAACTAAGAAATCAAGCAATTTAAGGTGCAGTGGAAGCACTTAGGGCCCGATGAAGCTACATGGGAGATGGAAGATCAGATGTGGGCTATGCATCCTTCCTTGTTTGCTAGGTGAGGCAAAGAAGTTTTGGCTTGGTGCGTTGGTATATTTCTTGGTACATGTTTTGATGATGTTGGTTTATGTAAATATGTATATGGATGTAAATACTGCCATGAGCTATGTTATAAAACTCCAATAAGTAGTATGGGTGTCATGTCATTATGATGTCATGTTGTTATGTTTCATGTTTGTTTTCTTTTCAGTAGGTTGATCATTATAAATATTGCATCAAGCTATGTTATAAAGCTCCATTGGGAGTATATATTTTCTACAACAGTTTTGTGGTTATAGGTGTTGTTGAACACCAAGTACGGTGTTCCCCCAAGGGGGAGGGTTCTGTAACATCCCTGGAGAAAATTCCATGTAATAAAAGTAAATAAAGGTAAAATAATAACCACAAATGATGGGAAACTTATTCTAAGTTGAATGTTGGGTAGAATCCTAGTGATGGGGATCACTTGTGAATGGTTATGGCTAAGAAAATTGGAAAAGGAAATGGCTAAGGCTTTGGAAAGTCAAAATGGCATTTTGGCACATTTATTTATGAAAATAATCGAAATTAGGAGAAAAACGAGGTGAAAGGTCACATGTTGCATGTGAGGAGGGAAATGAAGGAAAAAAATGGAAATGAAAAAAATAGAGGCCTCATTCATAAAAAGGCTTCTGAGGATCAGTTGGTAATCTTTTGTCAGTTCGGTTTTGGAGCTCTCTCATTATTCTCACTCTTTCTCATACTCTTAAAGACTTAGATTTTTCCTTGGAGCATTCTTGGTGGGTGTGGCATACTTGGATTTTTGGAGCAAGAAGGAAAAGGAAGAGTAGGAAAGCGCAAGAGGGCATCGGGATCAACAGCTACATCAGATTTGCTTGTAGGTACCGAGTTGCATGTATAATTTATTCAATAGTTTTGACATGCATGGCATATGCATGTGGATTTTTGGTTTTGATCTGTCATTGGCATGGAGAATGGTTAGGATTGACAGTGGATTGCCTAGCCTTGCCATTTCTTGGATAACCATGGTGATTGTGGGTTTACTTTCATTTTTTTTTTTTTGTTGTCATGTTTCCTTAGCTTGGATTGAGTTACTAGTCGTGGAAGCCCTAGTTGGACAAATGCTCTAGAAGCCCTGTAACAACTTGGGTTGACTTACTAGTCTCAGAAGCCTTGGTTGGACAAACAACTAGTCATGGAAGCCTTGGTTGAACAAACGCTTTAGAATCCTTGTATAAGTTATGGGTTGAGTTACTAGTCCTGGAAGCCTTGATTGGAAAAATGCTCTGGAAGCCCTGGAAGGCTTGGATGAAGACCAATATGATGATGGTTTTGTGATGTCTGACCCTGAGGTGGAATCTTTGTTTGATGGGTTGAGGTGGATGGCCTCTCAAAGCCCTGAATGAGTTTTGATTGATGTGTTCTATGAGATCCCACATTCATTCTTGGAATATGGCACGGGAGTGAATGGTTGAAGAGAAATTTGGCTCAGCCATTCTATGGTCAGGTGGAACATGGAAGTCCCATCCCAAGTTTGGATTTTGCATCATTAATGAAAGGTTGTTTCTCCTTGTATTTCTATGAGCATTTTGAGGGATTATATGTGGTCTCTATGATTGTACTTTCATGAGTATTTATGTTGCTATTATGCTGGTTATGTATGTGTTTTATGATAGCATCCATGTGTGGTTCTCATCATGTTTCTACTTGTAATTGAATGATCAACATATCTATGACCTAATGGATGAAATGGAAGTTGATGTGTTGAGGAATCAATGGTTCTTAGCAATTCTCAGCTAAATATGAGAACCCTATGCTTAAAACTGTTATTTACACCTGTAGATTACATATTTGCGATATGTTTGAAGAAATGCCTATCATGGCTAGTGTGGGTCTAGTCAAGGTCTTGAACAAGTATTTGCTTTAGTACTATCATTTCCATGATATTTTACTGATCTGAAGAGATGGTTCAATTCTGGCCAATGACTTGGGCTCTGGGCCTGAAAAAGTGGCTCAAATCCCAAAGTCACTAGCATAGCACTGACAAATTTAGTCTCTGGTCGCTGGAAGGCAAGTATGTGAGAGTGAATTTTGGTTTATGGTCCTTGTCCTGCCTATAACATGCAAGCGACTAAGGCTTAAGTTTTCCAAAAGTTCAATGGGACCAAAGGGCAAGTTGTCTAAAGTATTGGATTGGTTCTTGGGGCTCTTGTATCTAATGTTGAATGTTTGTATGGTGTGTTTCCGTCAGTTCCACTTCCTTAACGTGACATAGGAGGTTGAATCATATCATAGTGGCCTCCCATTGCATGTTTACCTCGGCTGGCCAGGTGCTTGGGTAGATGTGGGAGGAGGGGTTACACAAAGACTTGAGAAAGATGATATTCTAAATACCCATTTACTAATAATATTCCATATCCATCAATTGGTATGCTAAAGGGGTGAATGTATGAAGATGGGTTACACTTTTGGTCCAAATTTGGCGATGAAATTTCAAGTTTTTCCTCTTTTATCAAATTGTAGCCCTGAGAATTCATATAAGCTTTGTGAATTTTAATTCAGAGTAAACTGAAAATATGTGGAGAATTATGTTGTTGTCCTAATGATATTTAAAAAAAATATATTAGTGTCGTATAATCTCTCAATTTTCCAATAAATGCAATACTTGTCCTTGCAAATTTCCACACATCTTAAGAGTTATGTGTGTGTTCATGTAGCATAACTTAGCCTAAAATGTATAATTCAAAATATATATATATATATATATATATATATATATATATATATATATATATATATATAAGCATGATCGACCCAGAGATAACTAAGTTTTTCATATTAAAAACTATTTTTTTAGGAAAAATTATATTTTTAATTAGTTTTCAAAGTTGGCGAAGTAATATTTCAAATGAATTTTGGAGATACATGTGTTCGTGTAATATTTTTTTCAACCCTTTAAATTAATTGAAAAAATAAGAGTTCCCTTTTGAAGAGGACACGTAAACAAATATAGTGGTATTTTTTGAAATTTTTTCATTTTGTATATTTTATATGTTATTTTTTTTTATTCAACCACTTTGAAACTGTCTAAAACAATTTCAAGTGTTATGTTTAAAATAAATTAAATGAAAAATATCATATGAATTCTAAAGTGTCGAATTCATATGACATTGGATAGAGGTTTATTTCACGAATCTAAGATGACCAACTCTGCCACTTAAGGACAAATATTACTCTAAATTTGTTACTGTATAAAATGGGGTTGTAGAGAAATCTACAAAAGGGGTGTTGAAACTGTGATTTTTAGGACCTTAGGATATCGATCGAATGCTTCAAATGCTCAATTGAGCGCTTAAATTCAAAATTCAAATTTCTCAATCGAGAGTTAAAGAAACCCTCGATCGAGCTATATAGGTGGTTAACTAGCGGCTATCCATTAGAAGGATAACCATCGCCAAATGCATACCAACTTTTATTAGTGTTATTTATGAAATTTTCTAATACTCAAAGGCTCGATCGAGCCCACAGCTCGAACAAGCCTCTATTGTCAACCCAAAAAGGTAAATTAGTCTCTAAGTTCGAATGTAGAAAAAATAACAATAAACATTCATTCATGAGAAATATCATACTGTGAAAATTACAGAAGGATTCACAGCAAAGATGGGAAATTGGAGATTTAGATCTAGAAAAGGAAAGAAATTTCCATCCACATAGGAAATGCAAGAAAATCCTAGGTAAAGGATGAGAAAAAGACGTCAGGCATTGAGAGAACAAGAAGATAATGCAATTCAAGAAATTCATGCCAATACAAGGAATTCAAACTGTTTCACTTCTCATACTACTTGCTTCATATGTATGCATTAGGAAATATGATTGAAAACGAGAAACAAATGGAGAATAAAACAGTAAAATTAAGATAAAATAAGCATTGAAATTAATACCATGTAGTTAAAAAACCAGATGTAACAACAGCTCATTTTCCATTTGTCATTCTTCATTATGCCATGTAGATCTCCATGTAGGAGCTAAGGGCTACTTCATAGTAATTTTTTCAAACTTAATCTAGAAGACCGCATGAGAGTGTTTTAAAATAGCCCCTACTTCCTTAGTAACATGGGATTATTCATTTGTCTTTTATGTCCTGGATACAATCTAGATAAGGAGAAGTTTTTCATAGCCCTAATTAGATCAGATTCTAACCTTGCTAATTGAATATTGGCAAGAAGAGATATTGGAGGATATAGTATACACCATTAAATCCTTTGTGAAAATTTTAGTGGTAACAAAGACCAAGAGATATACAACTTATGCTAGTATGTGTGTATACATGAATATCTCACAACCTCTACTAGAATATATTGAAATCTCCTTATAAGATGAATATATTATGTGTCCAATTGATTACTGGCATGCCCCCTTCATATGTGATTCCATGAATATGGTCACCTCTTGAAGGACTTCCCATTGCTAAACCCTCCACCACAAATTTATAAATCCATGATACTAGACCAACATGGCTTCTAGTAGCATACCACTTGTCATAAGAATCAAAAGCCCTGACAACTACAAACAAGGAACCCCTTTTGTCCAACAACATATATGAAGTGCTATAAAATACAGGAAACCTTCAAGAAAATAAAGAAAATATTAATGAGGCCTTAGAAACCCAAGAGAAATATAAATAGGATAACACCAGCAAGAAGAGGGAAAATGTAGAATACCCTAATGAAAGGGATGTTGAGCAAGAGATCAAGATTCCAGATGCACATTTGTTATTCAGGAAGTCTATTTTGAAACTAATGCATTACAGAATAAGGAAGAATCCAAAGAGATGGATATAAAAGAAAAATACTTATCTACAATGATGGAGGAACTACAACATCAACACCCCAAAATGGTACAAAAACTACAAATGAATATTCTCCACCAATATTTTCTTAAGGTAAAATCATTCTATGAGGAACCAACACCCTCTGTAAAGGGGAATACTCCCAAGGTGCACTTTTCAGAGTCCAAGGGTCCCCTAAAGTTAGTTTAAGAAGTAAAGTGGTGAGGAAGGAAAACAAACCAAGAATAGATTCAAGAGGCAAGAGAGATTTTGGCGAATTTGGGAAAGGAAAAATTGATTTTTGATATATCCTTAATCTCAAATGGGAGTAGAACTTATCCTCTAAAAAATTTCCCATCCTCTAACACTTTGAAATTTAAAAAAATGGTTCTTAAAATGTAAACAATTTTGACAACCTCTTCAATATGGTGAGTTTTGTTTCCATATGAACTTTAAAAAGAAACACATTCACATTCAACTAAAATGAAAAAATATTAAGAGAAGAAACCAACATTTGATGATGGACTTCACCCCTCTCGGGCTAAGTCTCTGGGCCTACTCCAACAGCTAGACCACACTATCGATTTTAGTGGCAAATGAGTACACACAAATTGTTGACAATTGAGTGGCTTGTTTCCCCTACAAGGAAACATTATCCTACAAAGAATTCTCACTCCAAAAATATGACTCCCTACAACAAGTCATGAAAAGGTCAACATAAAAAGGAATCACACATCAGGTCCTTGTACTCCACCTGAAATCCAAGCACAAAAACATACAACAATTCCACATTGAAGTACTAAAAAGAGCTTTTCTCATGAGCACATAATGGAAAATAACAAAAAGAGCTGCACTACAGAAGTAACAACTGTTGCAGATGAAATTAGAAGGCTAGAAAACCTCTGACTAGGCTCTCTCCATGCTCAAAATTCCTTCAAACTGCTTCCAAAACTTTGATTATCTCTGGCACTAAAAGACTTGAACCTACAACAAGTCCTTCATAAAGTGCTCAAATGAAAAAATTGAGGCAGTCAATTAGACTAGGACGTTCAAAAACTCCCATCTAGGCTCTTCTTAAGCTCAAAAAGGTTGAAAATTGAGTAATTTATGCTTCTCCAAGCCAAGCTATGTTATTTTTCTTGCAATTTGGCCAAACATGCAAATAGTGTGACATTTTTTCCCTTTTCATAGTTCGGGAAGCAATAATTTCGCCCACAAAAGGTGCATTTTATTATGTCATTAATTTTCCTAATAACACCTATGCACAAAAACAGGGCCACATGGAGTGTATGAGGTCAGGGCTGGGGCCAACGGTCAGCCCCCACTAGCTAACTCCTTCTCCATTGGGTTGTGGTCACGTGGAGATGATGTGGCCAGGGGGAGGGGCCAACTGCTCGTGCCCTCTAGCATAGCTCCCATCCTTCTCACCTTCGATTCCAGTGAATTCGTTATAACTCGAGGCTAGGCCTTAATTGTCGCACCCGTTAGACTTGGCTCCATTCCAGGTCACATGGCACCTATAGCACCAAGGGGTTGGGGATGAATCCCTACCCCGCTTTGGTAGCGCATTTCATCTCGCACTGAGTTCCATGTCAAAACTTGTGACTAGGGGTTGGGGCTGGTCCCCACCCCCACTCTCCACTCTGCTAAACCTTTCGCCATGGGTATATGACCAGCGACATGACGAAGGGTCAGGGATCACCACCCGAACCCTTCCCCCAATGTGGAAATATAATGAAAATAAATATTATTTTACCATTATACTTGTTAAAAACCGTCGTGTGGTCCACAGTTAGAGGGTGGAGTTTGTGTGCGAAAAGTCTAGGGGTCGAACCCCGCCGAGCCCTTCAGACATATTACGAAAATTTTTGACCAATAAGGAGGCGTCACATGGCGGCCTCTTGTTGGGCCACGTGGCAGACTTCTATCGGGCCACCTCAATTGCACGAACCAATAAAATGCTACCAACACATCCCTCTATGGACCAACACATGGCATGCTCTGATTGGCCCTATGTACACCCAGTTGGCATGCTAAGATTATCATGAAATCAACAGTACGGACTGCATAATCAACAACCTAGTCAGCACATCAACAATTTGTTTTTCATATCGGTCAAAAACTTCAAAACATCATAACTACTTCATACAATGTCAGATTGAGGCCATTCAAGCATCATTGGAATTAAGACGATGAACATTACGACTTGATGCCAGTTTTTGGAGATTATGAGGACTTTCATTTTTTAGCCTAATTTTGATCTCTCGATCTATGTTACCCCACCCTTCCTCCTACCTAATAAATATCATGTCTTGGAACATCAGGGGCCTTAATAGTTGAGGTAAAAAGAGGATCCTCAAAGACTGAATTAAATTGGAAATACCTAACATTGTGATTTTGCAGTAAACTAAATGCATTAGTGAAAGAATAGACTCCCTAGCTTCCAAATACTAGAAGGAGAGCCAAGAAATATCTCTTGATTCCAAAGGGATAGTGAGAGACCTAACTGGGCTATGGAACCTAGAAGAATAGTCTTCACATATTGGATTAGAAATCTAAGAATTTGAGCCAGACATTTTCAACCACTGGGTTCAAAGGAAGCTATGTATATGATGACAATTTATGGACCTCATATCGCCAAAGATAAATCCCTCTCCCTCAACAACCTTTTACAACTACAAATGTTGCACTTAGAAGGAAACTGTATTATTGGTGAGGATTTTAATATGATCACCTTATTGGAGGAAAGAAAGGGGGCTTAAGAAGGTTGGATGTGGATGCACAACTTTTCAAGGATGCAATTAGGGAAATGCACACCACAAGAGTAGACACAATTAATGGTACCTACACATGGAGCAACCATAAGGGAGGAAAACATAAAATAGCATGTCAACTAGATAGACTCTTAGTTTTAGAATATCTTTTGGAAAATGACATATTTCTAGAGGCATTTGTTCTCCCTCAGTGTTGGTTTGAATTATTGGCTAATCTTGTTAGAGATTAACCTAAATATTCCCAAAAAAACCACCCATTCAAGTTTGAGAGATTTTGGCTTTCAAATCCTTCCTTTCTCAAGAAATCAAACAATGGTGGTAGGAGATCAAAGCACCAAGCTCCTTTCCAATGTATAATTTCTATCAAAAGATCAAAATTTTCAAGGCGCATATGAAAATGTGGAACTGAGAAGAGTTTGGTAACATTTTTGAAGATAAAATCCAATTAGAGGCAAATATAGAAATGATTCAACAACAAATAATAATAGATGGTCACTCTAAAACCCTAACAATACAGGAGGGAGAAGTTTTGACCAAACTAGAGGATAAAAGAAAGTAAGAAGAAATCCGCTAGAAGCAAAAATCTAGGATCAATTGGCTCAAAGAAAGGGGAAAGATACCTTTTCTTTCACAAGTCGATGCTTAAGAATCAACATCATAATCATATTTTCTCTCTCACAAATGCATCTGGGTAGCGTATAACATATCAAAAAGACTTGGAATGAAAACGCACATCCTTGTGTTAGAATATCCTTAAAGATTCCTCTCCCAATCGTCTATTGATTATTGGAAAAATCAAGGCTCACATTCAACGAATGGTTATAGAAGATGAAAATACCACCCTCATGAGGGAGATCACCATAAATGAAGTGAAAGAAGTGATCATGGGCTTGCCTAAGCATAAATATTTGGGTCATGATGGATTCACTCTTGATTTTTATCAAGCACGATGGACCTTTATATAGGAATAAATATTAACCTTGTTTGAGGAATCAAGAAAATATCACTCCATTCTCCCTGTTTTGAATGCTAGTTTTTCTACTTTAGCTCCTAAGTTTTCTCAAGTGGTTGATCCCAGTGGATTCAAACTAGTAGTTTCATGCAATGTAGTATTCAAGATATTATCAAAAATAATTAGCAATAGACTCAAGCCTATGCTCCCTTGACTCATTTATGAGGAACAATCCGACTACGTGGAGGGTAGATAGATTTTGTATGGCATTGTGGTTGAGAATGAACTAATACATTCAATGAATGCGTATAAAAATGAAAGTTTCGTCATTAAGTTGGACTTTTCAAAATATTTTGTTAATCTTAATTATTCTTATCTATTCCATGTGTTGAAAGAATTTGGTTACTCTAATAAATGGACTGAGTGGGTAGCCTCCCAATTTTTTACCCCATTCTTTTCCATCCTTATAAATGGATCTCCCTCCTCTACCTTCAACTCATCTTGAGGCATTCGGCAAGGGGATTTTCTCTCTCCCTTCCTTTGTTTTGGTTGTTGAGAGTCTAGGGTACTACATGCACATTAGGGGATTTTTGAGATAAAAAATGGGTTTCAAAATAAAATAAAAATATTACTAACAAAATTCACTTTAAAAGAAAAAATAGGATTCAAGATGGTGGTGTCTTCCCCATGGGAAAATGTTTTGGAGGGAAGAGAAGAAAACTACTTTTTATACTTGTATTTTCATCTTATCTCCTTAGAGGATCACTCAAATTTTAAGAGTAAACATTATTCAATGCATAATTAAATTCCACATCCAATGGGTAGCAACTATGCATACTTTTGAGTAGATCCAGATCGAAAAAAGATTGAAAAAAGTGTGTTCAACACACTTTTTGTATGTATTTTCATTTTTTTTTGACGTGGATATACTCAAAAGTATGCAACATGGGTACTTATTGGATGTGAAATTTAATTATGCATCCAACAAGTGTTTACTCTTGAAATTTGAGTGAACGTACAAGGAGATGAACTGAAAATACAATTAAAAAAAAGTAGTTTCCTTTCTTTTTTCTTTAGAAAACCATAACTTTTGTTTTATTATTTTAACTATTATTTTATTATTTTCTTTAGGAAGCTCATTTTAGACCTCAAATTTCCCCTAAAGAATTGTTATGCACAAAGAGGAAATAAAAGGAATACACATTAACAACCATGCGACCCCCATCACACACCCATTGTTTGTGGATGATGCCCTATTAATGGTAGTTCCCATGGTCAAATAAGTGCAAGCCATGAAAAGAATCCTCGATGAATTTATGCTAGCTTCAAGAACCAAAATAAACCCATACAAGTCTCAAGTCTTCTTTTTAAATACCCATGCTAATTTTCAGGCCCACCTAGAATGAATAATGGGTTTTCTTAATCCCTTTTAGACTTTGATCTTGAAGGATGATTGTAATACAGCTATTACTTAGATCTTATTTCTTTTAAATTTTATTCTAAGAAGAGTGTCCATATATGCATAGAAACAATACCTAATGTTGCAATAGTTCTTACATCTTTACAGTCTTTTCATCACTGGTTTATTGAATGGTTTCATAAACTAATGAACTAAATTTTGTTGTCTTTATAGGATTTGTTACAATCATGGCATATCCTTAGTCTTAACATTATTAATCGAGTAGATTATTAAGCATTGCATTCTTGACGCAATATCAGAAAGCAGCTTTCAACTAAGGATTATATAGTTGCATGGCGACATCGTTTCATCCTTTCATAAAATTATTGCATTGAGACATTAATGATAGTCTAAATTATAATTTCATTTAAAATTTAGAACTAACACTTCTTTTTGTATTGACTTAGCATTATTCATTTTTACACACCAGTTACATGAGTTTTTGGCCATCTCATTTTTGTGTATAATGTACATATGCATAGGTTGTTGTCATATCATGTAGTGTTAACTTAGATTAATAAGTAGTTGCTTTCTCATTTTATATCTATATAGCATTGCATGCATTTAGAATAGCTATTGCATTTCTCGTAGGTTTTCCTTTAGTTAGAGGAAGAGGTGAAAGGCTAACAAAGCCTATAAACTCATTAGGGGTGACTACTCTGAATGGTTTGGGTTGTGTGAAGAGCCTCAGTCTAGGTCACTTCGTCCTTGTTGACTAGGGTGCATAAAACATGCGTCAACACATCCATATAAAATAAAAAGACTAACGAGAGTCGCAAAGAAGATATTTTCTAATCCAAGATCCAAATATTTGCTAACTTATAATTGTTTTCAAGCCCGTAGTAAGTTTTCCAACCTCTAATTATCCTTTTCAATGTTGTAATTCCAATTAAACTTATGAAGGTTGTTGATTCTCATATATTCGTATGAAAGAAATTGCTCCAAGGATCTCTTTGCATAAATGTAAGTATCATAGGTAGAATTTTGAATTTAGTAATCCTATCGTTTTTTCAACATTAATAGACATATACATCTTGGAGAATAAATCTTGGAGAATTATGAGTTGCTTGCTAATTTTGTAATGCCTCCTCGCCCAAATATTGTGATCGTAAAGGAGAATGTTTATTGCCATACCAATCAGCATGGGGCCAAGACAACATGCATCTTCCAAAAACTCTTCTAGATAAGCAATGTATATGCCAAAAAGGGAAGGGGATGAGGGACACCCTTTCTTGGCTCCAATATTATATTTAATTTCTTTTGAACAACCATTAGTGTTCTTAATCTTGGAAATAACATTCTTGTATAACTTTGTCACAACAACCCTCAGCTTGAGAGCAACCATTCTCTCTTCTAGCCTCTTCCATAGCTTTGTTCTAGGAATTGTGTCAAAAGCTTTTCTAAAGTAAGAAAAACAACATAAGAGATCAATTTTACTATTATAAAATCCCTTTGTAATGATTCTAAGAGTAAAAGTATGGTCTATATTTGAATGATATCTCCTAAACCTAGTTTCACCTTTAGCTCTCTTTTACCATGGATTTCAAGCCAAAGGCTATTCTTCTATTGAGAAAAAACCTTGTACAGCTTGGATAAAGTTTGGCTAATCATGATGTTCATGTAATTAGAGGGAATGCTTTTATCCCCACTCTTAAAGATAGACACAATAAGGCTTTGTGTCCAATGTTAAGGGAAGTCATTCTTCATTGCCAAATTAAAGAGCTTATGTATATGCTGGATGAGGATAGGTCCTCCCAAAAATTTCAACTTAGTATCTTTCAATGTCCTTACCCTATGGATTAGTGAGTTTCTTAACACTAAACTCAATGTCTTCCAAAGAAAAGATATTATCCTATATAGAAGCCTTCAAAATGGTGTCCATGGTATTAGGGGATTCATAGAAATTTTAAAGTAAATATTCCAATCCTTTAAGGGAATGAAATGATTTACTTTAGCCTTATGAACCAAAATTTAAAAAAAATTTAAACAACCCATTTTAAGAATAATTGTGTAAATATTTTACAAAGTAAATCAATTTTATAGATATAATATTTTTTAATAAAAACGTTTTTTTAATTAGAAAGAGAATTTTTAGAGAATTTGTAACTTTGAGAGTGATTTGTTTCTACTATTACATTAGTAAAACAATTTCACAATCCCCTAAACCAATTACTTATAACAAGCATAAACCCATAGAACTGGCAGCAACTTTTTTTCACCAAACCAAGACTTTTTTAATAAAATGTTATATTTTTAATTATATAAAAAATGTATTTAAATCAAGATGCGAATGCTTTTAATTGTATATGAATTTAAGTAGGAAAATAATTGTATAAAAAAAAGCATCTCATTAAAATTGAGTTATTATTATTATATTAATTTTTTTAATCATAATTTGAAATTTTTAATCATATCCAAGTCCTAATCAAATAACATGTCAGATTTTTATTTTATTTTTAAATAATAATGGCCGGGGCCAATTCCTTCATTCGCATACAAACCAATACACATCGAATTTTTTATTTTTTAAAGAGGGCTGGCGGGGACCATATAAGTAAGGAATTCAGCTTCTCATGTTTTCTTCGCGGGCTTTTGCTTTTGTTACCAAAACCTGTGACCTTCATTAAACATTAAACCTTGGATTCTCATGCAAACCAGTACGCATGGTATCTCATCTCGTACCCGAGGAAGAAAAGATTAACAATATATAAAGGAGGACCACCTTTTAAGGATTAGTGTTTCCACACGGGATTCATATTTTGCTTTTACACTCAAAGCGAAAGCCAGGGATAAAACGTAAGGTATCCATATCAAACTTTAATTGACAAGCAACCCACCCAGTGCATGGATGATAATATCACCTGGCACCTGCAACAGCGGAATATATGCCGTGGACACTACTAATCGGAACAACTGTGAATGATGGATGTATATCAAGATCCTAAGAAAAGGAAGAAGAATATGCCCACAGAAAATTTGGAGAGAGAAAATGGCTGCCTTCCATAAAAAGAAAAAGTATGAAGATTATTAAGTAGAGGAGGAGGAGAAAGATCAGCAAACTGGGCTGTCGAAGGAGAACCATCAGCAAACTGAAGCAAGCGTGGTATCGTCCGTTATTGGTGGAGGAAATATGTCTAGGGAAGAAATGAAATTAATTTTGAATAATGTAGTATTAGCTTTGCAACTCTGCCTTGGTTTTTGGCAGTTCATGAAGTTGACACCGGTAGGGGCATTGATACAAGGGGTAATAGGATGGTTGCTGCGACCCTTGCAGCAGTCCTCGACTTATTCTCGTTTGCAACATTGTCATGGTCGAGTGTTCAAGAGAGTGAATTGTTTCGCGCTCCAAGCGGATATTCCGTTTGAGAGGAGGGACATGGCGACGCGTGAAGTCGATGCTATCAAGTTGAATTACTTAGGCAGCGAATTCGTCCTCGAAAAAAGGGGAAACATGTTATTGATTGACAAGAAAATGTGTTATTACATCACTCACGCCATCTGAGAGGAACTGCAGACCTTGGAAGAGGTTCACCGCCCTCCCCTCGGCCAAGCCACTGTCACTCGGGCCGCCGCCGATTGTGCTGAGGCTGACCACCGTGTGGCCGCCGATGCCGCCAAGGACGCTGAGGCCGAGCTCAAGCGCGCCAAGGCCGAAGTCGAATCAGCCGAGGCTGAAGCCAAACAAGCAGATGTCGAAGCTGCGCGTGCGGAAGCCTATGCACAGCGCATGGAGATTGAGGCCCAGCACATCGAAGACGAGTCTCAAGCTCAAGACGCTGAGGTTGAGGCCAAGCGCATCAACGCCGAGGCCAAGCGTGCAGCCACCGATGCCGAGCGCGCCAGGCAAGACGCCCAGCTCGCCGAGACTGAAACCAAGCGTCTCGAGGCCGATGCGGAGCGTGCAGAGGCCTACGTCGAGCGCGTCGAGGCCCACCGCGCCTCCCGCGGGGATAAAATTGAGGCCGCCGCCGGCAGCGAAGTTATCCTCAGACCCCATGCCGAAGTCGCCGCCCGCAGTGTCCGCGCCGCCGCCGTCGCTGCCCATGCTGCCGCCCTCGCATCTGCTTCTCGTGCCGCCACCGCCGCCAGTGCTGCCCGCAATGCAATTACAGCCGCCGCCACTGCCGCCGTGCGTGCGGAAACCGCCGCTCGCGTCGCTGAATCTGCCCGCTCCAACGCCACAGCAGCCCGCGCTAGCGCCACGGCAGCCCGCGCCACAGCCACCAGCGCCTTCAACGCCGTTAGCACTGCCCGCGATGTCATCCCCATCGTCACCCACAAGGCCGGCACCACAGCCACTACTGCTAACGCAGCCAGCGTTGCCGCCCGCATGGCTGCCAGCTTTGCCACCGCCGACGCCAACGCCACTTACACCGCCCTGTTTGTGGAAGGTAAGAAAGAATTCTGGAAAGATGTGATCACCGGCGGTGTGATGACTTTGAAGGAAGTGTGGGATGGAATCATACTTCATAATCAGCATGTTAGCATACGTCTAAATAATGATTGGTTATTATCTGTCAACTTGTCAGTATCAGAGGAAAAGCTTCTGAAAATTTTAAATCTTGCTGCCTTGTTTCTACAAAGCAAGAACGGCAAGGTATATTGGTTCATTCCTACTTCATTGAGCTTGATATCTGCATTATTGGAGTTCAGCACCACACTTAGAGTGTGGCTTTATACCAACATCAAGGAATTATTCTGCCATATAATGCATTTTTTATGTGACCCACTTCCTCGCTCATGGAGGCAACACTTATACTCTCTAGGGAAGTGGGTGGAGAGCTTGACACCTTGCAATGACATACAATTAAAGGTGGTAAGGGGCGATATGTGTGCAATCATCACAGAAGGTGCAAAAATCGACAAGGAAGAGGCATGTGAGGTGCCTTTGTTAGATATTGAGGTCACACACCTTTTTGGTGTCATTGAAAAGCAATTTCATTGCAACTCCATTAACACTGAGATTCGGTGTACTTATGTGATAGAGCATAAGCTATGTGAAATTTCCGCTCCCAGCGTTAGTGTGTTTTTTGTGAAGTGTAAAAGCATAGATGAATTTAGGCAGATAATTACATTAGTTTCATGCATCGCAGAGAGCGGTTGCGGGTCATTGATATGTTATGGGCCCCACAATAAAGTACGTGTTCGGGGATTTGAGGCGTCCGTCACGTCTTATGTAAACAGCGGGCTTCCGCCCTTCTATAAATTGCAACTCACTAATGTAGTTGTCGCTTGAGGGGATCTCAACGACCTTTTCAAAAACCGAGGAAGAAGATGAACGTCCATTGAAACAGTTACAAAATTATTAGTATTTTCGAATATGTTGTGACCACAAAAATAATACATGTTCTTATTTTTTTAATTAAATGTTTTATTATTATTTTTCTAAATATTATTTTTTCTTAAAACTATATATTTTATATAAAAAAATTAAATTATTTAATTTAATATTATCTTTAAATATAATATACATATAAATATTACTTGTAACCTATATTTTAATTTTTTAATAAAATTTTAATCTCTTCATTGCTTTCCATTTCCTGCAATCAATTTATAGAAAATAGAATTCATTACTTTTTTCATCATGTAAGAATTATGTAATCATTACTTTCTTCACCATACAAGAATTGGGCAAACATGGATTTCAAAAGTCAAATCTGTTTTATCTGTGGAGTAAAAATCTTTATTCATTAAATTCAATGGCAAACATGGATTTCAAAAGTCAAATCTGTTTTATTTGTCGAGTAAAACTCTTTATTCATTAAAGTCAAACTCATTTATGTTTAGTGTAATTTTAAATTAATTAAATTTTATATAAATAAAAATACTATGTTTTAAAATTTATAATCAATGTATATCTCATTTATTTTTTAATATTAAAAGTTATTTTAATATAACATTTATTCATTAAATTCAAACTCATAATAGTGTAATTTTGAATTTATTAAATTTTATATAAATTAAAAAAAAAATATTGTGTTTTAAAAATTAAATTCAAACTCATCCATGTCTAGTGTAATTTTGAATTTATTAAATTTTATATAAATAAAAAAATTATTATGTTTTTAAATTTATAATTAATGTATATTTTAATTTTTTTTAATATTAAAGGTTATTTTACTCTAATCACTCATTTATATTTGAATATTAAAAAGATATTTTAATATAGTCACTTTTCATTTTAGAGTACAAGTTGTTTTTATATTTTTTGATTGGGATGAATTTAATTATAAATTTGGTATAAAAAAAGATATATTTTCAATTTTTTTATATAATTAAAAAAATAAATAGTAAAAAAAATGTTATCAATATTAATATTAAAAAAAAGAAATTAACATTATTAAAACTAGTTTCATTTAAAATCCTTAAATTTTCTAAACTCTTAAGATTGTCAATCCTTTGTAATTTGAAATTTTTAAGATTGTCCAGAGTTCTTTGTAATTTGCAAATTTTTCATGATAAATTATTTACTTCACATTAAAAAAAACAAACTGTGGAAAGATTTTTGTAATTTGTAATTTTTCATGATAAATTATTTACTTTAAATTTTAAAAAAGACACGGAAAGATTTTAGCTTTAGTGTTTTGGTAAAAAAATATTTTTCTAACTAGTTTATTTTCTTATTTCTCATACAAGAATCATCATTTTACACCTCCATTTTTAGCACCTACACAAAATTAGGGTTATATATAATAACTTTGTTGTACAAAACCTTTATAATTTATGTAGAATTTATCACAACATTCTTTCCCAAGCCGGAGGATGAAGGTTATCTTCTGCTCCATACTCAAGGCTTAAAATATACATCATAATCATTTACCATTTTCATCTGATGGTGGTTAGGGATAGATAAATACATCATTTTTTTAGTTTGTGCACTATGGAAAAAATAATGATGTTTATTAGATAAATCTAAGCAAATATATTTTAAATATATATATACATATATATGATGAAAACAAAAGTGTTAAATACTTCAACTTCCAACTTATTAACAATCATTAGATTTAAGAAATATCTCTTTGAGGAAACACTTTCCCAAATCAATTTCAGAGTGAATAGAAGCATAACTAAAAGTTTGAACTTCCACTTACTAAACTATCAAATAAAAGAACTTACCAAGAGAATTTGATGTAGTAGAAATGGAATGAGGATGTTTGTATTCCAAAGGGAATTTCTTGTGGTAGAAAGAGAATGAACTTACCAAGAGAATTTGATGTAGTAGAAAGGGAATGAGGATTTTTCTATTCCAAAGGGAATCTCTTGTGGTAGAAAGAGAGTTAAGATGTCAATATTTTACAGCCATGTTAGCATTTTTATATAGGAACAAAATGTAGATTTACATAAGGGTTGAAACATGCTATTTTTTCTTATCACTAATCTAGACCATGTCTCTAATATATTGGAAATTTTGTGAATATATACCTAATCATAGTCTATGTTCTTGCTTCCACTTTTTCAGGGAAAATTTTAGGTATTAATATTAGCAGGTGGGCTACTTTTCCTCCCTTTTTCAAAAACAAAAGATTCGTCAATCTCCATTTTTTCTAAAAGAGATTCACCCAAATTTTATAGTATAAAATTAGTTTAACTTAAAAATCGCCAAGAATTTATAGATACTATATAAAATCATTAGAAAATTGAATATTTTTACAAATATCTTGCAAACATGCTACAATTTGAATATTAAGAACTAATAATATTATAAACTCTAAACTAAATTTCCATCCTTACAATTTTCCATTTCACTTCTATTATAATTTTAAATCCTCTTCATAATTTGCACCCATTTGAGTATTAATAATTACTAATGCTAAAAATTATAAATAAATGATTATTAACCAATATTCATATCCATGATATTCGGGGCCTTTTGATACGTTCCTTCACAACTAATTCATCATTTAGACTATGATGCAAGATTTATGAAAAAATATTCAATGAAAATCATATTGCTCTTATATGTTAAGATATTGTTTTATTATGAAGATTGTGTCATTTCGATATGTGAAAATAAATGGTTTCATTAACATCATATTGCTTTATATCAATCTTGGAACTCTCATAGATCAACTAAGTTTAGTAAGATTGAGACAGTTTATCCTATGGACTTAAATTACTTATTATTCAAACTCATAATGAGGTCCTATTGTTATCCACATTAGGCATCAAATGTACGAAATATGAACAAATAAACAACAATCATGTCTATAAATACAAGGAGAAAATCCATTATAAGCGTAAAGGGGTAAACCCTAATTATTATAACTTTGTTATAATTATGATGTTGCATGCAAACTCCTACTCTGGAATTCTAAGAGAATACTTGAGAAGGAAGGAAAAAAATGAATGCAATGGAGAATTTCCTACATTGAAATTTAAAATAATAAAAGGAAATGGCCATTTCTTTATAGTTATGAACAAAGGTAAGTAGATTACAAAATACGTTTCTCCAATGAAGCGATCAAATCATGCCCCAAATAAAAATTCATGCTTGAAAAATAACAAAAAAATCGATTAACTAAAGGCTTCATAAGAAAAAGTAATCAAATTCATATTTTTATCTAGGTTTTATATTTTAAACCAAATATGAACTCTTAAAACGTACAAATAAGGATGTTTACTCTAAGGATGTTTGCATGGAAGTTATTGTGAATTATACCAACATATATTCGATTTGTGGAAGACCAAAGACTTGAGAAGGATGATATTCTAGATACCAATTTACCATTAACATTCCATATCCATCAATTTGTATGCTAAAGGTAAACTAATGTGTCCCTTTGAATTAGAAATCAAAAATAAAATGTATTCTAAGCTCAAGCATGAGAACTCTCTCTATCTCTCTCTCTCTCTCTCACACACACACACACATTAAATATAACATATATTCTGTTAGGCCCCTATACTACTAGTGTAACCCCTTATTGTTATTAGTATAACCCACTTATTATATTGATGTACCCATGTAGTGCCCATATTGTTACTATTGTGCCCCATAGAAGCCCACTATTGTTATTATTGTGCCCTTACATTATTATTGTTATGTCGGTTCTGATTATGTTCTAACCCCTTAGACTCCTATATATAGAAAGGAGGTCTTTTCATTTGTATCATCCAAGAATTGTTCATTTATGTAATGTAAAGGAGGTTGCCCCCTCGAAGAGGCTGAATTCTAAGGCGTTGATCTTTCTTTTCTATCTTTTCTTGAGCTGGTTTCATAACATTTGGTATCAGAGCTTTGGATTCTAGGGTTTCGCTGCTCCAAACAGGTCATCGTGGCATTTTCGCTATAACTTTTTTTCTGTGACGTTTCAGAAGTCGCAAAATAAACCCATTTGAGAAGAAATCGCGCTGAACCTTGGGTGCGAATTTCAGAGCGTTTTGCACGATATTGGAGGAGATATGATCTGAGGAAGTTGGTCTTTTTGCAGACTCCTGAATTACATTCAAAACAGGTGACCTGGGGAAAATCGTCATAACTTTCCATCTGAGCATCAGATTGAAATTTCGCAAGAAGCTACAGAAATAGGATGGACGGTAGTTTTCATTTATATATGTTTTAGAGTCAAAGCTTGAAACAGTGACACATGGCACTTCATACAAGTTCGCTCTACTGAACTAGTCCACAATCAGGTCACTACGGGAGATTGTGCATAACTCTTTCTTGGAGAATCCAATTTGGGTCAGACTAGTGGCATTGGAAAGAGCACCCAGAAGGCTACTACAGGTTGCAATTTCAGAACTTAAAGATCCAAAAGTACAGAGTTACAGTCGTTTCAAGGTCGAGCTCCTAAAATCAAGAAAAATCAAGATGAGGAAGTTTGATGGCAAGGATCCGGTAAATTGGATACTTCAGATGGAGCAATATTTTGATCTACATGGTGTACAACTGTTACAAAAGGTATGTATTACATCTTCATATTTAGAACCAGATCAATTTTTATGGTACAAAGGGCTTTGTTCTCGTAAAAAACTTGTTACGTGGTCAATTTTCACGGAGGAAATGATAGCACATTATGAGGATACAAAGAGTAACACCTTCTTTAGAGCAACACCACAACAATTGGAAAGAGTAAAAGGGCTTTGTGAAATAGTGGAAAGCAAAATTATGGAAACCAGGAAGCATACCCCTCACAACTATAAAGATGGAAGTGTTGTTTCTCCTAGCCTTCCACAACCTACAAGGGTTACACCACAACAATTGGAAGAAAAAAGAGAAAAAGGGCTTTGTTACAATTGTAATAGCAAATGCACTAAAGGTCATAAGTGTGCTGAGAAGAAATTATTTTACATAGAATATGAAGAGGAGGAAGAAAAGGATCAAGAAACATCAAAAGAAGAGGATATACGCCACGACACCACCCCAAAGAAAGAAGAAATGAATTAGACCATATCTTGTAAAGCATTGGCAAGAATTACCACTCCTCAAACTCTCAAGATAGAAGGACATATCAAGAAGAAAAAGGTGCAAGAAGTGAAAGATCACATCGAGAAAGAAGAAATGAATCCAACCATATCTTGTAATTCAATGGACAAAATTACCACTCCTCAAACTATCAAGATAGAAGGACACATCAAGAAGAAAAATGTTCAAGAAGTGAAAGATCACATCGAGCATCAAGAAATGAATCCGACCATATCTTGTAAAGGACTGGAAGAAATTACCACTCCTCAAAAGATAGAAGGACATATCAAGAAGAAAAAGGTTCAAGAAGAGAAAGATCACATCGAGCATCAACAACAAGTTCTCCAACTTTTAAAGGATAACGCCACTTCGGTGCAAAATCAAACGAAACAACAGGTAGATCAACATCGTAGTGAAAAATGTTTTGATGTAGGTGATTGGGTCTTTTTACTGCTACATCTCAAGCAAGCTATTTATGAGAAGGAAATGTTGGCAATACTACATGCACTTAAAAAATGGCGACCTTACCGAATGGGAAGACTCTTCAAGGATGAGGATGTGGAAGCATTGTTTTGTGCTATTTATATTATCCAACCAGATTGGATAAATGAAGCAAGGGATGAATGGAAGAAGGACGAAGAAGTATGTCCACTTATTCAAAAGTTGCAAAAGATCCCAATTCAAGCAATATTTCCAGAAATTGAAGAGGAAGGAAAAATCATATTGGAACCTGGAGCAGTCACAGAAACAAGAACTCGACAGCTACAAAATCGATCAATTTCAGAGTATCTCATCAAGTGGAAGAAGTTACCCACTGAATATTCCACATGGGAGGACAAGAATTTTATACAGAAGCATCAAGAACTACTCAAGCATTGAGGACAACGCTTTTTGAAGGAGAGGGGCATGTTAGGCCCCTATACTACTAGTGTAACCCCTTATTGTTATTAGTATAACCCACTTATTATATTGTTGTACCCATGTAGTGCCCATATTGTTACTATTGTGCCCCATAGAATCCCACTATTGTTATTATTGTGCCCTTACATTATTATTGTTATGTCGGCTCTGATTATGTTATAACCCCTTAGACTCCTATATATAGAAAGGAGGTATTTTCATTTGTATCATCCAAGAATTGTTCATTTATGTAATGTAAAGGAGGTTGCCCCCTCGAAGAGGCTGAATTCTAAGGCGTTGATCTTTCTTTTCTATCTTTTCTTGAGTTGGTTTCATAACATATTCTAAGCCCAAGCACGAGAACTCTCTCTCTCTCTCTCCCTCTCTCTCTCTCTTATTAAGCATAAAATATATTATCAGCTCAAGCACAACGCTCTCTCTCTCTCTCTCTCCCCCCTTAAATCTCCAAATCACCTCACCCCCTCAACATGAAACTGATAACAATGAACATTCAATATCGAATATTCGAAATATCATCACTTATTGGGTTGATTCAACATCACTTAAGAGAGAAAAACCTAATCTTTGAAAAAATGATAGTTCCAATGCTAGTGTTCAAATGTAGGATGGTCTAGTATTGTTTTCATATCAATCTCCACATGTTCTCAAACAAAACTATATGTTGACGATGATATTATGTTCAAATAAATAAGGGAGAGTGTTATGCAACCAACTCATAAAATAGAAGAAAAGATAGATCAACGACTTCAAAATCAGCCTTTTCAAGGGGGAAACCTTCTTTACATTACACAAACGAACAATTCTTAGATGATTCAAATGACAAAACCTCCTTTCTATATATAGGAGTTTAAGGGGTCATGATATAATCAGAGCTGACATAAAAATAATAATGTAAGGGCACAACAATAACAATATGGGGACTACATGGGCACAAAAATAGAAATAAGGGGGCTACACTAATAACAATGAGGGAATAATCTAGTATTATAGGCACCTAACATGCCCCTCTCCTTCAAAAAAGTGTTGTCCTCAATGCTTGAGTAGTTCGGGATGCTTCTATATAAAATTCTCATCCTCCCATGTGGAATATTTAGTGGGTAAGTTCTTTTACTTAATGAGATACTCTGAAATTAATCGATTTCATAGTTGTCGAGTTCTTGTTTCTATGACTACTTCAGATTCCAATATGATTTTTCCTTCCTTGTCAAGTTCTGGAAATATTGTTTGAACTGGGAGCTTATCACCTATAACCTTCTTTAAGCATGAAACATGGAAAATTGGGTGCACTCGAGAAGATGTAGGAAGCTCCAATTTGTATTCCATAGTACCAATCTTTTGCAACACCTTGTATGGACCATAATACTTTGGTGATAATTTATTATCCTTCTTAGCTTTCTTAAGGGGCATTTGTTTGTATGGTTGCAGTCATAGAAATACCTAGTCACCTACACCAAACTTGTTTTGCTGTGATGTTGATCTATCTGTTGTTCAATTCCATTCTACGCGAAAGTGAGGTTATCGTTTAAGAGATAGAGAGCTTGTTATTGATGCTCGATGTGATCTTCCACTGCTTGAACCTTAGAATTTTCTCTTAAAGATTATGTGATGGATAGTGGATGATATCCATAAAGTGCCATAAATGGGGTCATTTTTATTTCAGTATGGAAGGAAGTGTTACACCACCATTCAGCTAGAGGTAACCACTTGACCCATTGCATTTGGTTATCAAATACAAAGCAATGAAGATATCCTTCGAAACATTTGTTCACTATATCAGTTTTCCTATTTGATTGAGGATGATAAGATGAGCTATGAGCTAATTGAGTACCCAAAAAAGAAAATAATTCCATCCAAAAATTTCCGGTGGAAACATTATCTCTGTCAGTGACAATAATCTTTGGGTTTCCATGTAGATTTTGAATTGTTTCCATAAATGCAGTAACAATTGTACTAGCTTTAAATGGATGAGATAATGCACAAAAGTGTGCATATTTGGTAAGTCTATTAACTACCGTGATGATGACATTATTTCCTTTGGACTTGGGTAAACCCGTGATAAAATCCATTGAAACCTCCTCCCATTGTTGACTTGGAATGGATAAAGGTTGTAATAGACTCGAGGTCTTAATTGTCTCAACTTTATTTTGTTGGCAAACCAAAGATTCCGCCACAAATTTTTGAATATCAGATTTAAGGCCATCCCAAAAAAAATCCTTATTAACCCTGTGGTAAGTTTTTAAAATCCTGAGAGCCCTCTTAAGGGAGACGTGTGAAATTATGGAAGTATCTTTTGTTTAAGTCAGGAATTCTTACATAGGTATAAGTGATATTTGTAACATAATGAATCATTATTCCAGCTAAATGTATTAGATGTATTAGGATTTTGCTGCAAATTTTGAATGAGTGCCCACACTTCTTTGTCATTCTTCCATTCATCCCTTGGTTCAGTTATCCAATCTAGTTGGATAATAGAAATGGCACAAAGCAATGCTTCCACATCCTCATCCTTTCTTGAGAGTGCATCTACAACAACATTTTTCTTCCCTTTTTTGTAGATGATTTCAAATTCGTAACCCAACATCTTTGTGACCCATTTTTGCTTATCTTCTGAAGATAATCTTTGTTCAATAAGTATTTAAGACTATCATGACATTTTTTTACCTTGAATTTCTTTCCCATTAGGTAAGGTCTCCATTTCTTAAGTGCATGTAGTATTTCCAACATTTCCTTCTCATAAATAGCTTTGTGTAATATTTTCCTTTGATTGCACGACTCTCAAAAGATATGGGTATTCCTTCTTGCATTAAAACAAGACCAATTCCATTCCCTGAGGCATCACATTCCACAATAAAGTTTTTTGTGAAGTCTGACGTAGCTAAGACCAGTGCTTGGCACATTGCCTCTTTAAGATGCTCAAAGGCCTTAGTTTCTTCTAGAGTCCAAGAAAATGCATATTTCTTCAGTAATGTTATTAGAGGTGCTGTTATTTTCACATAATTCTTAAAAAAATTGTGCTCATACCCTATCAACCCAAGAAATCCTCGCAGATGCTTTGTGGATGTGGGGATTTTCCATTTCTTAATGGCTTTAATTTTGATAGGGTCTACCTTAACACCCTCATGCAATACAATATGACCCATATTCCACCTCATATACTCCAAAGAAACATTTGGAGGATTTTGCATATAATTGTTTCTCCTCCAATAGCTTTAGCACCCTATCAACATGTTGAACACAATCCTTCCAATACTTGCTATAGATTAGTATATCATAAAAAAATACTAACACAAATTTTCTAAGGAAGGGTTTGAAAATGGAATTTATCAAACCTTGAAATGTAGAAGGTGCATTTGTAAGGCCAAAAGGCATGACCAAAAATTCATAACGAACCTCATGAGTTCTAAATGTTGGTTTTGGAACGTCTTCATTCTTCATTCTTATTTGATGATGTCTTGAACAAAGACCCAACTTGGTGAAGTAAATTGCTCCATGTAATTCATCCAATAATTCATCAATGATAGGAATGGGAAATTTATTTTTAATAGTGAGCTTGTTGAGCTCCCTATAATTCGAACACATGCACCATGATCCATCCTTCTTATGCACCAATACTATTAGAGTACAGAAAGAACTTTGACTAGGTTGATTTATACTAGCCTCTAGATTTATTGTAACCATACATTCAATTTCACTCTTTTGGGCATAGGGATATCTGTAAGGCCTAATGTTTAGACGAATACTTCTTGGAATCAAACAAATAGCATGATCATGATCACGAATAGGGGGGAGGCCTTTGGGAGTCTCAAATACCTTAAAATGATTGTCCAAGGATTTTTGGAGTTCTAGAGAAATAGATGATTTTGATGTTTGAACCTCTAGTGAACATAATTATGCAATTATGCCCCATTGTTCTTTATTTAGAATCTTTGTCATGCAATTAGAGTTGATTATCTTTCCTGGTTTCCCTACGACATCCCTTAATTCAACTTCCTTTGCTTCCCAAAAAATTTTGAGAAAAGTTCTTGAAAACTAAAAGCTATCGTACCCGAAGATTGTAACCATTGGACTCCAAGTACAACATCAACACCACCCATTAGAATGGGAAGCATTGGACTATTAACCACATATTCTCCCATGGATAGCTTGATATTATGGCACTTTCCAGAGAAATTTATGGTTCCTCCATTTGCAGCAATCATTTGACACTCTGGTGCTAGATATAGGAAGAAATTTAATTCCTTGGTTATCTTACAATGAATAAAACTATGGGCGCTACCAGAATCAATCAACACTTTTACCTTTTTCTTCTTGATATGTCCTTCCATCTTGAGAGTTTAAGGAGTGGTAATTCCTATTAATGCATTACAAGATATGGTCGGATTCATTTCTTCTTTCTTTGGGGTTGGTTCCTGGTGTATATCCTCTTCTTTTGATGTTTCTTGTTCCTTTTCTTCCTCCTCTTCACAATCGATGTAAAATAATTTCTTCTCAACACACTTATGACCTTTAGTGTGTTTTCTATCACAACTGTAACAAAGCCCTTTTTCTCTTTTTTCTTCCAATTGTTGGGGTGTCAACCTTGTAGGTTTTGGAAGGTTAGGGGCAACCACAATTCCATATTTATAGTTGTGAGTGGTAGGCCTCCTTGCTTCCATCATTTTGCTTTCAAAGTTGCTTGCCAACCTGAATTACTTCTCCAATGAATTAGGTTCCCAAAGGTTAACCTCATATTGTATGTTATCCTTTAGAGTCCCTATGAAGATATCAATCCTATGCTCCTCTGGAATATCATTTACCCTTATATTCAATTTTTGGAAGTCCTTAATGTGCTCCACTATTGAACCCTTTTGTTTGAGATTTATCAATTGGCTAAAGAACGTGTTTCTCTTTGTATCCTCATAATGTTCTATCAATTCCTCCGTAAAAATTGACCAAGTGACAATTTGTTTACAAGATCAAAGCCACCGATACCATACAAATTGATTGGGTTCTAAATATAAAGGTGCAATGCATACTTTTTGTGTGTTTTGCACATTATGGGGATCAAAATATTGCTCCATCTATAGTATCCATGTTACGGGATCCTTGCCATCAAACTTCCTCATATCGATCTTTGGAATATGGTGAGTCTTCAACCCAACGTTAGATTCTATGAAATAATGATTAACATTTCATTTGTTCTCATAATGAGTTTCCTCTACTACCTTTTTGCCATTAGGAAGCATTTCTTGTAGAAGCTTTGCAAACCTCCTTTCAAACCTTTCATGTTTTTCTTGAGATCTTCAATGTTTCCTTTCAATTTTGCTTCTAAAACATACATCTTAGCTTCCATGCCATCTATCATGCCTTGTTTTAAATCATCCATATTAGCTTCTATTACCTTTTATTGGAGTAAAATTTGTTGCACTTGGTCTCGTAATTTTGATATATCATGTTGCATTTCTTTCTCTTCTTCATGTGTCATAGTAGAGCTTTCAGGTTGCTTACTAGGTGTTTCGATTTTATTTCTTTTGGTCATAAATTAATTATAATTATGCTTCACTATGCCCTTTGAATCACTTTAAACTACCTTCTCAAACAAAACTGATGCAAATTCAAAAAAAAACTTCACACCTTGTTTTTCACTTTGTAGGAGCTTGATATTGTATCTGATGTATCTCTATAATTTCGGATCTCCAAGATCTAAAATGTCATTCTGTGGTAGCCCTATGAGGCCTATTTCTAATCCCATAAGTATGACCAATATTGGATTCTCTAAGAAAGAGTTATACTAATTCTTCTAAGATAACCTGATTATAGACTGGTTCAGTAGAGCAAAGTTGTACAAAGTGCCACGTGTCACTGTTTCGAACTTCAGCCCAGAAAATGATAAAATGTGAACTACAACTAATCCTCTTTTTTTCAATTTTTACAAAATTTCAATTAAATGTTCAGAGAGAAAGTTATGATGATTTTCCCAAGGTCACCTGTTTGAGTTATAATTCTGGAGTCTACAAAAACCCTAACTTCCTTGGATCATATCTCCGAAAATATAACAAGATAAGATCTTAAATTTAGGCACAAGGTTCATCAAGAGTTCGATGAAAACGGGTTTTAATTGAAGCTTCTGAAACATTGTATAAAAAATGTTATGGTGAAAATTCCATAATGACCTGTTTGAAGCAGCAAAACCCTAGAATCCAAAGCTCTAATACCAAATGTTATGTAACTAGCTCACAAAATAGAAGAAAAGATAGATCAACGACTTCAAAATCAGCCTATTAGAGGGATAAAACTCCTTTAAGTTATGTTATCACTCTAAAATTTCCCTAGGGTTGTCATGAAAGAAATAATAGAAGTATCCACAAACCTACTTTGGAGATTAAGATCTAGCCTTCCTAATGCTCAGACAGGGCTCTCTCTTAATGATTTATCTTTGTTGTTTTAATTGATTTTAGGCTAGTTATGTAAGCTTGATTTGGTTTTGATTTGAGTTGTTGGTGGAATTACTGATTTAGATGGATAAATGACTGTCTATTTTCCATTGGGCTATGGAGTCAATATATCAAGAAAATAGAATATAAACAAATTATAAAAGTAGTGTTACAGGGCAAGGTAGCTGAGCAATATCAAATCTGAAGGTTGGAATGGTGAAATGATTTTCAATCAGATCAAGGAGAAATTAAGGATTCCTTAAATGGGATAATGAAGGAAGTGAAAGAGGTCAACTGGAATGGGAGAGAAATTAAGGATTCTCATATCCGGATATCAAAAGAAAATAGAGAAATGTATAACAGTAAGAGCAGAGTGTACTCAAACAATTTCTGCAATAACATTCCTGTTATACCATTCAAATTTAGAAAACATTCAAGCTTATGGAATACTTTAGAAAAGCACATGAACAATTGAAATATACTTCACTGAAGTGGCTCAACACATGAATCTTGTAAAGAAATGCTTCTATTATTTTCCTTGTCTATTAATTGAAAAAGTACAGTAAACCCTCAAGTTATAGATGAGTTCACCTATAGAAATGTTCAGAAATCCCTCTCCTAATACTTCAAAAGAAGAAGTATTTATACAAAATTTACAAACTGTTTACAATAAATGTTGCCTCTAATAGACAAGACATTTTTAGACTATAGATGAACTAAAAAGCTCTAACTACTGCAGATTAATAGTTCTAGTGGAATGTGCTGTGCAAATGTTGTTGCTGTGGAAGTGGGAGTAGGTAGGATGTGGACCCAAATTTGTGGCTGTGCTGGCAGATGAACTAGCAGATGCAGATGTATCTCTCTTTTTCTTAGTAATTCACTCAACTGCTTGTTGATCCTCTAACTTGATAATCTGAGACTTCCCTTACTCATGGCTGATCCTGTGAGTTCCCTACTATTTTATCATTCATTAGTGTCACAAAATATTTTGGAAAAAATATAATAATATATATATTGAATAATATTTCCAAACTATTTTAAATGAAAATTATAATTAAATTTCTACAAAACCATGTGTTGTTTCCAATATGTGGGTTTGTTTTCTCTTTCCATGAATTCACAAAACCATGAGTAGTATTACTCCTTCCTCTATAAATTCATTTTATCTGTATGTAAATTCCTTTTACCCTTGTAGAATACCTGGATGGTTTGGCAAAACCATGTGTTGATTTGTATGGTTGGAAAAGTATTCTCACTTTACTCTTTTACTTTTACCTGCAACATGATTTTACACTTGTAAATTAATTTCACCTACACTTGTAAATTGATTTCACCTTGCCTGTAAATTGATTTCACCTTAATCTTCTATCATGAAATGTATTTACATGAATGCTATCTTTGCTCACATGTACATTAATTTCATGTGAAATTTTCCCTCTTATTTTCACATAAATTCATGGCATTCGTGAATTTTATTTCATGTGTCGCTGTAAAACCATTTTACCTTTGAATCTCATTCCACAACCTTAGTCTCATATTGCCTGTAGCTATATAATTTTACCTCAAGTATGGTTTCATTCCACAACCTTAGTCTCATATTGCCTGTAGCTATATAATTTTACCTCAAGTATGGTTTCACCCATAGCTCTAAAATATTACGGCATTCTCATATCTTTGTATTTCACTTGAAATTAATCCAACCTATATTCCCGTAAAATTTATAAAATTCAAAACCAAAACAGTTAATGGTTTATCACACCACTTTTAAGTGGTAGGTGGTATTTTTTTAGAGGACACTATATAATGTGGGGCTGCCACATAACAAAAAGGTGGGCTGGGAAAATCACTAATCTCATGTGCTTTTTGAGTGTTAAGTGTTGGATGAATCTCATGTGCTTTTTGAGTGTTAAGTGTTGGATGAGCTGAGTGCGCGATATGGATTTTTAACCCTTCATTTATTTTTACAAATCTCTAGGCAAATAAAAATGAAGGGGGTTTAATGGGGCTGCCACATAACAAAAAGGTGGGCTGGGAAAACCACTAATCTCATGTGCTTTTTGAGTGTTAACCCTTCATTTATTTTTACAAATCTCTAGGCAAATAAAAATGAAGGGGGTTTAATTCCTAGTTCGGGGTGGGCCATTGGTTGACTTTGCAGGGGGAAAAGGTAGTATATGTTTGCGGGGAGAAATTAATATAAAGTCCAAAACTTTATATTAATAGGGTTTTGTGAAGTAAGGGGTGAAAAGAGGGATTATATATATATATATATATATATATATATATATATATATATATATATATATATATATATATATATATATATATATATGGGATTTATCTCTATTTTAACCATTACTGCCTCTGTGTAAATGATTTCTTCTTGCTTTGTGATAGTTGTCTTTTCCTTCTCAATAAAGCCTTTGAATACATTTCCTTGCTAATCTTGGAGTAAACAGGTTTTGGAACTAGTATTCAAACTGTTTATCCAAGCTCCCGTTCTGATAATCACCTGCAAAATAAAACAATCATTAATAAAGCATAGGTCTGCAGGGAAGACAATCAATGGCTTTATTGAATTAAGATTTCTATGGACGGAGTCCGAACTGTGGATGGCTCAATTCTGTTTGGAAAATACTTTTCATTTATTCATTTTAAACAGAGGTAAGGGAATGGCGGAATTTCATATTGTAAAAACTCTGTGATTTTTCACATTATGCAGGTGCGGTTAGATGGTTTACCGCACAACAATGGATGATAAGGCTTCCAGGGATACACAATGGTGGATGGCTCAATTCTGTTTGGAAAATACTTTTCATTTATTCATTTTAAACAGAGGTAAGGGAATGGCGGAATTTCATATTGTAAAAACTCTGTGATTTTTCACATTATGCAGGTGCGGTTAGATGGTTTACCGCACAACAATGGATGATAAGGCTTCCAGGGATACACAATGAAGCAGTCGGAGGACACTTTCAGGCAGGAGGAGACATTTGGAGGTCAGTCTTATGAGGGTGTTGTCATGGAACAGGATGTGGTTTTGTGGCATATCGCACCACTTTTGAGTGGGGGGTGGTATTTTTTGAGAGTGCATGATATAACGTAGGGTTGCCACGTAGCAAAAGGGCACTCATCCAAAACCATGAATCTCGCGTGCTTTTGGGATTTTAACTGTCAGACGATGGGAGTGTGTGATATGGATATGGGCCGTCAGATCTGGAGGTGGGAGATCGGAGGGTTATCACATGGCGGAGTTGCAAGCGCTGAGTCAGGGTGTGGTTGGCGAGGCCCGAGAATAAATAAGGCGGTGGTTTAAATATATAAAGCGAGATTATCGTATGAATAATGTAAGGTTTAAGTTAAAAAGGGCATCGGGAGGGTTTTTTGAATGGGGCCCAATACATTATTCAAATTTAAGATAAGGGGTTTTAGTGGGTTTTAAGGAAAAATGGAAACTAATAAGGGGGGAATCGTAAAATTAATGGGTAGAGGTGATTTTTCAAGGGAAAATGAGTTTGGAAGGAAGTTAGTGATATGAAATGAGCCAATTGATGCCCTCCATGCTTTGTGAAAACTGCTTCTTCCTACCCATCATTTACCCTAACATTCTTTCTTCATTTATTGGGTGCATTTGAGCTTGCTGACCCTCTTATTTTTTTTTTATAAACAAACTATCTAATTGTAATCTTATAATGTCCAATGGCCCAGATTAAACTGATAAACAAATTTATTCTCTACCTAATGAATGATTTGCTAAGATTAGATGGTTTAGTCAGATCATTATTCATTATCTCTAGGCATGAAATTTAAAGCATGAATGAATCAAGACTAAATTGTTTGATCATCACGGATTGTGGCATTTTGACAAGCTGCACACAATCTTATTTGCAAAAAGTAAACCAAGAGTAGTGGCATTTGAATGTGCACACTTTCATGATATTTTTTATCTCTTTTTGGTCGGGTTCATATTTAATATTCATTTTTTATCTTTGTTTATTTTTGTCTTTTGATTATTCTTTAGGGCATACCCTCTTTACATTTTTTATATGGGAAAACATTTGTAGAAAAGCAAAGGTATGTACAATATTACAAGACTTAACATAGTCAATTCAAAACTATGATCCCTATTATTGTAGGAACCTAACAAATTACAAAAATGAATAATTCTTGGATGATTCAAATGACAAAACCTACTTTCTATATATAGGAGTCTAAGGGGTCACAATATAATCAAAGACGACATAACAATAATAATGTAAGGGCACAACAATAATAATAGTGGGATTATATGGAGCACAACAATAACAATATGGGGACTACATGGGCACAACAATAACAATAAGGGGGCTACTCTAATAACAATGAGGGGATAATCTAGTATTATAGGGACCTAACAGAGAGTTGCACAACAACTAGGACTTTCCCCTTTATGAGAATAAATGGTAAAGAACCATGTAAATATTTCAAGTAAATATTGCTCACTAGTTTGCATGGTGAATGGAAGTATCATAACATATGAAATATTCCATAACTCATTGCTAACTATGAAACCAAGGAAGATTGATAACTCTTCCCTGTGAGTTCACACACTCTACAAACCAACTTGTTTGAAGGGGGCATGAAATAGGAAATGAGGTAAGTTTGGGAGCTTAGGAATTTTCACGCTTACTAGGAAGCCTTAGGAGGAATCTAAACCTACAACAAAAACAATGGAATGGACGAGAGAAGGAACAACTAAATTTTAAATATGAATTTTAGTAGAATAAAGTACATAGGGAATGGTGGCATTTAGGAAATAGAAGGTTCTTTTCTAGAGAACATAATGACATTTCTTTATTTTTTTGTCTAAGATTGACAATATCTTTCTATTGATCATATGTAAAGCAAGTTATATAAAATATGTTTGGTGGCCTCAACCTTCCAAAAAAAACCAGGTATATTGACCACCGCTCAACATCATAAATCGTCCAAAATTTAAACAATATAATTTTATTAGTATTTTCAAATATGTTTTAAGTACATAAATAATAAATGTTCTTATTTTTTTATTATTTTTTTCCAAAACTATATATTTTACATTAAAAAATTTAAATTATATTATTTAATTTAATATTATTTTTAAATATAATATACATATAAATATTACTTATGACCTCTATTTTTAAAAATTATTTTAATAAAATTTAAAATTACCAAAAACATCTCTTCATTTCTTTCCATTTCGGCAATCAATTTATAGAAAATAGATATTCATTACTTTCTTCATCGTGTAAGAATTATGTAATCATCACTTTCTTCACCGTACAAGAATTGGGCAAACATGGACTTCAAAGGTCAAATCTGTATTATTTGTCGAGTAAAAATCTTTATTCATTAAATTCAAATTCAGTGTAATTTTGAATTTATTAAATTTTATTTAGATAAAATAAATTATTGTGTTTTAAAATTTATAATTAATGTATATCTCATTTATTTTTTAATATTAGTAAACCCTTGGCTTTAAACAAGATGCGATGGTTTCACCGGTCATGGATATGATCAGTAATGTGGGTGGCAATCGTCTGCAATCATGGATATGATCAGTAATGGGAAACTCCTATTTCTAACTCTATAGAAAAGTAAATGCGCTTTGACATGCGAGCCAGATAGCGCTCGCATCTATGAGTGACAGCACGTGAATCGAGATAGTAGCGTGGAGAGAGAGGGTGAGCGCTATTTGGCTCGCATGTCAGAGTGCATTTACTTTTCTATAGAGTTGGAAATAGGAGTTTCCATCATTAATGTGGGTGATAGTCGTCTACTTGAATTTGGATGGAACATCGTCTACAATCATGGATATGATCAATAATGTGGGTGACAGTCGTTTGCTTGAATTTGGATGGGACATCTATACTGACAACGTGGACTAGGATCTGGAAATATGATAGAAAGGCCTTACCCAAATATTCAATATTCAATATCCAACGTGGACTAGGATCTGGAAATATGATAGAAAGGCCTTAGCCAAATATTCAATATTCAATATCCAAAGTTATTTTAATATAATCACTCATTTATTTTTTAATATTAACAAATATTTTAATATAATTTAATTTTTAATATGAACAAATATTTTAATATAATCACTTTTTATTAATTTATTGTTATTTTTTTTAAATAATTATTTTGGAGTACAAGTTGTTTTTATATTTTTTGTGAGATGAGTGAATTTGTTGAATTGATGTTTCTGTGATCTATATCGTTTGTGAGAGAATTTTTCGGTGTAAATCACATGATATTTCATTTGTCGACGCATTTCGAACCAACCCGTGTGGTTCATCATCATAACAATTTGACGAATCAAATCTAGCTTGCTTGTTAGAAAGTCAGAGCAGAATGTTCAACAGCTATACTTTTTGATCAGGCAACGACTATATTAACTAACTAACGGCTATATTAGACTAGGAAATAGGTAGTTTGACTAGACCTAGAGAAAAGGGGACAAAATTATATTTTAAATAAAATTAAGGAATTTCAATAATTATTAAATTAATAGTTGGTTACCTTATTAATAAATTAAAAGTAAATGGGAACTATGAATTTACATGAAAGGTCTATATTTTATTTTTAATTTTTATTATAAATATATGTATAAACATCAATATTAAAATAAATTAAATTAAGTGTTATATAGTAAGAATAAATCTTTAATAATCTAAATTTTAATTATATTAATATTAAAATAAATTAATTTAAGTGCTATATACTAAGAATAAATCTTTAATAATCTAAATATATTAATTGTTTATTTTATTGTTAAAATTGCTTATTTAATGGTTAACAAGTTAAATTAATTTAATAAAAAACCATTTCATAGATCATTATCAATGTAAAAGAAACTATTTTCATTAATTAAGTTAAATTATTAGTATATAGCTATTAAAATATTTATATAAACCAATAAAAAACATATTCCTTATAGAACGATTTCAATATTAAGGAAATTATTTTCCTTCTATTAATTTAAGTTGAACTATTAGAATAAGTTATTAAAATATTTATATAAACAACCCTTAAAAAACAAAGGCAACGAAGAGAGGAAACTAACTTATAAGAAAAAAAGACAAGCCATATAAAGAGGGAGGGGAGGAAGTGAAGAACGAAATTGGTATAAAAAAGGCAACGAAGAGAGGAAACTAACTTATAAGAAAAAGAGACAAGCCATATAAAGAGGGAGGGGAGGAAGTGAAGAACGAAATTAGTATAAAAAATGTATTTTATAGAATTTAAAAATTAAATTAGTAAATAAATATTATCAAGAAAAAGAAATTCAACATTATTAAAACTAGTTTATTATTCTATGGATAAATTTATTATTTTATTAATTAGTTTTCATTAGTATTTAAATTGATTAGATTAAATAGAATTTTAATGTTTTTGAAATTAATGCTTAGAATCAATTTAAATTTATTGAAATAATGAATTAACATGTTTATAATTTTAATTTGATTCTAAACATTAATTTAATTTCAAAAATATTAAAATTCTATTTAATCTAATAAATATAAATACTAATATAAACTAATTAATAGAATAATAGTAAAAATACCTAAAATATTGCAAATAATTTATTAATTTTGATTTAATTTCGTTATTATTTAATAATGGGTATAGTAGACATTAATGTATTAAGGCTTTTCTTAGAGCTGAAAAAGGTCCTAGTGCTAAGAAAGATACCAAGGATCGATTTTCTGGTGTTCATCTTCTTTTTATCCGAGGGACCACTAACAAGATTACAAGGATCTTAAGGAAGCATAAGGTGGCTTCAACCTTTTGGCCTTTAAATACCATCGGAGCTCCCTTAGATCTGTAAAAGACCCAATGGACCCAAAGAATATGAAGGGTGTTTATGTTATCCCATGCTCATGTGGGAATCCCTACATTGGTGAGACTGGTCACTCGATTAATGAAAGGATTCATGAGCATGATGCTGACATCAAGCATGGCAGGACCCGCTCCTCTGCTTTGGCAGAGCATGCAGATAAATATATGCATCACATATGCATTGATGAAGCCCAAGTCGTTGCTAAGGTTAGTCATTTCCACCATCGTAAATTGAGGGAGGCCCTAGAAATTGAAAAAAGACCCAATACTTTGAATAGAGATGATGGTTGGAATATTAGTAGAAGTTGGGTCCATGTCTTGTCCTCCTAGTTTTTAGGCTTTTTTTTTGGAATTTATTTTGTTTGTTTGTTTACCTATGTAGGTATTGGCATCCTTTTTATAGTATTTGTTGTTGATTTATTCTTCATTAGAGTTTATTTTCTTGATCTTTCATGTTTTTTTATGTATTTTATCATTCTATTTGTTCTTAACCACTTTTAGTATTTTTGTTATTTGTTTAATGGGCCTAAGCCCCATATTTTATTGTTGACCCCTTTTTACTTATTGATTATTTTTCCTTAGATATATATGTGTGTGTGTGTTTATATATATATATATATATATATACTTGTGTATATTTTTGTTTTGTTTTATTTATTTTTTCATTATTTATTTTTAATTTAATTTATTTTATTTCCATTAATTATTTTATTTATCAAATGATCTTGTCTCGATTAGGGTCTTTACTCATTTTTATAATTTTTGACTCCCCTCCTAAAGTTTAACTTTGATTATTTATTTATTTTAAATATTATTTCTCAAAAATTAGTTGTTTAATATAGAGGCTACTTATTAATATTTGTTTTTAATGAATTAATAAACAAGTATCACAATTTAAATATTATTTTTCAAAAGCTAGTAATATTTGGTTTTAATAAATTAATTTAAATATTATTTTTCAGAAACTAGCCATTTAATATAGCCGTTACGTATTAATATTTTAATAAATTAATAAACTAATTTCATTATTTAAATATTATTTTTCAAAGACTAGTAATATTTGGTTTTAATAAATTAATTTAAATATTATTTTTCAAAAACTAACTGTTTAATATAGCTGTTACCTATTAATATTTTTAATAAATTAATGAAATAATATCATTATTTAAATATTTTTTTCAAAAACTAGCTGTTTAATATAGTCGTTACTTAATAATATTTGTTTTTAATATATTAATAAATTAATATTATAATTTAAACATTATTGTTCAAATATAGTCGTTACTTGAAATTATGTCTCTACATTGCTCTCTATTTAAGCCTTTGCCATGGTCTACCTCTTCATCTAGTCCTGATGATGAACCACACTTGTTGGTTCGAAACGCGTCGCCAAAAAATTCTCTCATGTAATTTCTATCTAAAGACTTTGCTTAATTCATTATGGCTCATAGAAGCTTGGATACAGAAAATAAATAAAACAATTACTAGTTATTAATTAGTTTTTTAATAAATTTAAACTCTTTACATTAATTCCAACAAAAATTTAATTTAACTTACACATTACATTTTATTTAAACATTAAACTCAATCCTAATTTATAATTAATAAAAACCACTGATATTTAATTAATAAAATAATGAAATCTATTTTATAAACATTAAATAATATAAAAAAATAATTTATTAGTAGTCTTTGAAGAAAGCTAGGTATTAGAAAATAAAATTTAAATTTAAATCATTATCTATTGTTTCACTTTCCTTCCATTAGAATTTGTCAGTTGTCATTTATTCCTATCCTAGTCTTCACCTTTATTTATTTAACCCTATTGAGTTCTGGCTTATTCACTCATGGATCTAGTCCTCACCTTTATTTATTTAACCATATTGAGTTCTGGCTTATTCACTCATGCATGTATCCTGAAGATGATCCACAGAGGATGGTTTGAAAAGTCGACTCCAAAAATATGAATGTCATTACTTCGGAAGATGACTCCACACAAAGTTAGTTTAATTTAAAATTCTTAAATTTTCTAAAACCTTAAGATTGTGAGTACTTTGTAATTTGAAATTTTTAAAATTGTCAAGAGTCCTTTGAAATTTGAATATTTTTATGATAAATTATTTACTTCAAATTTAAAAAGAATGTGGAACGATTTTTGTAATTTGCAATTTTTTATGATAAATTATTTACTTTAAATTTTAAAAGAAATGTGGAAAGATCTTAACTTTTCGAGTTTTGGTGAACAATTTATTTTCATAACTATGTGGGTTCATATAAAATAATTATACTTGATGTAATAATGACAAACCATATTTGAAGTTACTTCTCCAAAAATTTTGATTTCTATTAAATTTTTTTATTAAATTACCTTTTTTTAATTAAATAATTTGAATTTTTTTTTTTTCCTTCTCACCTATCTCTCATGTGTTAGTGTCAGTACTTACAGCCTTCCACCAATGATCAAACATGCTCCTACAAAGCGGTCTTAGGGTGTCAAAGTCAAATATTTTCATTTCAGTGAGTCTTCAACTAAAAATTTGGTCACTAGGTATTAGGTCTAGGACTGTTTTCACTCCTTCCAAAGTTTTCCAAGTACTAATCCATGTCACCCCTCAGCTGAGTGTACCATCATTAAAAGAGTTGTCATCATTGTTACAGGTTCGAAACTATCATTTGTAAGTGAGCGGGTCATCTTATACCTTGTTGCCTCAGTTCTGATTTTAAGATTCATTTCCCTCTCGTAGGGTTTTGAGGGCATTTTTCTTGGTTCCATGAATCCCATGATCAAAAAAATCAACAAAACTTATATCCTAATGCTCTTATACCTTCCCCTACACTTCATGGACCTTCTTAAACACTTCTGATCACTTATATCCCTCAGATTCACCATTTTCCCACAAACCCTAGCCTATTCTTACAATTTGACACTTTTTTTAGGCTAGGCCTGTGTTTTTCCCTTTTGGACCCCTTACTCTCACTCAATATTTGAAATTCCATTTTCCCCTATTTCCTAACATCCCTTTCTACCTCTCAAAATTTTCCTAAGAATTTAGAATTCCCCCATCCCCTTCATTCCCTTCATTTCTACAAATCCCCTATTTTCCCTTCACTAAACCCTAATTTCCTCTCCCACTTAGCTAGGGTTGGCTATGGAATCAGAGACATATGAGTATATGAGGCATAAGGGAGGTAATTTCAGCAAGTATGAGGACATTCCAACTCATACACATCATGTCTTCATCATTTTTCAAAAAGTCATTCCTAGGGACAAATCATTTGCCACACATAGGGCTAATTTTTCTTCAAACTATATTTTAGACCAAACAGGGATGAATTTGGCAAATGTGAGAGAGGATTTTGTCCATAATAGGCCAATGATGAAAACCGTCCCTCACTTTTTACATAGGTGTCATGTTTTTAGAGAAATGTCAAAATTATAGTTGCTACAAGAGAGTTGCTGCACTTCTGGAGTGACTTTGGAAAAATCACTTTTTCTTCTATCTAGAGTCTCCAAATGACTTTCTTGATGAGTCAAATGATAACTAGACAACAATATATTTCCAATGAGCTATCATGCACTCAATTTTGAGTTGAGGAAGGCATTCAAAGGTTTCCTACAAGAGAACGCTTCATTTTTTCATCCTAATTCTGAACTTTTTGACTAGTCTTGGGAGAATTGACTTTTTAGGGGCTATAATTGATCATTTTCAGTGCTTGATAGATCCATTGTGTAGCCAAGGGAGATACCTTTCCAAAGAGCTATCATAGGGTCAATCTGGACACCGAGAAAGCTTGCAAAAATGTGTTGTGCATAGAGCAGGAGGTGCTGCACATAACAGATGGAGTGTTGCACACAGAGGCTGGAGCACTGCACATAGGGATGTAGCACTGCGCATATGGCAGTTTTGCCAATGAAATTTTGCATGGCACTGTGCATACATCCGAAGCGTTGTGCACTTGTAGAGGGCGCTATGCATAGGACCAGCAAGCGCCAAAACATCATCTCAACCATCCAAATCATGTTTTTTTCCATCTAGGACTTCTAAACAAGTAAGTTCAATCCTTGAGCTATCCTCCCAGCATTAAGTTCATCATTTTGAAGTTAGTTTTCTATTTCAAATTTCAAACCCTAGATTGCCTATAAATCCCTCCACCTATCCTAATTCCCTCATACAAATCCCTCCACTTCTCCCTTATACCCTAATCCCCAAACAAAATCCTAAAGCCCTATTTACTAAATAGTCCCTACCAAAGAAAAAATACCCTCCTTCTCACTCTCATATCATATTTATTCCATCCTACACTACATAAGCTCATCTCCCCTTCCCCTATCCCTATTCACCATAACTCACTCCTTGATTACCTTCTCTAGGGTTACAAAGCTTTAAAATTCAACAAACATGGATAAAGAGGATAGAGATTATGAGGAGGAGGAAAATAGTGGCAGTGAAAGCATGGGAGATGAACCTCAGCATCAGAGAAAACCACGAGGCAGAATCATCAGAGAGGAAACATCAAACATCAGAGAGTTGTAGGCTTCTCATATGACTGCCTCTTGTTTCAGGGATCTAGGGTGTTATGAGTTTTGTGAGCAAGTGGAAAGAGTTCAACATCATCCTGAGCTGACCAAGCTTTTTGTAGCCAATCTCTGTGATAACAAGGTAACTCTTTTCGGGGTGACATTTACAGTTTCATCCTCCATCATTGCTGATGCCACAAGGATTCCAAATGTGGGGGAAAAATGGTATAAGGCACAAGATTTGGATGAGCACTACTATGAGCCATACATCAAATCCAGGTATAGAAATGAAAAGAAGAGGACCTTTCCTTTCAAGTTCCTTGAAGACAAGTTTTCCTCTATGATGAGGATCATTATGAAGTATTTTACATGTGAGGGCATATTTTCTAGATTGTACACCTATCACATTAGGATTCTTATGCATTTCACAAGAGTGAAAATTTTGAACATCCCATATTTCTTATTCGGGAACATTAAGAAGATGGCCTACATTGTACAGAAAAAGCCTTACCCCCAGTAGATGAGTAGTATATATCACTATTCCTTGATTAAGATGATTGTACTAAATCATCTCAACCTCCTCAACGTCTCCTGGGATATATTTATTGCCAATGACATCTTCAATATTCCTCAGATTCCTCCACCGGTGCCTCAAGAAGTAGAAAGGCCTTCTAGCAGTGCCAAAGTAAAGAAAGATGAGAAGGTTAAAGAGACTAAAGCTGTTGAGAAGCCAGAAGCCTATAAGACATATCAGAGAGGGGCTAGAAATTTGTTTGAAGTAGATAGGCAAGTTTTTACTCCACTTGATGTGTAAGGGGCCTTGCCTTCTTCATCATCTCATAGGCAAATTGTTTCTCCACAAAATGTTGAAGGGGCTTTGCCTTCTTCATCAACACAATAGGTACAACAGGTGCAGTAGCTGCATAGAGGGAAGGAAAATATGCTAGAGGAAAGCCTTGATGATGAGGAGGAAAGGGAATTTGATTTGATGTAAAATGATGAACCAGAACAATAACACATCCATCATGGCATTGAGATAGTTGACTTGGTGGCTTAATATGAGGCAACAAACGAAAGCATAACCATAAGGGAAAAATATGGATAGATCCAAGTACTGATGGACAAATTGGTGAGAGCTAAGTATGTAATTTCATACCTTGAGCAAGAGAACAAGAATCTAAGTGAAAAACAAGTCCTCATGGAGTTGGAACTTCTCAAAGCAAAGAGGCAAAGTGATAAGGGCAAGTTAGTAATGCAGGAGGAAGAAACACCAATTACCTTGACTACAAAGCAAAGAATTGAGAAGGAAATTGAGGAGGATAGAGAAACTTGGCTTGATAGAGTCAACTTGCATTTGGAGAAGCTACTACAAAAGGCCAACAGGGACAATTGAATCATTAGGCATTTGGCTCACCATTACAGGACCCGAAACAAGATTTGCAACATAAGGGTCAAGCAAATGAAGACAAGGCTAAAACAAGCACTCAAAGGCAAAAAGGAGGGTGATAGGCTTAGGTTGCTTGCTGAAGCTTCCTTGGCTAACCAAGATACTTAATGGTGGTGTTTTCCACAAATTTTGAGCAAGTTTTGAAGAATTTTTTCCTTTTGAAGAATTTGGCAATTTTTGACACAAAAATTTTGGCTCTATGCGCAACGCCATTGGTGCTGTGATTTTCCTAGGGGCATCCAATGAGGAAATGGTCAAAATTTTTGGATTCAAAATGATGAGTACATGCACCCTATGCATTTTCTAAGATTTTAGAGCAGAACTAGTCAACCAAAAGGTCAAAAAACACCCAAAAAATGACCTTTCTGCCCTCTTTTGGACACACAGAAGCAGTCTTGGGAGAATCCGTTTTTAGGGGTCAAATGAACTCCAAATGAAAAAATTCCACATGTTCTAGAAAGTATACTTGAAGCAATTTTCAATGAGCTATCATGAGCTCAATTTGGACACCGGGAAGACCTCCAAAATGGTCCTGCAAAAAACATTGCACATAGAGCTTGGGTGCGGCCCATAGGACAAAAATTGTGTTGGGTTTCCACTCCACTCTGCCATCACTATAATTTTTAGTTTTCTCTCATGGATGATGTTTTTACTGATGTAAATGGTAACTAGACATGTAAATAATATGGATAATGGTTACTATAATGTAGATTCATTAGATCAAAAGCTATATTTAGCACAAATGAATCAATTTCCTCCCTTTTAGAGGCAATTTGTTAGGTTGCCTAGATTCCAGTTTCTTGTTCAGTTTTTGATGGATTAGTACCTCATCCTAGGGATTCGACCCCTTAGGATGGGAGGAGATTGAATAAATGTCTATATCTTCTTCTTCTTTTTCATTGTGAAAGGTTGGACTCAGCTGGATGCTTATGCTTTGAGTAGACATCATTTTGTATCAGTTTTTGTAGATTTTTTGAATAATATGACACTTATTCACAGAGATTATCCTGATCATACACTATTTTCAGAATACATGCATAATACATAACCTCCTCTACATTGATCATCAATTTTACGGAATTAAGAAACAATCACATGCCCACATTGAAGCATCAATCGCACATATCAACACAGTATGTACTAGGGAGAGCATAAAGCTGAAAACCCCTCTTCTATCTGTATATTATATTGGTTGAGAACATGTAACAATACATAGTACAATACTCCTCGCAAGTACTCAGTACTAGCTCCACCTGTTACACACAAACTAGCTCAGATCTGAATCAATCACAGGTTCAAATCTCTTCTGCTGCTTGCCTGCCTCCACTGTGCAATTCCTGCTAAGAATAATTCAAGAATGAATTCGAATTACCTTGTGTAGCACTACACAATACTCATTAGCAATCTCAATCCATGCATGTGCAAATCCATGCACAACTATAGTCACAACTGACAGTTGTCTTGCCCTTTCACTCACCTCTAACACTTGTCTCCACTGAACTGTCCATGTACTGAGTTAACTGATGTATTCTTTAGTTGCTTTATGAGTTAATATTTAGTGAATTAATTAATAATTAATTCACACAACTCATCACTTAGTCTATTTGTTAGTTAGACTAAATACAGCTAGTTCAACCAAGTCAAACTGAACACAACTCCATCAACTCCACATCCAACTCCACCAAACTCAACCAGTTGAGTTCTAACTGAAGTCCTGCATGCAATAGCTCAAGTAACCCATAAGAAACATGTGATTCCTTTAGGCAGTTGCATGTGCCACATCCATAGTTCAAACTGAAGTGCTCCAAGAGAATAAGATAATGTTTATAGTCCAAATATTATTAAGGGCTAATAATATTCGACTGTTCTATATTTAGACTGAAAGTACTTCTCCTGTGGTCTAAAAATAGAAGTCCGTATATTTTTCCCAACATGACCAATCATCCATAAACAGCATCCTGCAACTCATAGACCATGATCCATATGTCTAAAAATAGACATAGTCTAAAAATAGACTTTGTGCCAAAAATAGCCTGCGGGCCAGCTTAGTGAAGGCGACTTCTTTTCACTAAGCTCCATCATCTTGTTGCATTCTCAACACTCCCTCTCAACAAGATATGGATTATCTGCAACCCCTATCCTGCCTCTGTGGTATTCGAATTTTCTCCTGGTGAGCACCTTCGTCAAGATATCAGCATCCTGATCCTCAGTTGGAATGTATGACAGTAACATGATTCTCCGCTACACACAATCTCTGATATGATGGTACCTGATGTCGATGTGCTTGGATCTATCATGAAATACTATATTAGCTGAGAGTTTAATGCAACTCTGGTTATCACAATAAATCACAGTAGGCTCCAAATATGACTCGAACAACCCGACCAGAATCTTCCTCATCCATATAGCCTCGCATGCTGCCAAACTTGATGCCATATACTCAGCCTCTACTGAACTGAGTGCCACAGATCTCTGCTTCCTAGTGTACCAAGAAACTGCTGTCGGCCCGATACTGAAGATCCCTCCAGATGTGCTGCTTCTGTCTGTTGGGCTCCCTGCCCAATCTGCATCCGTGAAGCCACATAGCTTCACCTCATCCTCCTATCTGTACCATAATCCATATCCCGATGTGCCTCTAATATAATTCAATACATGCTTGCCCACCTTCCAGAAGAGCTTGGTTGGCTTAACCATAGCTTGTGAAAGCTGGTTAACTGCATAGCATATATCAGGTCATGTATTGACTAGATACATAAGCGATCCCACCAACTGTCGATAAATAGTGGCATCCACTACCTCCGCTGAAGTAGCATCCTCCTTCCTCCAACCTCCAAGAAGAGGAGTATCAACAATCTTGCAGCCATGCATGTTTAACTTCTCCAGTATCTCCCGAGCATACTTACCCTGAGAAACAAATAGTCCATCACTGTGCTACCAAATTTCCAATCCCAGGAAATAATGAAGGAGGCCCAAGTCCTTCATCTCAAACTCTCGAGCAAGATCCTCCTTGCATGAAAGTATCAACAGCTCATCTCCCATTAGAATCAAACCATCTACATAAAGTACAATGATAAGCAACTTACCCTCCACCACAATCTGGTATAGGTTAGGATCTGCCTCACTCTTGGAGAATCCAAGTCCGGTGAAATAATTGTCTATCCATGTGTACCAAGCATGAGGTGCTTGTTTCAACCCATATAGCGCTCTCTTGAGCCTGCACACATGCGACTCGCTACTAAAGATCTCGAAACCTTTGAGCTTCTCTATGTACACCTCCTCCTCAATTACTCTATTAAGGAACGTAGTCTTCACATCCATCTGATGAATGTGCCACCCCATCTGCACTGAGAGAGCAAGAATCGTCTGTATGGAAGAATACCTTGCGACAGGTGCAAAGGTCTCCTCATAATCGATCCCCTCTATCTGTGAGAAGCCTCAGGAAACAAATCTTGCCTTGTACTTCTCCACACTCCCTTCAGCTGCCTGATTCACTTTGTAGATCCATCTCGAACCCACCGCTGATTTCCCTTCCGGTCTTGGGACAATCTCCCATGCACTGTTTCTGACAATCGAATCATACTCTTCCACCATGGCATCTACCCATGCGGGATCCTCCACAGCTTCCTCGAAATAGGATGGCTCAGTCACGACACATTTGCTCACAAGAGCCATGTATCCAGTGTACCAATCAGGTGACTGTCTCTGTCTGCGATCTGCTGTAGGTGGTCCTACAACCTTCTTTGCATCTCGAGCCAGTCGCTCAGCTTCTGTAGTGCGCATGCGCCCTCTGATGGTTGGCGCTGCATGAGTGGTCTCTTCCACTCCATGAACTTCATCTTGTGGCTGATCCACATCCTGAAGCTCATCCTTAGGAACTAATAGCTCCTCATCTGCATGTAAGTGTGGCTCCCTCTCAAGCAAACACTTCATGGCTTTCTCCTCCTGAAATTTTATATCCTGTAGCACAACAGTCTTGCGACTGTCTGGCAAATACACACGATAGTTGTGGGGCATATTAGTATACCCCACAAATATCCCAACCTCTGCGGTCGGCTCCAGCTTCTTCCTGGCATCCTTCGTTACATGCATGTAAACAGGAGAACCAAAAATCCTCAAATGGGAAATATCAGCCCTCTTACCAGAATAAGCCTCCTCGGGTGTACTCATGCCAAGTATCTTGTGAGGACAACGGTTCTGCACATATACTGCAGTATTGCATGCCTCCGCCCACAAGTGAAGGGGTAGGCCCTGATCATGCAACATCGCCTGTGCAGCACCCACGATCGTTCTGTTCTTCCGCTCAGCAACCCCATTCTACTGTGGGTTATGGGGAGCTATGAGCTCTCTTCGAATCCCTTCTGCACTGCAGAAATCCTTGAACTCGCCAGAGATAAATTCACCACCATTCTCGCTCCTAAGAGCCTTCACCTTCTTCCCCGATTCCTTCTCGACCAGTGCTTTGAACTCACAGAACTTTGAGTATGTCTCGCTCTTCTTCTACATGAAGAAGATCCAACACTTCTGAGAGAAATCATCAACAAAGATCACGTAGTACCTGTGCTTTGCTGTTGAAGCTACTGAGAAAGGTCCACACACGTCTGTGTGAATTCTCTCAAGGATTACCGTGGTGCGACTATCCTTCTCGTGAAAGGTGGCTTTCACAAATTTTCCCAAAATACACCCCTTACACTGATCTGACTGCGCAAGAGTGCCTTTAGGAAGCCCAGTAGAAATCTGCTACAGTATCTTCAGAGCTCCATGGTGAAGGTGGCCCAATCTCCAGTGCCACAGCTCGCCATCATCCCGACTCACCACTCCTTCTGCCTTGCATGCCATTGCTGCACAGCCATCTACATGCAACTAATAAAGGTTCTTAACCCAAACCGCTATCTTTCAGGTTTCTCCAGTTGTCTTACTGCGCAAGAAGGCCTTTCCCTTGCTGAAAACAACATCATATCCCCTGTCTTCTAACATCGCCACAGAGATAATATTCTTCTTCAATCCTGGAACATGCATCACTTCCTTCAATACGAAGGGTTTACCAGAATCCCTCTCAAAGGAAATGGTACCGATACTGGTCGCATTGTATCTACCATCATCGCCCATCTCGATGTGCACTCCAAGATCTTTCTCATCCAGATCAGAAAACAAATCTCGATCTCCTGTCATGTGAAAAGACACACCACTGTCCAAGAACCATACCGATCCCATCACACTTTATACCAAGCATGCGATTAGTGAAAAATCCAGCTCAAACTACGAGGCTAAGGCCTCTCCCACTGCAGATCCAGCAACGTGCTTATTTTTCTTCTTCTGCGGACAATTTGTGGCATAGTGTCCATGCTGGTGACAGTGAAAGAACTTCACCTTGGACATGTCCTGCTTCTTGCCTTTCGCACCGGAATGAGAAGCTTTCTTGTTCTTCCCCTTCTTTGCATTGGCAGCCAAAGCGCAATTTTCTTCATCAGGTGCCTTTGATGAAGATCCGTCCCTGGTATTCCGATTGATCTCCTCTTGCACAAGATCTGACCAAAGTCTCTCCCATCCTGGCAATTTCTCCTGACCATTGACAGAGTCCTGATAGGAATGCCAACTCTTTGGAAGACCAAGTAGAGCCAAGCTCACCAAGTCCTCATCATCGACAGTCATGCCCACACTTCCCAGCTCATCCCGGCATTGGGTGAACTTCGTGAGATACTTGGGCATACTGTCTCCTTTCTCAGCTTTGATGTTTCTGAGTTTATCCTTGAGCACCAACTTCCTCTAGTCGCTCTTGCTTTGGAATAGATCTGTCAACGCTTTCCACATCAAGTATGGAGAAGCCTTTCCATGCAGGCTGGACACAATGTGATCCTTCACACCCTCCAACAGAATCCTTCCACACTTTGCTGTCTTCTTTTGCCAAGCCTCAACGTGAACAGCATCAGTAGGCTTTGGGACATCCGCATCTACGAACTCCTTCAACCCATTGTCATCTAACACCACCTCCATCCTATCTTTCCATGCAATATAATTCGAGCTGCCCTCAAGGGCATACTCCAATCGCAATCCGTTGAAAGACATTTCAACTTTGACACCAAGAAAACACTGCTGCAAATTCGAATTCCACCAACTCAAAACTCAACCGCTTCTGATCTAAAATTCGTGAGAACAAAGTATTTCTCGTACAGATATTGACTGTACGGGCATTCACCGGATATCTCACCTTCCAAAAGAAGGATGAATCCAGAAGCTACTTGGCCCGATTGCAGACTCTGCCTGAAGAAATAAAATGTAAACACTTTCTGAATAATAGATCTGATGAACAATACAGCTCTAATACCATGTAGAAATTTTGAATAATATGACACTTATTCACAGAGATTATCTTGATCATACACTGTTTGCAGAATACATGCATAATACATAACCTCCTCTACGTTGATCATCAATTTTACGGAATTAAGAAACAATCACATGCGCACATTGAAGCATCAATCACACATATCAACACAGTATGTACTGGGGAAAGCATAAAGCTGAAAACCCCTCTGCTATCTATATATTATATTGATTGAGAACATGTAACAATACATAGTACAATACTCCTCGCAAGTACTCAGTACTAGCTCCACCTGTTACACACAAACTAGCTCAGATCTGAATCAATCACAGGTTCAAATCTCTTCTGCTGCTTGCCTGCCTCCACTGTGCAATCCCTGCTGAGAATAATTAAAGAATGAATTCAAATTACCTTGTGTAGCACTGCGCAATACTCATTAGCAATCTCAATCCATGCATGTGCAAATCCATGCACAACTATAGTCACAACTAACAGCTGTCTTTCCCTTTCACTCACCTCTAACACTTGTCTCCACTAAACTGTCCATGCACTGAGTTAACTGATGTATTCTTTAGTTGCTTTATGAGTTAATAATTAGTGAATTAATTAATAATTAATTCACACAACTCATCACTTAGTCTATTTGTCAGTTAGACTAAATACAACTAGTTCAACCAAGTCAAACTGAACACAACTCCATCAACTCCACATCCAACTCCACCAAACTCAACCAGTTGAGTTCTAACTGAAGTCCTGCATGCAATAGCTCAAGTAACCCATAGGAAACACGTGATTCCTTCAGGCAGTTGCATGTGCCACATCCGTAGCTCAAACTGAAGTGCTCCAAGAGAATAAGATAATGTTTATAGTCCAAATATTATTAAGGGCTAATAATATTCGACTGTTCTATATTTAGACTGACAGTACTTCCACTTTGGTCTAAAAATAGAAGTCCATCTATTTTTCCCAACATGACCAATCATCCATAAACAGCATCCTGCAACTCATAAACCATGATCCATATGTCTAAAAATAGACTTTGCGCCAAAAATATCCTGCGGGCCCACTTAGTGAAGGCGACTTCTTTTCACTAAGCTCCATCATCTTGTTGCATTCTCAACAATTTTAGCAGGAGATTAATGAAAAGTTGCAACTATTTCTTTGGGATCCATGTGGTATGAAGTTCAGTTTAGTTTTTATTATGTTTTCATGTGTTAAAATGTATTTTTGACTCCATTTCATCATTTCATACTCTTTAAGTGGATGTTTTCAAGTTGATAGGTAGAACCCATAATACTCATGCTCTATTTTGGGAAAATATCCACAGTCTATGTTTTCTTCAGTTTAGGAAGAATCCATGTTGCTCACATGCTCTTTCTAGCTCCTCACTCGTATTGAATCACCTCACCCATCAAACCCTAGAGTGTTGAGCCATTGTGCCTACCTTGCCGCATTGAAACCCTGCAATTTCGACCTAATTTCCTTGCCCAAACTATCTGGCTCCTCCTAATCCAGCAAAACCCTTCAAAACCAAATCAAACCTTGTGCTACTATACCTATCCTAATATCATTTTCATGATTAAGTCATCTTGGCTGAAATCCTTATGGAGAGAGCCCTCTCCTAGCTTAGTAGGGCTAGCTACTTAGCTAAGCATGGTTTGTGGTTACCTTGGCATTGCCTTCCTTCAGCCTGAGGTTCAATCTAGGTGATAACATCATGCATGAATCATCATTTTACACCTCCATTTTTAGCACCTACTCAAAATTTGGGTTATATATGGTAGCATTGTTGTACAAAACCTTTATAATTCATGTAGAATTTATCACAACATTCTTTCCCTAAGCCGAAGGATGACGGTTATCTTCTACTCCATACTCAAAGTTCAAAATATACATCATAATTATTTACCATTTTCATGTAATGGTGGTTAGGGATAGATAAACAAATCATTTTTTAGTTTGTGCAATTCTTCATCTAAGAGATGGCAAAAATAATGATGTTTATTAATTAAATCCAAACATATATCTTTTAATATATATATATATATATATATATATATATATATATATATATATATATATATATATATATATATATATATAATGAAAACAAAGGTGTTAAATACTCCAACATCAAGCCTATTAACAATCATTAGATTCAAGAAATATCTCTTCAAGGAAACAGTTCCCCAAGTCATCCTCAAAGTAAATAGAAGCATAACTAAAAGTTTGAACTTCCACTTACTAAACTATCAAATAAAAGAACTTACCAAGAGAATTTGATGTAGTAGAAAGGGAATGAGGATATTTGTATTCCAAAGGGAATTTCTTGTGGTAGAGAGAGAATTAAGATGCCAATATTTTATAGCCATGTTAGAATTTTTATATAGGAACAAAATGTAGATTTACATAAGGGTTGAAACATGTTATTTTTTCTTATTACTAATCTAGAACATGCCTCTAATATATTGGAAATTTTGTGAAGATATACCCAATGATAGTCTATCTTCTCGCTTCCTCTTTTTCAGGGAAAATTCTAGGGGTTAATATTAGCAGGTGGGCTAATTTTCCACCCTTTTCCAAAAAAAAGAAGTTTTGTCAATCTCCATTTTTTCTAAAATAGATTCACCCAAATTCTATAGTATAAAATTAGTTTAACTTAAAAATTGCCAAAATCTTATAGATACTATACAAAATCAACATAAAATTGAATATTTTTACAAATATTTCGCAAACATGCTACAATTTGAATATTAAAGACTAGTAATATTCCCCGAGGTTTCTAAACTCTAAAATGATTTTCCATCCTTACAATTTTCCCTACTCTTTTTCATCCTTCTGTTCACTTCTATTATTTAAGTCCTCTTCCTAATTTACACCCATTTGAGTAGTAATAATTACTAATACTAAAAATTATAAATAAATAATTATTAATAAATACTCGTATCCATGATATTTGACGTGTTCCGTCACAACTAATTCATTATTTTGACTTTGATACAAGATTTATGAAAAAATATTCAATGAAAATCATAGTTCTATATAAGATATTATTTCATTATTAAGATTGTGTCCTTTCGATATGTGAAAATAAATGGTTTCATTAACATCATATTGCTTTATATCAATCTTGGAACTCTCATAGACCAACTAAGTTTAGTAAGTTTGAGGTCGTTTACCTTATGGACTTAAATCGCATAATGAGGTCCTATTGTTATCCACATCAAATGTACGAAATATGAACAAATAAACAACAATCATGTCTATAAATACAAGGAGGAAAATCCATTGTATGCGTAAACAGGGTAAACCATAATTATTATAACTTTGTTATAATTATGATGTTGCATGCAAATTCCTACTATGGAATTTTAGGAGAATACTTGAGAAGGAAGGAAAAGCATGAATGCAATGGGGAATTTCCTGTATTGAAATTTAAAATAATAAAAGGAAATGGTCATTTCTTTATAGTTATGAACAAAGGTAAGTAGATTACAAAATACATTTCTCCAATGAAGTAATCAAATCACACCCCAGATAAAAAATCATTCTTGAAAAACAATAAAAATTCAATTGATTAAAGGCTTCATAACAAAATGTAATCAAATTCATATTTTTATCTAAGCTTTATATTTTAAACCAAATATGAATTCTTAAAATGCATAAATAAGGATGTTTGCATGGAAGTTATTGTGAATTATACTAATATACATTCGACTTGTGGAAGACTAAAGAATTGAGAAGGATGATATTCTAAATACCCATTTACTATTAATATTCCATATCCATCAATTGGTATGCTAAAGGTAAACTAATGTGTCATCTTGAATGAGAAATCAAACATAAAATATATTCTAAGCTCAAGCACGAGAAAACTCTCTCTCTCTCACATATAAAACTCTCTCTCTCTCTCTCTCTCTCACACACATATTAAACATAAAATATATTCTAAGCTTAAGCACGAGAAATCTCTCTCTCTCTCTCTCTCTCTCTCTCTCTCTCTCTCTCTCTCTCTCTCTCTCATTAAACATAAAATATATTCTAAGCTCAAGCACGACCCTCTCTCTCTCTCTCTCTCCCCCCAACCCACTCTCTCCCCTTAAATATCCAAATCACCTCACACCCTCAACATGAAACTGTTAACAATGAGCATTCAATATTGAATATTGGAAATATCATCACCTATTGGGTTGATTCAACATCATTTAAGAAAGAACAACCTAATATTTGAAAAAATGACAGTTCCAATGCTAGTGTTCAAATGTAGGTTGGTTTGGTATTGTTTGCATGTCAATCTCCACATGTTCTCAAACAAAACTATATGTTGATAACGATATGATGTTCAATAAATAAGGGAGAGTGTTATGCAACCAACTCGCAAAATAGAAGAAAATATAGATCATCGACTTCAAAATCAGCGTCTTCAAGGGGCCAACCTCTGTTACATTACACAAATCAACAATTCTTGGATGATTCAAATGAAAAAGCCTCCTTTCTATATATAGGAGTCTAAGGAGTCACAATATAATCAGAGTCGACATAACAATAATAATTCAAGGGCACAACAATAACAATATTGGGACTACATGGGCACACAACAATAACAATGAGGGGGCTACACTAATAACAATGAGGGAATAATCTTGTATTATAGGGACCTAACATACCCCTCTCCTTCAAAAAAGTGTTGTCCTCAACGCTTGAGTAGTTCTGGATGATTCTGTATAAAATTCTTATTCTCTCATGTGGAATCTTCCATGGGTAAGTTCTTCCACTTGATGAGATACTCTGAAATTGATCGATTTCGTAGTTATCGAGTTCTTGTTTTCGTGACTACTTTAGGTTCTAGTTGAACTAGGAGCTTATCACCTATAACCTTCTTTAAGCATGAAACATGGAAAACTGGGTGCACTCGGGAAGATGTAGGAACCTCCAATTTGTATGTCGTAGTACCATTGTTTTGCAACACCTTGTAAAGACCATAATACTTTGGGGATAGTTTATTATCCTTTTTAGCTTGCTTGAGGGACATTTGTTTGTATGGTTATAGCCATAAAAATACCTAGTCACATATATCAAAACTACTTTCGCTGTGATGTTAATATGCCTATTGTTTCATTCTATTCTGCGCCAAAGTGAGGTTATCCTTTAAGAGTTGGATAACTTGTTGTTGATGCTCGATGTGATCTTCCACTGCTTGAACCTTAGATTTTTCTCTTAAAGATGATGTGATGGACGATGGATTATATCCATAATCTGTCATAAATGGGGTCATTTTTGTTGCAGTATGCAAGGAAGTGTTATACCACCATTCAGCGAGAGGTAATCACTTAACCCATTTCGTTTGTTTATCAGATACAAAGCTATGAAGATATCCTTCTAAACATTTGTTCACTATCTCCGTTTTCCCATCTGATTGAGGATGATAAGATGAGCTATGAGATAATTGAGTACCCAGACAAGAAACTAATCCCGTCCAAAAATTTCCAGTGAAAATAGGATCTGTCGCTTACAATAATATTTGGGTTTCCATGTAGGTTTTGAATTGTTTCCATAAATGCAGTAGCAACTGTACTATCTATAAATGGATGAGATAATGAACAAAATTTTGCGTACTTGGTAAGTCTATCAACTACCACCATGATGACATTCTTTCCTTCAGACTTGGGTAAATCTATGGTAAAATCCATTGAAGCCTCCCCCCAAAGTTGAATTGGAATGGATAAAGGTTGTAACAGACCCAGGGTCTTAATTGCCTCAACTTTATTTTGTTGGCAAACCAAACATTCCTCCACAAATTTTTGAATACAAAATTTAATACCATCCCAAAAAATTCCTTCTTAACCCTGTGGTAAGTTTTAAAAACCCTTAGTTACTCCCTAAGGGAGAGGTGTGAAATTCCAGAAGAATCTTTTGTTTGAGTTGGGAATTCTTACATAGGTATAAGCAATCTTTGTACCATAATGAATCATTATTCCAGCTAAATGTATCAAATGTACTAGGATCTTGTTGCAACTTTTGAATGAGCACCCACACTTCTCTGTCATTCTTCCATTCATCCATTGCTTTGGTTATCCAATCTGGTTGGATAATAGAAATGGCACAAAGCAATGCTTCCACATCCTCATCCTTTCCAGAGAGTGCATCTGCAATGACATTTTTCTTCCCTTTTTTGTATATGATTTGATGCACTGGTCCCCCAGCATATACCATACTTAGCAAAATGATGTCAGGGTTACCCAGCATATATCCATAGTATACATTTAACAATGCATCCATAACTATCCCAGGTATTTAACTCTACGATGGAGTCAAATCTTAATAATATCAATGATCAAGGTCCCTTTATAAGCAGTTCCTTTTTATCGGAACCAATCACCCCACTTTACACCATCTATCAGGACTTAAAACCTCTCAGAATATCCACATAAGACTTCATTACAACCTTCCTCCTTAATTCTTTCTATCAGAAATTAAACTCCACTCATCAACCCTTTAATACATTGTTTATATATGTTTTAATGTATATAACCTTCTATCTCCCTTTCACTTATTAAACCATTACAAAGGGAAAATTACGCAAAACAAGCCTTCCTGCCTTTAGTACGCCTCTGAACAAATTATGAGGCTAAGCCCCATCGCAATTGGCCATCGTTCCTATTGGTGTTATATACATACCTCATCACCCCTTCTTCTTCTGACATGTGACTATTGGAACACCTATATATATAGGTTTTTGTCTTAAAAGACTCGGGCCATCACTTTATTGAACATAAGGAATTTCATTAAAATTCCTCTCCGCACATGTATTCCGGACTTTAAAATATATATATCTGAATCTATATATCGTCAGGTCCTCTTCATCACTGGCTCTCTACCGCGTCACTCTTCCAATCTCTAAACCTCCCAATGCTCGATCGCCGATATATCACTGTCGGCGATATCACAACCCTACTAACATCGCTGCTGACCGTTGTGCCTCTGATATGCAACTTAAATCGTGATCGTTGATCTGGCCACAATCCAATAGTCCACGGTTAATCACGCTCATTCATTACAATTCCCCAAGGCTTGATTGAAATTTAATCTCAACCGTGGATCTTCCAGATCCGACGGTTTCTGAGCATTAATACTTGCTTCCTCTGTCCACCTATTTACTTTGATTTTACACTATTTTCTTCAGTTCTTATGGGTTCCAGGTTTTCGATAATGGTTCCCGTTCCTTACTGTTTCGTCCTACTACTGCGCGATTAAGTCCCACTTGAACTTGTCCCTGTGATTTCTCTATCACAGTCATCCCATAACACTGCTTGGTTCTCCAATTGGGATCTTGCCGCTTCTCTTTCTCTCTGTGCATTCACCGAACTCCGCTTCTCTGCATTCACAACACTTTTCCCTACATAAATATACATATGCAATTCTCTGATGCACTCAATCTATTATTCAACACTCAATCACGCATTATACAACTTGGAATTAAATCTCTGCGCATATATATAAATCCACACATAATTACAAAATGGGACTCTATCTCTCAAGCCTAATTTCTCATTACAGTGGCCTTTTATTTACAAATCTGCTCGTAGGCTTCAAAATCGCACTCTATTATCTATCTAGCCTCCCTATCTCTTCTATCAGACGTGCAGGTCCATCACACATATATTTATATGGAAACATTGGATCGGATTACTGTGAAGGATCCGATCACATCCTTTCCTTGAATCACTCAACCAAAGCCTTAAAGATGGCTACATGCATACATGTGTGGCAGATAAAGTCTTCTAGATACTTATCCATTCCTTCTTTTCTCTGTTTTAAAACAGAAAAGTCCCCTTATTCAACTCGATGGTCCATGTCCTCTCTTTGCTCCAATTTGGACTCTTTTGACATTACTACCCACACATGTTCTCATTTATTTGAGAGCACTTACAATTTCTTTCATTATCTAATTAAATCACTAAAAGGCCTAAATTACAATAACTTGAGACTTAGGAGAACTATTTCCTAAAATTACATGACCCCCTTATGTCTACTTTAATTACAATGATTTTCCCTGGGCTGAATGCTCCTGCATCAAACTCCCAAAGTAGAAAGTATTCATGATCTCCTGATCATGTGTCTTCTGGTCTTTGTATTCTTGGATCCCACACTTTGTTCTGTAACTATCCCCATGCTTTGTTCCCTTGTCGATGCTGCACTTTTGCTATCTTTTGCTCCATTTCCTTCATCTTGTAAATCAGGTTCAAACTTTGATTGATCTTGTTTCCTTCTGCTACCACTTTCTTCCATTTGAACTGCTTCATCATCAGTTCCCACATTTCTTCAATCTCTGTCTCCAATACATCTTTGGACTAGTTCATATTTCTGCCTCCTTCTTTTTGTTTTAGGTTGCTATTGTTGCTTTATATGTTGACCTTTTCTTTGCTTGCTCCAACTTTTGGTTTGCTTTCTCTTGCTTCAACACTTGCTGTGACTTCTATACTGACCTTAACTTTGCTTTCTATGCTGACTCTTGCTTTACTTGCTACCTCCCTATCATCCTTACCCTCTTTCATGATTGAATCATGATTGTTCAACACTTTCTCCAGCAAATTAAATTCTCTATTCCATGGATTGATTTATTCCACAGAATCTCCTTCTTCCATCTTTAAGTTAGCTATGTCAAATCTCCTCCAGCATTTGCTACAAAACCTGCACTCACAAAATACTTGTTAGAATTAAAAAAACAAGGCTGTTATGCCCTGTTTTCCTTTGGCAACAACTCAGTTTGCTGCATTTTTTTTCCTCCTCTGTCAGCACATCAGTGTGTTTATTTTGACTCTCAACCAAATTCATGAGACTGTCCATTAGTCTTTCTTTCATACCATATTCTTCAATGATATCTCTCTGCTTTTGTCCACTGTAGTGAACTCCTTTTATAGTGTCAATATGCTGAATTCTCATTATCACCTCGTTTCTCTTGTGACTATTATTCATGAAAATTCTTTTGTCTTCCTTCTTCACCAATATCTCTTGAACATCTATCTTCTATCTTTACAACTCCCTTCTTTGAAAATCTAATTTTCTATATAACTCAACAACTTCAATTGGAGTAGATTTTGGAAATTTTACACAATTCTCCATACCTTCCTTTGTTATGGATAGATCATCAGATGTCATTTCTCATTTTGCTAAGTCTTTCCCATAGACTTCTTCTTCCTTAACATCTTTCAGTAAATGTTCTTCTTCTTCACTGACTGTCTCAATAGCTCCCATGACTATTGTTACACAGTAATTTGTCACTGTCTCCCTGTCAGTCACCCTACTGTGTCAAGAATTCACAATAATCAAGTTCATGCCTTCTGAACTGGCCAAAAACCCACTTTTCCAAAGTTTTCCTCATCAGCGCGTCTGTTTCTAAAATATCCGCGATGACTGGCGCTTTATAACAGACCGCGCGCGCTGCCGGCGTGGAAGCATACGCCTTTCCCGCGCTGATCGCAATTTCATGACCAGCGCAGCTCTTCTGTGTACTTACCCGCGCTGATATGACTCTTTCCATTATGTCCCTGCGACGTCAGTGCAACAGACCAGTTATGCACCCGCGCTGATCCAGTTTTGGCGAATTTGTTCCAACAGACAGCCTTCCAGATAACTCCAGGCTTGGTTGTTGGCTTTGTGAGTATCGACTCCCTTCTATGGCATGTCTGTTCGACCTTTTGCAACTACTTCCCTTGAAGATAAGCTCATCCTTCCACCTTTTTAGGAGGCTCCTCCTCCTATATAAACTTCCACCATTACCAAGAGCAGCTAGTTTTTGGAATAGCTTGGATTGTGTAGAGCTTATAGTGCTCAGATTGCTGCTATAGGTTTTGGGTGTGCTTAGTGTGGAAGTGCATAATAGCTTAGGGAAGGTTGTGTTGTGTTGTTTGTGTGAGAGAGAGAGAGTTTCTTGTCTTGGGAGAATCATTCCCAAAGGTGAATGCTTGAGACACCTGCTGACTGGCCCCTCCTGAGAAGGTTACCGACGTCAGAACATTTGGTTGTACTCTTCTCTGTTGATTAATAATAGATGACTACTATTATTGTTCCATTCTCGTTTGTCTATGCAATGGTTAATGTGAATTACATCCTTTCTGACTGATGTATGGTTGCTTTTATTAGATTTCACGCTTGTGTTTGTCTCCTCTTCGTGTGTGCAGGTATCTATTCGCGGAGATTGCGGAGGATCGTGACCAGCCAAAGCGAGGAAGCGAAGGCGGCATCTCTTTGTCAAACAACAGCGTTGGAATCCAAGTAGGTGCCCTTTACCTCTTGTTTAATTGCAATTAGGAACATGCATAGTAGCATTGACTGATTGTTGCTAGACCCGTGCTGGGCTAGTAGGGATCGCCTCTATCCGTAGAGGGGATTTACCTCTCCAACAATTTGGCGACTCCACTGGGGACAATCTGGGGGCCCGCAAGGACAACCCTACCCGGGACAACCTTCGGCCATGGGAGGTCCACCCTTTTGATATTAGAATCAACCTTCTGGTTACCCAGGGCAACCTGGTACCCAGCAAGGTTACCCATCTGGTCAGCCGGGGCAGCCTTTCATTCAACAAGGCCAACCTCGTTTCCAGCAGAATTATCCCTCTGGACAAGCTGGGCAAAATTATAATCCTCAAGGTCAACCGGCTCTTCAGCAGGGGTATCCATCTGGGCAAGGGGGGCAGCCTTACGTTCAACAAGGCCAACCCATTGCTCAGCCTAGTTATCCATCTGGGCAAGGGGGGCAGCCTTACGTCCAGCAAGGCCAACCCACTGCTCAGTCTGGTCATCCTTCTGGGCAAGGGGGGCAACCTTACGTTCAACAGGGCCAACCTACTGCTCAATCCATGAATCCTTCTGGGCAGGGCGGGCAACCTTCCGTTCAGGCAGGCCAACCCTCTGCTCAACCAGTACATTCTTCCAGGCAAATGGGCCAACCTTCTATACAGCAAGGCCAACCCGCTGTCCACCCTAGTAATTCATCTGGGCAGACTGGCCAACCGCAAGGTCAACCAGCTGTCCAGCCTATTCGACCATTTGTTCCGCAAGGACAACCTGTGGTTGTTCAAGGGAAACCTAGCGCCCAGCAAGTACGTCCTTCTGGGCAGGCAGGTCCATCCCAAGTCCAACCAGGCCAACCTTCCAGCCAGATCGTCTCAGCTCAACCGGTTCAAGGACAATATGCTGGGCCCCAAACGCAAACGGGTTATCAAATGCAAGGCGGGCCACAGCCCCAACCTTCCTACCAGGCACAGCCTCCTTATCAGGCTCAGTATGGAGCTCAGCAAACGTATGGCTACCAGCAACCCCAGGGGCAGACTCAATTTTCCCCTTATCAAAACTATCAACAGTCGCAGGTCACACCTTATCAAAATTATCAGTATGCTGCACCTGCAGGTCAAGTTGCTAATACATGGGGAGCTGGGGGGCAGAATCAGGGACAACTGCCCGCATATGGTCAAAGTTCATATGGACAAAATCCGTATGGGCAGAACCCCTCTGGACAAGGTCCTTTCGGACCAGGTCCATCGGGACAAAGTTCTTATGCGCCAGGCCCTTTTGGGCCAGGTCCATCTGGACAGAGTTCGTGGGGGCAACCACCATCTGGTTGGAACCCTAATACTGCCTCGAACCCTCAGCCACAAATGTCCTTTAACCCTCAGTTACCATTCTTAGCAACGTTGGAACTTCCGGATGTGTCCAAGTTAACGAATGATCCCATTCTGCATAATGCATATTGGCCACTAGTTCCAACTAAAATACCCGGTGATTGTCCAAAATTTGATGGCAAAGCAGGTGAGGATGCTCAAGCACATGTTATGACCTATCACCTTTGGTGTTCATCGAACTCATGGCTTGATGACTCTATCCGACTTCGCCTCTTTCAGAGAACTCTCACCGGCTCAGCCGCTAAATGGTACATTGAGCTGAATCGCGGCATGTTTCAAGATTTCAACTCGCTGGCTATGGCGTTTTTAACACATTTTCAGTTACCCATTCGGTACGAGACAGGAACCAATCTCCTTACGTCTCTAAAACAGGATACGGCGACACACATATCTGATCATATACATGAATGGAGAAGGCGTCGTCGCTTGATCAAATTCTGGATTCCTGATCAACTCCTGACCGATTGGTTCACAACCTCCTTTGTCCCTAAAATTGCAAAAGATATCGCCATGGGAGCTTGTGTAACTGAAGAGCAAGAGATCGCGCGAGCTCAGTACCTAGACTTAGTATACTCTCAGTCAGGTACTTTATATGATTATTTGCCAGATGCCCCGAGGCCTGGACAGACCAAAGCTTCACCAAAACCATCTGTTGATGGAGTTATTGGCTCTGTGAACTCGTCATCGAAAAAGTCAGCCGCGAACTCTGGGAAGCAAAAACAGAACGCTTCTAATGAGAATGCTTCTCAGAGCCAATCTAAGTCTGGGAATACCTCCGAGGTAAACACCGTTCAGTCCACCGCGGCGGATAAATCCTCGAAAGGGAAAAAGAAAGGGAAAGCTAAAGAGAAATCTGGACAGCCCAAGCAGGATGCCCCTAAACCTCCCTCAAAAGACGGAGCTAAGCGAGAACCTAAGTATCCTTGTCTCATCTGCGATGAGGATCACTACACTAAGGACTGCCCCAGGCAGTCCGAAGTTAGTCGATTATTGAAAGGCGCTCCTGGGACTCCTGCCGTGCTTAAAGAGCCTTTCCCTTCCCAGCAGACTCAAATGGTGGCAGATCCGTCTCAATCATCTTCCGCGTTCGGTTCTCAAGTGTTCATGGCTAGAACCATTCCCGTCCATGTTTCAACTCGAACAAAGGACTATTCATCTAATGCCGGGAAAGAGCCGGAGGTTCCCTTCAGCGCTCCTCCGTCCAGTTCTGGTCCTCTCCACATCGAAAGGCCCAGCGCTGAGACGATCCCCCGACCCCCTCCGAAAGGTGTACTCAGGAAGTCATCTTATAATCCCAATGCTCGTGCTGCTCAGCATTACAGCATTGTTGAGGACTTAGCTCAGGCTCCGTCTGCTATGTCCGCGTTAGAAGTCCTCCAGAGTTGCCCCTCCCAGAGGAAGTCCTTGCTATCAGCTATTGGTGGCATCGACCCGGCAGATTCAGATTTGATCTCCTTTGATCTCGAGGGTTTTACGCAGAGACTGCCTCACCAAGTGGCCTTCCTTATACAAGTCACCGTCAATAGCAAAACGGTTCACCATACAGTTATTGATGAAGGTGCTTCAACCTGCATCATGTCTGTTGCTTGCTGGAAGGCTATTGGTTCTCCTTCTTTGAGTCAGTCTTCTACGACCTTAGAGGCCTTCGACGAAAGAGAATCTCGACCCTATGGTATCCTCCAACGCTTGCCCATTTCTTTAGAAGGGAAGACCGTAGAGGTAGAGGTTGAAGTTGTTGACGCTAATCTCACTTACAACCTCCTCCTCGGACGGAGCTGGACATACGCCATGCAAGCCGTGGCCTCCTCGTTATTCCGTGTCATTCGTTTCCCTCACCAAGGGAGGATTGTCACGGTGGACCAGCTCTCTTTCTTTGCCTCCTCTTCTGAAGGCAATGTGCCATTCGTAGAGCATACTTCTAAATCTCTCGAGAGTGTGGGTGCCGGACTTTTCAAATATCCCACTCTAATGGGAATCTTTCCCCTCCCGCCTCCGAATCTCACCTCTATCAATATGATCTCCGTACGCTCTGATCCGTGGGTTCTTCCTCCTGCGAATCAGGAATACTCTTGGGGTGATATGATGCCGTTGAGTCCTGCCGAGCTCAACTACATCGAGATTGTCGCTGCGTCGGTGCCCCCTGATGAACCTACCCTTACCAGTAGCGTTCCTGATTCATATGATCATTTCCCTTGGCTAGGAGACGAGCCTACTTCAGACCCTTTGAAGGAGATATTCCCGTCCGATGAGGCAATCATAGAGACTATGTCTCTGGAAGAGCCACCTTGGTCAGATCACCACCATCGCTCTTCGTTTCTCCTGCCCCATCCGGAAATGACCGCATGTCTCGAGCGGTTTGCTTCATCTATCCCATCTCCGCCCCTCCAAACACCTATTCAGCTTTATCAAGTGTCTTCCGAGGGCAATTTGGGCAATATCACGCAAACCCAGCCAATCGACATCTCTGTCAAAGTAGGGATTGTCGAGCATATCCATATAGGAGTCACTTGCACTCCAGAGGAAGTTCAACTCTATACTGCTCTATTTCGCGAATTTCGTGATGTCTTCGCATGGTCTTACGAGGAAATGCCTGGCATCGACCCTAGTATAGTGGTGCACGAAATACCTACATATCCAGGTGCTAAGCCTGTCCGCCAGCGCTTACGCCCTGTGCACCCCCGAAAGGCTGCAGCCATCAAGGCCGAAGTCGAAAATCTCCTTAATGCCGGTTTCATCTACCCCATTCCCCTTATGGATTGGGTGTCCAATATAGTCCCTGTGAATAAAAAGCAGGGTACTATCCGGGTCTGTGTTGACTACCGCGATATCAATCGTGCTTGTCCAAAGGATAACTTCCCTACGCCCTTCATCGATCAACTGATTGATGACTGCGCCGGAAGCGAAATTTATTCGTTCATGGACGGCTCCTCTGGCTATAACCAGATCAACATAGCACCCGTCGACCAGCATAAAACGGCTTTTATTTGTCCTTGGGGTACCTTCGCTTATAAGAAGCTCCCTTTCGGTCTTAAGAATGCCGGCGCCACTTTCCAGCGTGCGATGTCCTATGCCTTTCATGATATTCGTCACATCGTACAGCCTTACCTGGATGACCTTCCAGCTCATTCGGCTAAGCGTCAGGACCATCCCTCTCATCTTCGCGAAATTTTTCTCCGCTGTCAACACTACCGAATTCAACTCAATCCTCATAAGTGTGTCTTCTGCGTAGAATCAGGCCGACTGCTCGGGTTTATCGTCTCCCGAGAAGGCATCCGTTTAGATCCCCTCAAAGTCGAGGCCATTTTGAATCTTCCTCCCCCTGCCTCTTTGCAGCAATTGCAGAGCCTCCAAGGAAAAGCGAATTTTCTTAGACGATTCATCCCGAATTATGCCGAGGTAGCTAAGGGCTTCACACGGTTATTAAATCGAGACACACCCTTTCGTTGGGATGCTATCGCTCCGGAATCTTTCGAGCGACTCAAGGACCTCCTTGTCTCGGCTCCACTCTTAAGACCTCCGAACTATCACCGTGATTACCTTCTCTATTTAGCTGCCACTGACACCACCATCGGCATGGTCCTTGTGCAGGATGACGATGCTGGCAATGAGCACGTAATCTATTATCTTAGTCGCAATATTTTGGATACAGAAACTCGCTACGCGTATGTCGAAAAGTTGGCACTAGCAGCCGTTTGCGCCGTCCAACGATTCCGGCACTATATCCTGTTGCGTACTACGACCGTGATTTCCGACTGCAACCCAATGACCTACATTTTGTCGCGTCAGTTACTGGGGGGCAAATACTCGAAGTGGATCGTGATCCTCCAAGAGTTTGACTTGGAATTTACTGCTGCCAAGTCAAAGAAGTCTCTGGTCTTTGCCGAATTGCTCTGTTCTCTGCCATCTCATTCTGCACCATCTCGTCTGGAAGAACATATCCCGGATGAAACATTGTTCCTCATCAGCACCCTCGACCCTTGGTAGGGGGACATCATAGTATATTTGCAGATGTCTACCTTCCGTCCCAATGTATCGAAAGATGCTAGACGAAGGATTCGTCACCAATCTCAACCTTATCGCATTATTGGCGATACCCTGTACCGCATCGGTGTTGACTCTGTTCTCCGCCGCTGTTTAACTCACGAGGAGGCTGAGCGGGTCTTGAATGACTGTCACTCCGGTGCTTGTGGCGGTCACATGTCCGGATATGCTACCGCCCAGAAAATTCTCCGTGCTGGTTATTTCTGGCCTTCTATCTTCAAGGATTGTATCCTTGCCGTTCGTGCATGTCATGAATGCCAGGTCTACCACCGAAAAATGCGTGCACCTCCTGCACCATTGCACCCTGTTGTTACCGTAGGTCCCTTTTCCAAATGGGGCATCGATTATACATCCTGTAACCCTCGTTCGGCCGGGGGGCATGGATTTATCATCGTTGCTGTGGATTATTTCACCAAATGGGCCAAAGCGATGCCTACACTAAACGAAGACGGTTACACAGCGGCGCAGTTTTTGTTTAATCATGTCATTACTCAGTTCGGAGTCCCTCAAGCTATCGTCACAGATCACGAAAAGCACTTCTGTAATCACATGATGACGGAACTAACGACCCAGCTATGCTTGCGTCAAGATAGCTCGATGCCGTATTATCCTCAATCTAACGGCCAAGTTGAAGCTGTGAACAAAGTTTTGATCACAATGCTCCAACGTACCGTGAATACACACAAGTCTAACTGGCATCTGATGTTGTTCCCTGCCTTGTGGGCTTACTGGACCTCTGTGAAGGACGCCACCGGTTTCACTCCTTTTCAACTTGTTTACGGACTGGAGGCCACCCTTCCCGTTGAGTGCGAGATTCCTTCGTTGAAATTAGCTGTCGAGTTGCTTCCCAACACCACTCCGGTGGAGGAACGGCTTCTTTACCTAGAACGGTTAGACGAGACTCGTCGTTTAGCTTCTCTGGCTATCGAAGCGCAAAAGAAGAGAGTCAAGGCTCACTTTGACCAGAACATTAATCCTCGTTCCTTCGTTGAGGGAGATCTAGTACTGCTCTACGATCAAGCTAAAGATAAGCTAGGGGCAGGAAAACTCGAATCCATGTGGCTAGGCCCCTATATCGTGAAAAGAGTTTTACAAAAGGGCGCATATGAGTTGATTGATTACGAAGGAAATCCTCTTGACAAGCCCCGCAACGGGCTTTATTTGAAAAAATATTATGCATGACTTCATGCACTCAGCTTGTACATACGCGTGTTTAGTGTGTTTTGTGTGCATGATTTCATTTTGCTTTGGTGTGAAGGCGTGTTTGACTCTTATTGTGTTTTCTCCTTCTTGTGCAGATGTCTAGTACACCTTATGTTGGTTTCGCTGATGGCGCCTGCCGTAGTACTTGTAATTTGTCTTCTGCGGCATGGGCAATCTATGATCCTCACGGAGAGTTGCTAGATCTTCAAGGAGTCTGCCTCGGTCATACCACTAATAATGTTGCTGAATACAGTGCCGTAATTGAGCTACTAGCCGAAGCAGTTGATCTCGGCATTCGTGCAATGATGGTGAACCTAGACTCCCAACTTGTCATCCATCAACTCAACGGGCGATATTCCGTCAGAGACCAACGCATCCTAAGGTTGTACCTGCGTGTCAGATTATTAGAAAGGAATTTTGATTATATCACATATCAACATATCCCGAGACGATTAAACACGTTGACTGATGCATTGGCAAATCATGTGTTAGATAGGCATTTGCGAAACAGATGAACATTATACAAGAAATGTAGAAAGCGTAATAAGACCATAAGCATATGTAAATAAAATCATAGTTGTTCTCCAAGCATAGTTTTCATGCGTGCCGTGTGTGATTTTAAGCTTGCATTAAAAACATTAAAATACATGGGTCATGTGTTGTGCAAACTCATACATAAGATCACAGTTGTACTGAACAATCGCATAACAGAAACAAAGCATCATCACATGTAATAATGATCCATCCCAAAAATACATATATATATATCGTGTGGCGCACTTAGGCGCTCAAAAATAAGTGTATGTGTCAAAAATAAAGAGTCACTGTTCTCCATACATTCGAGACATATGTCTCTCAAAACATCAAAAAGAAACCTAGGCGACTATTGTGCTGGGTTGTGCTCTCTGTAGCACACAGCCGCTCATGCCACCCGCCTCAACAAGCGGTGCACCCTGGGTGCCACCCCCACTGTATGGATCTGGTGCTCTATGGGAACCTCCTCGACTCCCTGATAGTCCGGCACGCCCTCCAGCAACCCCTCAAGGTTGCGAGCTATGGTCTCTGAAGTATCAACTCCTGGAGGAACCAAGGCAAGGACTCCAGCTCCTTGCCCCTCCCTCCATGCCTCTGGGGCTAAGCCGATGGGTCTAACAGGTCCCACATCTGCACACCGTGACATTTATCAAGACATATGCATAAAAATAAAAAAACATTAAAAACTCAGAAAAAATCAAGTGTCATACCTCCATCATCCCAGTGATCTCCCGCAGGCAGTGGCATGTCAGGATCGTTGCGGAAGTCCATACCTGCGTATGGCCAGTCCTCAACGAAAATGATCTGATGCTCCAACCACTCTTGAAAAATCACTCCCCAAGTAGCTGGCCGGCCACCACCTCCGCGTAGCATAATGCGAGCCCATCGAGTGGCCCTCGTCTCCCGGGGACCTCTAGGTGGATCCACGGCCATAGTCTGCAGCCGCATGGCTGGCACCCACTCCAGAATGAGTGGGAGTAAGAGCGACCCATAGCCAAACTGTTTCGACTCTCCGCGCCGACAGTTGCTGAGTTGCCTCTTCATGCTGTTGGTCACCGCAGTGGCCCAGTCAAACACGGTAGGCTGTAGACAATCAAGAGCTAGCAGCAGGTGGGTCTTCGAGGCCTCGTGGTTGGCCAAACTTCCCGCTGCCCGGGTCACCATAAAAAGGATGGTGCGAAGGACTATATCTCTCACCGTGGGAATTGACACCTTCCCACTCCGCGTTTTCTCCGCCCCTGGACATACTTGAGCCATGAGTTGGTTGAGAGTCTCGCCGCTGGGCCGCTGCCCCTCCAGAATGGGCCTCGCACCCCGGCGCGACAATCCAGTTAAGAAATATATGTCCATATGGTCGAACTCAATGTCTTTACCGCGGATGGTAAATTTGCCGTCTATTGGGTTCCATGACCGGATCAGGAACTCGAGTAAGTCATGATGAGCTCTCAGGCGTGGAGTCAAGAAGAATTTTAGGAATCCGCACGCCCGCATGGCATCTCGGCAATCCGCTCTTGCAAAAGCAGCTACATCCTCAACATCATGAGCCCTCTCTTGCCATTGGAAGGCCATTGCGTCCTGCATGAGCATTAAAAGCAATTAGAATGCTGGCTAATGAGAATTTCACTTTCAAAATGTAAAAAATGGAATTTGACAGCGCCAGCGCGGCTGTTTTTAAAACAGCCGCGCTGGCAATGGCGGTCGCTTTGTATTTTCTCCAGGTCAGCGCGGAAGAACACGGGTTTTCCGCGCTGACCCGAAATCTGATACGTGTTATTTTCATCGGTCAGCGCGGTCCCGAGCGGGAAACCCGCGCTGACCGAGAGCGCACCCTTGGCTCAAAAAATCGCCCAATGGGGCCAATCCCACCGTTAAAATGCTTATAAAAGGACTCAAAGAAGAGCGCATGGCAAGAGGAACCTACCTGGAACAAGCCGTTCGCCGAATGGTGTCCGCACGAGGAAGAATTGGCTCCGTCAACTTCACAGCTTCGCAACGTTCTCAACGGCTCAATTTGGTAACAATGGTGAAAATGACTATTTACCTTTCCATTTATAGTAAAAATGGCTTAATTGATTATAGTTTTTACGAATATGGGTTTATCGTCATATTTTTACCATGGACTTAGCACTTTTGCCATGTTTTATGTCCTTATGCATGCTTGACTATATTTTTAAATATGTCGAACGGATTTATGCGGGTATTTTTCATTGTGCAGGTTCTCGAAAATGGTGAAGTCATAATGGTCCTGGATACACTTGGTCCCGAAACTGTCGTCGTTAAGCTCTTTTCCGACACGAAACAAGAAAAGATGGCCGAGCTTCCTTTCAGCTCGTTAAAGGAAACAAGAGGCGGTCATTTTAAGCTCTTTTTCCAACCGTGTAACTTAAAAAGATTGCCGGGTGTTTGTCGTTTCGCACTCGTTATCGGCTCTAAAACGACGTGCCTCTGACCGCTTTTTTACTTTTTCGGGTCGAAGTCACTATTTACGAAAAGTACTCCTCGATCATTTCGGTCGGGCGGTTCTTTCGGGTATTGTTTTATACTTTTTCGGGCTCGAGAGACACAACTGTACGAAAAAGGACCCCCCTGGAGTCTCCTTTTCCGCTGTCTTTTCAGGCTCTCTAAACCAGAAAAGACGCCGAGTTTTTCCTTTGTCAGGCTCGTTAAACACTTGATGACATCGGGCATTGTCGAAATGACGCTCTTCAAGCATATGCTACCCCCGTCAAGCTTGTCATCCAAAAATAATCGGGGTACCTGCCAGAAATGGTGGGGCAAATAGTCATGTCGGCAGTATGTCGCTCTTGAACATGGCACCGGTCTGCATTCGTGTCGGGTGGGAATTCCTCATTCTGCTTCACAATTGGCCTCCGTGGGTATGGGTTATCCTATTTGACCTCTCATCTGCTCATTTGCCTTGTGACCATGACCTCAGCTCATTTGATGTCAAATACTGCCAAATCCACTGTGGTGCCGCTGATATGTTCAAGAGAAGTTGACCTCTGCAGTAATACAACCTCATCTGCTATCTCACACAAATTATTTTACCTCTGTCTCACGTCGATGATGTGGGAAACATTATGGCCCACCTTCGATCAAGGTCACTTCCCGTCGACTTCAGCTCATTATCCGGGAAGGTGACTTGGAGACTCCCTTCAGGTGCCTTAGAGCCTGCATGCCCCAATGGCAGGTTCTTCGTGTTCGACGCGAGGTTTTCATCATTAGCCTCCGATCGGATGATTCTGCGGGTGTTCGACGCCAGCTCATTGATTCACACGCCGCGGATTGTACCTATAGTACCTTGAGGGCCATTGTCATTATTGGTGGTACCTCTCGCGTCTGTTAACAGTTTTCATCATCGACCGGTAATCAGGCGATGTTCACGCATGTTCGACTTCGACTCACGTATTCACATGCTTGGACTTGTACTTTGTTCGGGTCGGGACGGAGCGCAAGACCCTGGATCTCTCTCTGTTATGGTCCAGGTTGCAATGTTGTGGATGATCATTACATGACTCATTGATGGATGGCTGCGTCCATACCTGAGTCTTCATGGATGGCTGCGACCATACCTTATCATTATTTTGGTCTCTTTAGCTGGGTGGCTGCGTCCGTTCCACAGACCTTTTCGCATGTCTTTCGGATGGCTGCGCCCATGCCTAGACTGCATGTACTCGATTATCAGAGATATCTGGTCCTTCCTGGTGGTGTTCCAGTTCGGCGAGTGTTGTAAAGCATTTCACCCCTCCCACTCTCTCGGTCTTCATGCTTTAGGGGGCATCTGTTACACAGTAATTTGTCACTGTCTCCCTGTCAGTCACCCTACTGTGTCAAGAATTCACAATAATCAAGTTCATGCCTTCTGAACTGGCCAAAAACCCACTTTTCCAAAGTTTTCCTCATCAGCGCGTCTGTTTCTAAAATATCCGCGATGACTGGCGCTTTATAACAGACCGCGCGCGCTGCCGGCGCGGAAGCACACGCCTTTCCCGCGCTGATCGCAATTTCATGACCAGCGCAGCTCTTCTGTGTACTTACCCGCGCTGATATGACTCTTTCCATTATGTCCCTGCGACGTCAGCGCAACAGACCAGTTATGCACCCGCGCTGATCCAGTTTTGGCGAATTTGTTCCAACAGACAGCCTTCCAGATAACTTCAGGCTTGGTTGTTGGCTTTGTGAGTATCGACTCCCTTCTATGGCATGTCTGTTCGACCTTTTGCAACTACTTCCCTTGAAGATAAGCTCATCCTTCCACCTTTTTAGGAGGCTCCTCCTCCTATATAAACTTCCACCATTACCAAGAGCAGCTAGTTTTTGGAATAGCTTGGATTGTGTAGAGCTTATAGTGCTCAGATTGCTGCTATAGGTTTTGGGTGTGCTTAGTGTGGAAGTGCATAATAGCTTAGGGAAGGTTGTGTTGTGTTGTTTGTGTGAGAGAGAGAGAGTTTCTTGTCTTGGGAGAATCATTCCCAAAGGTGAATGCTTGAGACACTTGCTGACTAGCCCCTCCTGAGAAGGTTACCGACGTCAGAACATTTGGTTGTACTCTTCTCTGTTGATTAATAATAGATGACTACTATTATTGTTCCATTCTTGTTTGTCTATGCAATGGTTAATGTGAATTACATCCTTTCTGACTGATGTATGGTTGCTTTTATTAGATTTCACGCTTGTGTTTGTCTCCTCTTCGTGTGTGCAGGTATCTATTCGCGGAGATCGCGGAGGATCGTGACCAGCCAAAGCGAGGAAGCGAAGGCGGCATCTCTTCGTCAAACAACAGCGTTGGAATCCAAGTAGGTGCCCTTTACCTCTTGTTTAATTGCAATTAGGAACATGCATAGTAGCATTGACTGATTGTTGCTAGACCCGTGCTGGGCTAGTAGGGATCGCCTCTATCCGTAGAGGGGATTTACCTCTCCAACAACTATTTCAAATGTACCTATCATCATGGGGAATTTCTAGTTCTTTACTATGTTTTCAGCTAACATAGTTTCTTCTTCTTCAGTACATTTTTCCTTGTTGTCCCTTTGTGACTCTTCTCCAAGAGCTATAGTTGTCTCACCATTTTCATTATCATTCTCTTGCATTTGCTTTTCATCAATAACATTAATCAAACTTATTTGATTACCTTTTCGAGACAACATTTCTTCATTCCTCATCAAAATAAGATTTTGATTCCTCATCTCCAAGGCAGCTTCTATAGACTTATCCATAGACATTTTCTTCTGTATGTAGTCAAATTTATCCTCTTCTGAAAAGTTTTCTTTGTCACCTTTTATTTCTAGATCTTCATCTCCTCTAAAGATATCTTCAAAAGGATTCCTTTCTCCTGCAATATCTGCCATCATACACAAACTATCAGTTTTAAAAATATAAGACCCTATGGTCTCACTTGATGGTTCAACCATCATATCTCCTAGGTGTTTTTAAATCATTCATATTATTCAGAAATTCTTTGGTAGTCTCTTCTTCAATCTCCGCAAGCCCTTCACTTGGTTGCTTGACATCTTCCTCAAACTGCATATGAGACCTATCTTCCTCCTCTTCTCCCTCCTTTATGAAAATATCATCCAATTGTCCTTCTTTACATGTTTCACCTGCATACATACACAAATTTCATTTTTAAACCCATGTGACCCTTTTGCCTCACTTGAAGTTTCAATCTTCAAGTATTCATCTTCACTTTCTCCTAGAATTTCTCCTTGTTCTGGCTCACAAATGAACTCTTCCATTTCCATTTCCAACTCAGCTTCCTTGAGTTTTTCCGTCAGCCACTTTACTTGCTTTTGCTGTAGCCTTCTTTGCATCTCATGTCATTCCACTAGCTTCTTCCTCGAGACCCAACCTAGTCTCTGGCTTTCCTCAAGCATTATCCTTAATGCATTGAGTTGTTCTTTTAATTCAACAACCTCTTTGTCAATTTCTTCTTAACTCATCCTCTTGCCATTTTCTTTGGCATTCTCTTTCTTATATCCTCTATTGTGGCTTCTCTCTGAACCTCTGCTATGACTATTAGTAGTCATCTTCTTCTCTTCTTTCTTCATGAGCTCCTTTGCAACAAGCCTCTGCAATAGCTAGTCCTCCTGGCTGCAATCTTACCTCAATAAGCTCTCCTCACTCCGTGTTTTGGTAAGCATAGGTCCTCCGTCTGGAACCTCTTATTGAGAAACACCTTTTCTCCTTCTAGGCTTCTGCAATCTCTCACTCTCTCTTGAGAACAATTCAGCTGTCCTCTATGTCCAATCTCTTGTTGGATTCTTCAGGTTCACTGCCACTTCTTATTTAGAGTGTTCTCCTTACTCTTCCTTCAAGAACACATCTGGTTCTTCTCTCACAACTTCTCTTGCTGTCACCTGTGTATTAGTACAAACACACATTATCAATTGGAAACAGAACATATTACCTCTCCTTCAAGATCTCAGCATGATCTTGTTTCACCCATTCTTCTGCACTTTGAATGGATTGTCCTCTGGTTGGTTTCCAAGTCCTCTTTCCTTCAGAACTTTCATTAAGAAATCTTGCTTTTTCTTTCCTTCAAGGAATCCTCTATTCCTGCCTACTCCAAGCCTCTGCTAGATTATCATTCAGCACATTACCTTTTCCTGTGTGCAAACTCCCTTTCGCTGAAATCTTTTCCTCGCTCTGATTTCAACCTGCTTTGATTTCAATTCTGCTCTGATACAAACTTCTACTCTGATACCACTAATGATGCACTGGTCCCCCAGCATATAACCATACTTAGCAAAATGATGCCAGGGTTACCCAACATATACCCATAGTATACATTTAACAATGCATCCATAACTGTCCCAGGTATTTAACTCTACAATGGAGTCAAATCTTCATAAAATCAATGATCAAGGTCCCTTTATAAGCAGTTCCTTTTTATCGAAACCAATTACCCTACTTTACACCATCTATCGAGACTTAAAACCTCTTAGAATATCCACATAAGACTTCATTAAAGCCTTCCTCCTTAAATCTTTCTATCAGAAATTAACGTCCACTGATCAACCCTTTAATACATTTTTTATATACATTTTAATGTATATAACCTTCTATCGCCCTTTCACTGATTAAACCATTACAAAGGGAAAATTACGCAAAACAAGCCTTCCCGCCTTTAGTACGCCTCTGCAAAAATTCCGAGGCTAAGCCCCATCGCAATCGGCCATCGCTCCTATCGATATTATATACATACCTCATCACCCCTTCTTCTTCCAACATGAAACTATCAGAACACCTATATATATAGGTTTTTGTCTTAAAAGACTCGATCCATCACTTTATTGAACATAAGGAATTTCATTAAAATTCCGCTCCGCATGTGTATTCCAAACTTTAAAATATATATACCCGAATCTATATATTGTTGGGTCCGATTCATCACTAGCTCTCTGCCACATCACTCTTCCTATCTCCGAACCTCCCGACGCCTGATCGCCGACAAATCCCGAATCTGATCGCCGATATATCGCTGTCGGCGATATCACAACCCTGCTAACATTTCCGCTAACCCTTGCGCCTCCGATATGCGACTTAAATTGTGACCGTTGATCTGGCCATGATCCAACGGTCCACGATTAATCAGGCTCATTCATTACAATTCCCCAAGGCTCTATTGCGATTTAATCTCAACCGTGGAACTTCCAGATCCGACGGCTCCTGGGCGTTAATACTTCCTTCCTCTGTTTGCTATTTACTTTGATTTTACACTATTTTCTTCAGTTCTTATGGGTTTCAGTTTTTCGATAATGGTTCTCGTTCCTTACTGTTTCGTCCTACTGCTGCGCAATTAAGTCTCGCTTGAACTTGTCCCTGTGATTTCTCTATCACAGTCACCCATAACACTGCTTGGTTCTCCAATTGGGATCTCGCTGCTTCTCTTCCTCTCTGTGCATTCACCGAGCTCCGCTTCTCTGCATTCACAACACTTTTCCCTGTATAAATATACATATGCAATTCTCCGATGCACTCAATATATTATTCAACACTCAATCACACATTATACAACTTGGAATTAAATCTCTGCGCATATATATAAATCCACACATAATTACAAAATGGGACTCTGTCTCTTGGGCCTGATTTCTCTTTATAGTGGCCTTTGATTTACAAATTTGCCCATAGGCTTCAAAACCACACTCTATTATCTATCTAGCCTCCCTTTCTCTTCTATCGGACCCATAGGTCCATCACACATATATTTATATGGAAACATTGGATCGAATTATTGTGAAGGATCCGATCACATCCTTTCCTTGAATCACTTAACTAAATCCCTAAAGCTCACTACATGCATACATGTGTTGCAGATAAAGTCTTCTAGAGACTTATCCATTCCATCTTTTCTCTGTTTTAAAATAGAAAATTCCCCTTATTTAGCTCAATGATCCATGTCCTCTCTTTGCTCCGCTTTGGAATCTTTTGACATTACTTCCCACTCATGTTCTCATTTATTTGAGAGCACTTACAATTTCTTTCATTATCTAATTAAATCACTAAAAGGCCTAAATTACATTAACTTGTGACGTAGGAAAACTATTTCCTAAAAATACATGGCCCCCTTATGTCTACTTTAATTACAATGATTTTCCCTGCGCTGAATGCTCCTGCATCATGATTTCAAAGTCATAACCCAACATCCTTGTGGCCCATTTTTTCTGCTCTTCTGAAGATAATCTTTGTTCGAAAAATTATTTAAGACTATCATGATCTTTTTTTACCTTGAAGTGCCTTCCCATAGGTAAGGTTGCCATTTCTTAAGTGCATGTAGTATTGCCAACATTTCCTTCTCATAAATAGCTTTGTGTAAATACTTTCGTTTGCTTGGACGACTCTCAAAAGCAATGGGTCTTCCTTCTTGCCTTAAAACAACACCAATTCCATTTCCTGAGGCATCACCTTCCACAATAAAGGTTTTTGTGAAGTCTATCGTAGCTAAGACCAATGCTTGGCACATTGCCTCTTTAAGATGCTCAAAGGCCTTAGTTGCTTATGGGGTCCAAGAAAATGCATCTTTCTTCAGTAATGTTGTTATAGGTGTTGTTATTCTCCCATAATTGTTAACAAACTTGCGATAATACCTTGTCAACCCGAGAACTCCTCGCAGATGCTTTATGGATGGGGGGAATTTCCATTCCTTAAGGGGCTTTAATGTTGTTAGGGTCTACCTTAACACCCTCATGAGATACAATATGACCCAAATATTCTACCTCCTGTACTCTAAAGAAACATTTGGAGGCTTTTACATATAATTGTTTCTTCTCCAATAGCTTGAGCACCTTGTCAACATGTTGAACGTGATCCTTCTGAGACTTGCTATAGATTATTATATCATCAAAAAATACTAAGATAAATTTTCTAGGGAAGGGTTTGAAAATTGAATTCATCAAACCTTGAAATGTATAAGGTGCATTGGTAAGGCCAAAAGGCATGACCAAAAATTAATAATGACCCTCATGAGTTCTAAATGTTTTCTTCATAACGTTTTCAATCTTCATTCTTATTTGATGATGTCCTGAACGAAGATCCAACTTGATGAAGTAAATTTCTCCATGTAATTCATCCAATAATTCATCAATGATAGGAATGGGAAATTTATCTTTAATAGTGAGCTTATTGAGCTCCATATATTCCAAACACATGCGGCATGATCCAACCTTCTTATACACCAATGCTATTGGAGTAGAGAAATAACTTTGACTAGGTTGAATTATACCAGCCTCTAGCATTTTTACAACCATACGTTCAAATTCACTCTTTAGGGCATAGGGATATCCATAAGGCTTGATGTTTGGAGGAATACTTCCTAGAATCAAATAAATAACGTGATCATGATCACGAATAGGGGGGAGGCCTTTGGAAGTCTCAAATACCTTAGAATGATTTTCCAAGACTTTTTGGAGGTCTGGAGAAATAGATGATTTTGATGTTTGAACCGCTAGTGAACATAATTGTGCAATTACGCCCCATTGTTCTTTCTTTATAATCTTTTTCATGCTATTAGAGCTTATTTTGTTTCCTAGTTTCCCTATGAAACCCCTTAATTCAACTTCCTTTCCTTCCCAAAAAGATTTCAAGAAAAGTTTTTGAAAACTAAAATTTATCGTACCCAAAGATTGTAACCATTGGACTCCTAGTACAACATCAGCACCACCCATTGGAATGGAAAGCATTGGATTATTCAATACATATTCTCCCATGGATAGCTTGATATTATGGCACTTTCTAGAGAAATTTATGGTTCCTCCATTTGCAACCATCACTTGACACTCTGGTGCTGGATATAGGAAGCAATTTAATTCCTTGGTTATCTTACAATGAATAAAATTATGGGTACTACCTAAATCAATCAACACTATTACCTTTTTCTTCTTGATATGTCCTTCTATCTTGAGAGTTTGAGTAGTGGTAATTCTTGCCAATGCATTAAAAGATATGGCCAGATTCATTTCTTCTTTCTCTCAGGATGTTTCTTGTTGTATATCCTCTTGTTTTGAAATTTCTTGTTCCTTTTCTTCCTCCTCTTCACAATCTATTTAAAATAATTTCTTCTTAACAAACTTATGACCTTTAGTGTATTTTCTATCACCACTATAACAAATCCCTTTTCCTCTTTTTTCTTCCAATTGTTGTGGTGTCAACCTTGTAGGTTTTGGAATGCTAGGAGCAACCACACATCCATATTTATAGTTGAGTGGTAGGCTTCCTTATTTCCATCATTTTGCTTTCAATTTTTCTTGCTAACTTGAATTCCTTCTCCAATGAATTAGGTTTCCAAAGGTGAACCTCATGTTGGACGTTATCCTTTAGATTTCCTATGAAGACGTCAATCCTATGATCCTCTGGAATATCATTTACACTTATATTCATTTTTGGAAGTCCTCAATGTGCTCCACTATTGAACCCTTTTGTTTGATATTTATCAATTGGCTAAAGAAGGCATTTCTCTTTGAATCCTCATAATGTTCTATCTTTTCCTATGTAAAAATTGACCAAGTGACAATTTGTTTACCAGAGCAAAGCCATCGATACCATACAAATTGCTTAGGTTATAAATATAAATTTTCAATGTGTACCTTTTGTGTGTTTTGCACATTATGGAGATCAAAATATTCCTCCAATTGTAGTATCCATGTTACGAGATCGTTGCCATCAAACTTACTCATATCAAGATTTGGAATATGGTGGGTCTTCAACCCAACTTTAGATTCTATGAAATCATGAATAACATTTTCTTTGTTCTCATAATGATTTTCCTCTACTACCTTTTCGCCATTAGGAGGCATTTCTTGTAGTAGTTTTGTCAAACCTCTTTTCAAACCTTCCATGTATTTCTTCAAATATTCAATGTTTCATTTCAATTTTTCTTTTAAGCCATCCATATTAGCTTCCATGATATCCATCATTCCTTTCATTAAACCATCCATCTTAGCTTCTATTACTTTTTGTGAGAGTGAAATTTGTTGCACTTGGTCTTGTAATTTTGATATATCATGTTGCATTTCTTCCTCTTCTTCATGTGCCATAATAGAGATTTCAGGTTGATTACTAGGTGTTTCCATATTATTTCTTCATGTCATACATTAATTATAATTATGCTTCACTATGCCCTTTTAATCACTTCAAACTACCTTCTCAAACAAAACTTATGCAAATTAAAAAAAAAAAACTACACACATTGTTTTTCACTTTGTATGAGTTCGATATTGTATTTGATGTATATATGTAATTTTGGATTTCCAAGGTTTGAAATTGTGTTATGTTGTATCCCTCACAAGTATGATCAATATTGGTTTCTCCAAGAAATATTTATGTCAATTCTCCCAAGATGACCTAATTATAGACTGGTTTAGTAGAGATAACTTGTATGAAGTGCCATGTGTCATTGTTTCTACCTTTGGCCCTAAGAACGATACAAAGTGAACTAAAAGCCGTCCTCTTTATGTCAATTTTTACGAAATTTCAATCCGATGCTGATATAGAAAGTTATGATGATTTTCCCAACGTCACATGTTTGCGATGTAATTCGGAAGCCTACAAAAACCCTAACTTCCTTGGATTACACAAATATAGTGCAAAAAGATCTGAAATGTAGACAAGAGGTTCATAAATATTTAAGTTCAAATGGGTTTTAATATTAGCTTTTGAAATATCGTAGGAAAAAAGTTATAGCGAAACATCCACGATGGCCTGTTTGAAGCAGTGAAACCCTAGAATCCAAAGCTCTGATAGCAAATGTTATGCAACTAGCTCACAAAATAGAAGAAAAGATAGATCAACGACTTCAAAATCAGCCTCTTTGAGGGGGAATTCTCCTTTACATTACACAAATGAAAAATTCTTGGATGATTCAAATGAAAAAACCTCCTTTCTATTTATAGGAGTCTAAGGGGTCATAATATAATCAGAGATGACATAATAATAATAATGTAGGGGCACAAAAATAACAATAGTGGGCTTATATGGGGCACACAAATAACAATATAGGGACTACGTGGGCACAAAAATAACAATAATGGGGCTACACTAATAACAATGAGGGAATAATCTAGTATTATAGGGACCTAACAGAGAATTGCACAATGATTATGACTTACCCCTTTGTGAAAATGAATGGTAAGAACCATGTACATATGTCAAGTAAATATTGCTCACTAGTTTTCATGGTGAATGGAAGTATCATAACATATGAAATATTCCGTAACTCGATGCCAACTATGAAACCAAGGAAGATTTATAACTCGTCTCTATGAGTTCACGCACTCTACAATCAACTTGTTTGAAGGGGGCATGAAATAGGAAATGACATAAGTTTGGGAGCTTAGGAATTTTCTCGCTTACTAGGAAGTCTTAGGAGGACTCTAAACCTACAACAACAACAACGACAAAATGGAATGGATGAGAGAAGGAACAACTAAATTTTAAATATGAACTTTAGTGGGATAAAGTACATAGGGAATGGTGGCATTTAGGACATAGAAGGTTCTTTATAGAAAACATAATGACATTTATTTATTAAAACTACTCAAGTTTTTTATTATGTTTATAGCTATCACGAAAGAAAAAAATTTGGAAATTAAGATCCATGATTTATTGAAAAGATGTTATTCATACTCACTTGAATTCTATAATTTTATTGAAGACCAAAATAAATACTACTAGAAAGACTAGTACCTTCCATGAAAATGTTGCCTATAGAAATTTTAAATTTACGCATTAGAAACCAAACATCCTAAACAAGTTCGTAAACTTACTAGTCCTTGGAGTCACTATTAATTTTGTATCATGGTTAGTAGTGAAATGAAAGTTGCTATTGAATACAACACCATAGACATATCAAGGCTTTGGTTTCCTTACTAGTTGAAAACCATACGCATGTAAACAAATTTAGTCTTTCTAAATTGTGAATCAACTCCTCCATGTACAAAGTTTATTTTAAGGAATGTGATCGATAATCCTTGAAATAAATTAATTTTTCCATTCCATATCATCAAAGTGTTAACATTTAAGTATTTTTTTCTTTTTTCTTCTTACAAAAGTTTAAAGCGACGCTCTAATCATATTCAATGATGTTGTCTTTAAATTTAATAAATAAAATATAACAAAGTATTGGCCCCATGCAACTACTTCCATGATTAAGTGATCCATAAATTTCCATGGATAATCCACTGGTCAGTTTGTCACAACTAATTTGATGAAACTATATTTAAAAAATCCAAAATCTACACTATTGGGGTTTTATTTCTCTTTAGATTTCTAGATCTATAGATTAATGTGAATTACATATGGATGAAAATAACAATTATGCATAAAATAGAGAACAATGAAATAAAAATTCACAAACCACAATTTGACACATGATATAACCTAGGAAACCCTTTCAAGAGAAAAGCTAGCTAGAAGGTGAGGTTGTTTTGTGTTGTTTCTATGAATAGAAAATGGCTACAAGTACAAATAAGTACGGTCTTTTAACCATGGGATACTACAGTGCACATATCTCCTCCTTTTGCTCTATCTCATATCCATATTATTAATTTTTTCTAATCTATAGAACAAATGCAAGAAAAAACAATGGAACCCCTTTTCCTAACAGCCTAGTTATAAAACAACCCAATAACCTACTAGTGGTTAGGTTTAACTATAGGCTCAACTCATACGCAGAGTTATAATATGAAATTTCTAGAATCTTTTTCATTGTAATCGTGTGGATATCCCCTTTTCTATGAATTTTGGGGGCTAATGTGGCACCCTCTCAAATTATGGTGGTGAAAATAAGAAGGTCAACTTCTGAGCAACATAACTTTTGCATATGGAATCTAATTGAGGTGATTGTTCCATAGTTGGAAAGGTATTTATATGTAGAGTATGAAAAATTAGTCTAGAACTAAAGGATAAAAGTTTTCTGCAAAAATTTCATTTGATTTCTGAAATTTCTCTCAGAATGTTTTAGACCTCAATTTTCAAAATTAGGTTCCACCACTAAAAATGGTCATGTGAGCTAATTCCTCTAATTTTTCCACTTTAGAAGCATAAAAATGGATGAAAAGTAATATAATTATCAAATATGAATTGCACCTTCCCATTTTTGGAGGCTTCTAGTTCCCAAAAACTTTTACTGAATGCAGTAAGAAAAAAATTCCTCCACCTTCTATCCAGTGTACTACTTAGCTTTACCTAGAAATTGTCCTTTCAACCCAATCTACAAAGGTCATGCTTCCCCTATCTTTTAGTTTTGTACCTATTCTACAAAACTATATCCTCTATCAACTCTACTTGAGCATTTGGTGTCAAATCTTCTATAGAAGGTAGGACCTATTCCTCGTCATGATCTAGCATGGAAGACTCATGGAGCCTTAAATTCTCCATATTCACATTTGAGAAAATGTGCATGTATTGGGGGAAAATGAGTTTGTAGGCATTGTCTCCCACCCTTTCTAGTATCTCAAAGGGACTATATCGTAGATCCTTGATTTTATTACCAAGGCCCTGTATCCTCTCCTTGTCTAATTGTAACCAGACTTTGTCTCCCACCTTGAATGTCTTCTTTGTTTTTTGTTTATCATGCCTAGCCTTGTATATTTCGTGCAACTTTTATAGTGCCCCCTAGAAATATATATGGATTTCCTGATATTATCTACATTTTTTTCGACCCTTAAGGCATACCTTGTAAGACCCTCTGTCTCTCCCACTTGCTCCCATATGCAATATCTAATGGTGAAGGAAAAAAATATCCAAAACAAGAATTATATCGGGACTTACGAATAGAGCTGTGGACTAATATATTATAAGAGTGTTGTATATAGACCATATTTTCATCTTAGGTATTCGGATTCTTCTAATTGTAATTCATCAAAAGCTACACCAAATCAGTCAGTTGATGCAACCATCTTGAGGGATGCCAAACCTCTTAGTCTCCAAGCTCTTGCGCATATGCAGTTACCAACAAACAACACCAAAAATGCCTTCTTTTAAGATTAGGTTAGCATAATAATAATTGATAATTCAACATCAAAATAACATGAACAACATGTCAATACCATGAATACCAACATTGTAAAGGAAAGGGAATCAATATTGCATTTTAGTAAATTGAAAAACATAAGTTTTTATACCTCAATAGCACATGAGGCACCTCTCCTCCAATCTATCAACCTGGTCTCCTCTAGCCTCTAAGAAGAAAAAAACTCTCTAATTATAATATGGACACTATATCTTAGATTCTAGTTAGCCCAACCCTTTGATGTGATGAGTATATATAGGCCTTTAGGCCTCCTTAGGAAAATGAGTCTAGACACTTAAGGGGGAGAGAAGTGAGGAAATTTATATAATAATTCACCCTTATCAAAGTCATAAAGGTAATCCATCAATATGATCTCCTAGGGAATGACTAGTTCTAGAAAAAATCAAAGGACATGGATTAGAAAAGGACAAACTTCTTTTCTAGCCCAAATTGTATACTGAGAACCAAGGGAGGAAGTAGATTAGATGAAGCTAGCCAACAATTGTACTCTAAAAAGATGACAAAAAAAGGTTCAAGTTATGCAAAGGGTCAACAGTATAAGGATGACTGCAACTGGATCAAATTTGGGGAAATAGGTTGACAACACCTTTGTCCAACATTTCATTAACTGTAATTTCAGCGCCACCAACTTTGGCATGCTTATACGAAATGGAGCTTTGAAATTGGTGTTGATATTGGAAATAATTCAATTGAGAAATCAATTTCTCTTATTGGCAGCAATCCTAGTATTTCCTCTAGAAATACATCACTGAACCATCTTAACATTAGATTCTCTTCTACTTTGTCCCTATCATCTTTTTGATTCGTTGGTCACCTACACCACATATAAAGTACATCCCTTTTGACTACATATTTTCATTTGCAATGCTAATATTTGTTTGATGATCATAGGCTTCTTATTCCTTGTAGCATCACTCTTTCTCCTTCGCCACTAAGACATTGTAATGACCTTTTGTAGTAGTCGATTTTCGTCTCGTGAGCTGCTAGCCAATCCATGTCAACTAGCACATCATATGAGCCAAACGGAAATAGGTTCAACTTGAACAATGTGGGAATACCGTTAACCACCACTAAGAATTATTCCAACATGTTTTAAACTCACCTTTTGGTTCTTGATACTAACTAAGCCAAGTATGATTTTTCATGGGATTTTTTCTATATCATGCACCTTTTGCAACCTTCAAACTTGCATTAATTTAATTAGAGCCTGAGTTAATCAAAATTGAAACAAGTTGGTTAACAACCATAATTTCCATATCGATCACTAAATATTGATGATTGGCCTACCTATTTGTTGGATGACCAATCTACTCCCTTTTATTTTGGAAAAATAAAGGGCCACTCCTAGAATTTTTTACTAATTTTGTTTTCTTGTTTTGATTGGATTGGTATTGGATTTATTTTTGCATCCTTTATTCTAATCATTATTTTTATTTCAATGGTGAACTAAAATTGTGCTCATGATGTGTGTCACAAAGTATGACCAATTCTTTCATACATCTATGGTGTAAGGATTATTTCCTTTTATTGTTATGATTAGTGCAATTTATCATCACTCCTAATAGAAAGAAAATGTTTAAGTTCAAGGGCTGCTACAGAATCAAAGATTTTGTAGCAACCCAAAATTGATTTTATAATGCTAATAGGATAACTTTTATAAACTATCATATTGACTCTTATGTTAATCCTTTTATCTCAATATAATGTGTGATTTCAAATGTTTAGATGTTTGAATCAAAGATGATAACCTAAAATATATACCCTATATCGGTGAAAATGTATGTTTTTAATATTTCATTTATATCATTTAAGTTGAATCATGTCATGTCCACCTTAGATATGTATTGATTAATGATCCATTATTTTTCTGGGAAAACTAGTGTCTTTTCGATCGACTAGCCCTCTAGGTTTGGCAGCTACCCTAGAAACAATAGTTTAAAGTAATTCAACAATTTCTTCTATGCAAAATAGATAAGAGAAAGAGGATAGGACCAACCTAGAACTTCCGCTTAATCCTTTTCTCGATCTTTCTCCCCCTTGACAGAGCTTGCAACTCCTCTCCTTACTTATCCCCCTTGAAGAGTACCTATAGAAACATAGTAGCAAAGAACCATCAAAGAATCTTGATCTATTGTAACATAAACACTACAGAATCAGATATATAATGAACATACAATAGCATTCACAAATGATAACATTTACAATTTCACAATCATATGGAAGAAACTTGAAGAACTTTATTAAATAGAAGGGAGAATTACAACCTAGTTATCTGATCCAGCACCATCCTCCCAGCATCAATCCCTCTTCACCTCATGAAATAGCAAGATCACACCAACAATACAATGCTATTTTCCTCAAACACAAACTATCAGCGTTTCCTTGCAATTCACAATATTCCAGCCTCTGGATCTCTTAGATGAGGGATCCATTTATAGATCTGTGCAAGGGTGTGAGTCATCTCTGGGGTTTTGATTAGTGTCATTCCACTTGTTACAATTGGTTCCACTTGGAGATTTCTTGGATATCTTACTCATCCATAGGTGAATTCAGAGAGGCAAGTGTCATAAGAGAAGTTTCTAGAAGATTCCATGAGCATCCACTTAGCAAAATGTCTCGGACATTTGTCCATCCCTGCCCATCGCACCCTATAGAAGGCCTAATCAGTATGCATCGCACCTGGCTAGTGTAGAAGTCAGTATGCATCGTACCCTAACAGTGGAGTAGTTAGTATGGTCCAGTTTAGGCCAATTCTGGATAGTTTCTCAGGTGGAACTTTTGGGGAATGATGTAATCAGATGACCATGCTCTTTTAGGGTATGAAACAACTCTTTTAGGGGTTGAAGAGCCCCAGTTTATTGACATATAAGATTTGGTTTGAAGTGCCCAAATATGTCTATAACAGTTGACCCCTAAAGCATGAAGTCGTAAATCTTGATGTCGAGTGAAATGCTTTATCATGAGGATCCGAGGTTTAGAACTGGAAGGTAACCTATATAAGATACAATACAATACATCATAATAATATAATTTTTCATGATATAGCTGAGGCGGGCATTTTCATGCTCATTTTTATAAACTCATTTCATGTTCATAGAACATATAGTTGTCTGTAGGTGCAGACTGATGATTCTTCAGATGTAGAGTCATCATCCTTGGTTCGGATGACCATCTGTGCAGCATATCTGTACATTTGATGTTTTTATATCCCTAAATATATCATGGCCCGGATGGATGAAACTAGATCCAGGGTCTTCAAAATCATTCAATCTTCACCTGATGTACAAGTCGATCCATGTGAAGAGATGTTCTAAAGTCGAACATGGAAAGACGTCGCCTGATTACCAGCCAATAATGTGAGTTGTTAACAGGCGTGAGAGGAATCACCAATAGTGATAATGACCCTCAAGGTACTACAATACAATTCATGTGGTGTGAATATATTATCCGATGTCGAACACCATGCAAAATATTTCGGTCAAAGGCCATTGATGTCAACCTATTGCCGGAAGTGAGAAACTTTCCATTGAGGCATGCAAGCTCCAAAGTACTGAAAGGGGTGTTTCTAAGTCAACTTCTTGGATAAAGAGCTGATGTTGACAAGAAGTGACTCATCGTAGGAGGTCCTTAATGTATCCCACATCTACAACACGAAACGAAGCAAATGATTTTTCTGGAGGTGAAAACGATCTAATGACACAAGGTTCAGGAATGGCGTTCATTAAAAATGAAGGTTGAAGGTATTGTAGTGGATGAGGTGTTAACTGGGTTGTGGTTTCTCAACTAAGTGACTTCTCTTGAACATATCAGCGACACTGAGATGGATTGGTAGCGTTAACCCCAACAGATGGATGGTGTGGAAGACCAATGGTGATATGACCGGTGAATGGAATAACCCAACCTGACTCAATCATGGTGATGGAGTGAAAGTGTCATGTTCAAGAGCGACCTGCTACCATAAATTTCTTCAAGTTTTCTTCCCTTTTTCCCCAGTCATTATTGACCAGTACCTCTTTATTTTTGTCAAGCTTGAGGAGGATAACATATGCTTGTTCTATAATTTTCCCTTCAAGCAAATCTGTCGCTATGTTTTAACGAGTCTAGCAACAGTGAAACTCGTTCTTGTCTAGAATGGACAAGTTTGTCGCTATTGTTTTAACGAGTTTAACAACAAGGATAACTCGGTCCTTTTCATGTTTAGAGAGTTTGAAAAGGGACGAAAAGAAAACTCCAGAAGTTCTTTTTTGTAGAATAATCCCTTAAGTCTGAAAAAGGATAAAATAATAAAAAAAGGGATGTCTTTTCTGATCACTTTAACGAGCCGAAAAAGACAAGAGCTCGCACTTTTTCGTAGGATAATCCCTCAGGTTCGAAAAAGTATAAAATTATACAGGAGGGATGACATTTCCAAACACTTTAACGAGATGGAAAGGCCAATTTCTCGACAATATTTTCATATTTAACGAGTCTAAAAAGGGTTTAAAGAAGACTCGATTTGAGGACCAAGTGGTGTCTAGGGTAGCAACTGGTTCTTGGTAACCTTGGAACTTCTCGAAACATGGTGAATTCTGTGAAGAGGCTGGCTAACAAGACCACTCATCGCAATTGTTCCTCAAAAAGGGTAAACAACCAAGTGGAAGCGTATGATCGGCCAAAATAATGGAGGTGATGGGAGGTACACAACCAAGGCTCAAAAGGCTGATAGCATGGCAATCACAAAGGTTAATTACTCTAGGTGGGTTCATTTTTTAACGAGCTTGAACCATGGGAGAAATATGATTAGTGGTGGGTTTATTTTTTAACGAGCTTAAACCATGGGGGAACTATGCTCGGTTTTAGTTTTCTTTTTATGAAATCTCTAAACTAAAAATCGAAAAAAAGAGAAAATTAAAGCTTGAAACGAAAAACTAAAAGGCTAGAAAACAACAAAGCTAAAATGCTAGAAAATGAAATTGAAAAAAGTTTTCATGCCCTCAGCATGATGAAAAGGAGAGTCTCCAGTAGCCATATGGAAACTTCTGAGATTAAGTAGGATGGTTTCGTCCGTAGAATAGACAAAGGTGAATGGTGTGTCAGACCAATCACATAACCTACAGGGAAACCATGTTAGGTAGGATGGTTTTGTCCGCAAAATAGACAAAACACTTCCTTGGCTTCGTCCGCAAAATAGATGAAGGTGAATGGTGTGTCAGACCAATCACATAACCTAAAGGGAAATTTATCTTTTCAAATAGGTTCATCCACAGAATAGACAAGAGCGCATGCCCCCTAAGCTTCGTTACCTTCACTGGATTACTCCTTGCAATCAGGTGGATGGAATGAAGGTTGGAGAGAAACTTTTGATGCAAAAGGACCATTTAGGGATGACGTTTGACTTGGAGCTGTACTTGAACCAAGAAATGAAAGCTGGTCAACAGTGACAATTTTTCCTTCATGTGGGAAACACATCACTCGAAAGAGTGTTGAAACAATAGCCTCCATGTTATAAACTTAGTCACATCCAAGAAGTAGATTGTAATCTAACGGTCCTGGGACTACCATCACGTTCAGATGAACGGTTTTCTTTCCCAAAGTGATCGGTAACTTAGGAAGAATCCCTAATGGTCAACTGGTTCCTTTGTTAAAGCCTAACAGATTTTGCTTAATAGGCGTAAGCGATGGCGAACCAAGCGCTTTCCAAGCAGTTGAGGAAAGGATACTCACTGATGCACCTTCATCTATGATAGTGCTAGACACGATCATTTTGTAAACTTGTACTATGGTCCAGAAAGGTACATAAGAAGGAAGGCGAGATCTTTCTAGTCAATTCCAATCAAAGGAAGTGACTAGACTACTTAGGGTGGGTACCGAATAATCAGGAGAAATAACCCCTTGATTTACGAGAACTAGGGGATTTTCCTCCTGTTGTGAAGGAACGGGTGGATTGCCCCCAAGTTCATTGGACTCTGAAGTAACAAAAATAATTTGAATGGTATCATTCTCATTCTCTTCAGGGATGGTATGATTTTCTGAAGGTAAAACTGGGTCAACTGTCACCTCGACCTGTTGACTTTCGTCGGGTATAGACTCATAAGATTCACTTTCAGAGTGAGTGGTTTCGACCAATAGTTGATTTAAGTCAGTCATTTTTTCAACTATTAAAGGACTAGGGGAGGATTTCTTGTAGCCAGATGGGAGTCGCTGCGGTGAAGCAGGACGATTATCCAATACCCTTTTGGCTTCATCCAAAAAAGGACAGCGGTGAAGGGTATGGTTCCCTTCACATAACCTACATGGAACTTTGACCTTTCCTTTCTGTCCATGAACTTCACTAGTTGATGGTGTGTTGTCATCATGATCATGTTGGAAATAATACTGAGAGGGGGGGGGGGGTGAATCAGTATTATCAAGACAAATATTCCCTTTTCAAAATCAAATGATATACACTACTTCAGTTAATTAAACCCGCGTATATACGCAATTATGCAGAAGGAAACCCGCGTATACAATGCAAACTTTTAATTTACTTTATCTTTCTGATGTTGATTGTTAATCTGTGTTTCAGAATCAAATAACCAGTAACCAGAAATAGTAAAACAGAGCAGAAAGACAATCGCACACAAGAACACAAGATATAAGGTGGAAACCCAATGTGGGTGAAAACCACCTGCTGCAATTCGTCTCTATCTTTCTTTAATTAGAAACTTCTTTTACAATGTACTGGTGCAGTCCTTTACCAGTACGCAGGCTACAACCTGCAGAGAGCTACAACTCTCTCTCGTTCTCCAGCTTCTCCTGGAAGGGAGCTACAACCCCCTTAGCTCTTGCACTAGCCAAGATACTAGTGCGTAGGTGCTGGCCTACAGAAGGCTACAACCTTCTCTTTCTTCCAGGGATCACGTTTCATAAATTTTCAGACTAGATCCATGAAAATCAATCAATCATCAAGAATTTCTGCATCAAACAATCTCCTTTTCACCAATTAGCACTGAATCAAGTAGACACTTCTCTGACAGCTGTACCCAAATCACAGTAACAATAACCACACACCAAATCTGAACCCAGAACACTGCAGCAATAAAGAGAAGCAGCAAGATCATAACTCAAAAGATATACGCTTCTTTAATAGCCTGAAATATGCGTGCATATGCTTCTGCGTATGGAACAACCTGCGTATACGCTGTTTTCATTCACTGAACCAACGTGTATACGCGCCTTCGCTTCACTGAACCTACGT